>QANY01004652.1:3123380-3606517 GCA_003255025.1 Datisca glomerata
CCCCCCCCCCCCCCCACCACCACCAAAAAAAGAAGAAGAAAATTCTGCTTTTCTTTCCTTCTGTCGTTTTTGGCTAGCAATGGCCAATAGCAAACAAGTTACAGAATGTGTCATGATTTTTATTCCTGTTGCTTTTGGGACTGAAATTGTTGGTTTTTTCCTCTCTCTCTCTCTCTCTCTCTCTCTCTCTCTCTTTCTCTCTCTCTCTTTTCTGTACGATCAAAATCAGTAGTTAAGACTCGTCAATTCTTTATTTTTTTTCTTTTTCGATTTCATTGTCTGAGTATTGATGTCTTTTTGTACTTGATGTGTTGCAGTCGCTATCTCTTGTTCTCCTAAAACAGTAATATATTCGTTTTTCATTAAAGATTATTTGGTTAAGAGAATTTGAAGTTGGGACTTCTGTTTAGAAAGAGAGGTGTGATTATTAGTTAGGGTATTTCCCAAGTACCAAATCCTACTATTGCATATGTTGAAGAATAAGAGTTTTGTGTTATTTATTTCCTAGGCTTGAACATTCTGCTGTGAACATTGCGGAATCTATTCAGCATAAAGGTTTACCTGCAACAGCTGGTTCTGTTGGGCCATCTTTATTAGAGGTTTGTACGGATTTAAATCAGCTGGCTTATTAATATTCCCAAACTCTTTCATCACCCTAATGTTACAGACAGGAAAGGCTTTTACAACAAAGGGAATGCAAGTGCTTGAACTTGTAGGAAAGGAAACCATGGATCTGTTGATCACAGAGACTGGTATCGCAGCTAATAACTCTAATAGAGCCGAACAAGACACTGTCGAGGATCAATTATATGAAGAAGTAACATTTGATCGATGCTTTTACATATACGGGGGTCCAGAACAGTTGGAGGTACTTCCTTTTCTGTCAAGCCAAGTATTGATTGCTGAAATGATTATGATCAACGTTCAAAAAGGCTAAAAGTGGTATTGATGCGTTCTAATTTAACGAGGTAAGCCTCAAAATAAAGAAGATTTGAGCAAAAAAATTAAAAAGTGATACCAATCTTATTAAATTAAGAAATATATAATATCCTTGTCATATAACCAATAAATAATAGCCTAAAAACTAAGAAACAATAGATGTAGTAAAAGAATAACTCTTAAATAATAGCGTAAAAATTAAAGAATAGTTTTCTAATCATTGTCATTTTCATTTATTCATGACTCTGCGACATCATTGTTAATACTATCATCACTCATAGGATCTTCTGAGAAGTCATCATCATAAACTATAAAACATGATGTTAATGTAGGAAACTGAAATATCAACCAAAAAACTATAAAGAAAAAAGGAGGATAAACTATAAATAAAAGTAAACTATAAACAAAAAAAAAGTATAAACAAAAATAAAATTTGCCACATGTAGGAAACCGAAGCATGATGAGCCACATGCAGGAAGTAATAAAAAAGGATAAACTATGTCTCTGCCACAAGTATAAACAAAAAGGAAATAAACAAATAAATTATAAACAAAAAGTAAACTACAAACAAAAAAATTATAAACAAAAAAAAACTATAAAACAGGGCCATTATCATCATCCGACAGATTTGAAGAAAGAAAGATTTGGAGAAGAAAGAATAAAGAAGGAAGAAGGAAGAAGGAAGAAAGAAGGCAGTAAAGCTTTTACCTGAGTTTTCTGCCTTTGAGTTTTGAATCTTTTGATCAAGAATAGGGTTTGCTTTCTAGTTTTAACGATATATATGTTTCTGCCGGTTTTGATGGAGGGGTTTTCCTTTAACTATATATTTCTGCCGGGTTTTCTTTAAATTTGGGCTTAAAACCCAATAAACTTCACTAAACAGACTGACCTTTGAGGCTTATGCCTCAAAGGCTTACACCTTATCATAACAAGGCGTAAGGCTTAGTTTTTCTCTAAGAGGCGTGAGCCCAGGGATGAATTTTAAAACAGTTATAATCATTAAACTGTAATGTTCGTAGGAGCTGGAGGCCTTATCCAACCACTATGCCCTATTATTCAATAGAAGAAAAGGAAAATTATCTCAGGACCTGAAATCCATATATGATGGAAAACTCAAAGAGGTCCAACAAATATTCAGTTCAACTTCTGAAATGGATGGAAGCAGTGTTCAGTCAGACAAAGGTAAAAAAGTGGAGGGTGGGGCAGAAGGAAACAGTAATGAGATGAAGAACTTACACGATTCTAGCGTCAGCAAGGCTGCTGATATGGCTGCTGGGTAGTTACCGATTGCATTATTTTTTAAAATAAACTGGTTTTTGTTTTGATTTCTCTTC
The DNA here is from genome assembly GCA_003255025.1 of Datisca glomerata. NCBI lineage: Eukaryota > Viridiplantae > Streptophyta > Magnoliopsida > Cucurbitales > Datiscaceae > Datisca > Datisca glomerata. The sequence goes on from QANY01004652.1 coordinate 3,125,654, forward strand.
TAGTATTTATGGGTTTGTTTATACTCTTTACCAATGCAGGTTCACCAATGCCTTAGCTGGATTAGCTGTAAGTGAAATAATTCAAAGGACCGCTGGCAGACTAGAATCACTGCATTCAGAGGGGGTCCATGTATGTGGATGTTTTTCTGGAAGCTTTCAGCCCAAATTTATTTCATGGTTTCAAGCTAATTATTATGCATTTGCAGAGACTATCAGAAATGTGCTGTTTTGCGGTGTCTCAGCTGCTGGTGCTTGGTAAATCTATTATCTCTAATGCTAACAAGGTTCAGGATGATGACTCTGATGGGGATACAGTAGATATTAACTGGCCTGATGATTCTCTCGAAAAAGCAAAGATAATCAGATCAAAGGCACAATCTATGACAGTATATGTTGATGCGGTTTCTAACAGTTTCATCACAGGTATGTCTCCTGCATTCCATCTTTGTTTGTGCTTATGTAGAATCTGGCTGTATTCTGTGATGAGTAATCCATCTTGGCTTTGACTATTAGTAAATTCTTAATTTATATTTCTTAAAGAATCCCTAAATGCATTGACAAGAACCTCCAGATCATGTGTTGGACACTGCAAACTTTTTGAAATTTTATTTGTTTACTGTTCTGTTCTATTTCTCTTTTTATGACCAACATAAGAAAACCTCACTCCTTTACTGAATCAGTTTCTATTTTTTAAAATGCTCGGATGCTAAAGCCAGCTTTCGGCAACCCTCTATGAAATATAAAGTTGGAGATGGATTGATGTCATTTTCTTCTAATATGATTAATGCATCATGCACTTGTTCTTCAAAGTGATTAAGTGCCTTTTCCTTTTCTATCACTTGAAGTGATTGTCTTAAAAATGCTTTAAACTTCAACAGCAGAGTGTTTACCTTTCATATGTCTACCACTAGATTTATGGATATAACACTTTCCTAAGATAATTGAAATTTTGTTGATTGAATCACTAACAGACTCATCTACGACAAAATCGACAACTATCTAACCCCCGATATCTTAAGTATGGAACAATCCTTTCAATGGGACAATAGTTTTACAAAACAGAAGTACAGAAGAAAGAAAATTAGAGAGTTTGGAGCTGCAATTATGTTACTGGAATGCTTCGCTGCTTCGCTGAAGTTAAGACGAAAACAATATTTGCCGAGGTCTTTATGAAATGCATGCCAATGTTGTACTTATAGTTTGGGTTCTTAGATTAATTTGGACACTGTTGGAATATAACTTGATCATTTGAAGAAGAATCTCAATGCGTTCTACAGGAATTTATGATGTCACTGAAGCTTATCTAGCTGCCATGAAGAGTGCCGCTGCCAGTTCCCCAGAAGGTCTTCCGCAGGCTTCAGTGCAAGAGAAAGCCAATGCCTTCTCTGAAAATCTGCGAGTTGATCGGACCACAGCTGTGTACAAAATACAGGATGGGCTTCAATACTTGTCATATCTAGTCGTTTCAACCTCTATGCCTTCTACATAAAGAATCAAATTCTTAGCGGCTACATTTTAGATGTAAATAGTTAAAAGTACTGAGATTTGTTTTAGCCTCTTGTCTTTACTTGAAAACTTGTTATAGTATTGAAATGGAACTTATCAAGTGTTGCTGAAAAAACTTGTTCCCCGTATCTATTTTTTAACCATGAATCATTTCATTGACTATAATTTATTTTGTTGGAAATTTTTAAAGACTAGCAATGAACTTTTTGGAAAGTCATTCAACAAAGATAATTTAATTGGCTCAATTAGACAAATATGTTGAAAATAAAGAAGAAAATGATCTAAAAAGTTGTAATTTGCAGCAATCGTCGAAATTTATAATGACCCATCTTTACAACTTAAAAAGCATAGTAATATACAAAATTGCTCTCACTAATAAGAGACTCTCGCGCACAATGTTATTTAGTTTATAGATATATATTCTATGATATATAATAATAGAATATGTAAAAATATATAATATTTTTACATATCATCAGTATATCGCAGTATATGTATGATATATTTCTATATACTATCAGTGTAACATAATATATATGTAGTATAGTTTTATATACCATTTAGTATATTTTTATATATCATCGTGGTGAAATAAGCCAGGACCAGATCTGGTCGTGGCGGTCAGGAAAGTCGCGACCAGATCTGGTCCCGACGATCCTACGGGACTCGATGGCAGTGAAGTTCATGGAGGTCGTGAAATCGACGACGGATTTAATGTTAGCGAGAGATACGGAGACGATTGGATGGTGGCTTTCGATAAGAGAGAAGTTGAAGCCGAAGGAATCGAGATAGCTCATTGCCTAGCCATGAAAATTGGAACGGAGGTCCTGAGTGAGGGATAGTGGAAGCGATACATAAGGGGTCTTAGGGGTTATTGGGGATGGTTTGTGAGGGAGGGAAGTGAGTGTTCTAGTGGAGGAAGTTATGGAGAAGGCAATATTTGAAGGACGAGAAATTGGAGAAAACTCATGGCTGGGCAAAAACTGTCGGAGACGAGGAAGAAGAGAGACGTGGAACAGCGACAACCTCCAAAAAAATAAAAAAAATAATAAAACCTAAAAAACATATATTTAGTTTTATAAAAAGGTAAAATGATCAAATAAAATCATAACTAACTAACAAACTAAATGGAGAATCCGCCCATATGTATAAAATATAAAATTAAAAGACATAATACAAAATTGAAACTTAATGTAGCCTAATTCCCTAATTTCCCTAAGATAATTTTGCATTAGCTTTCCATAATTTTATATAAGGCCTGATCTGGTATGTTTTGTGTTATCTTCTATTGTAATCTTGATGTATCCTCTTGTAATTGAACTGTCACATTTATTTTGAGCATCATTAACTTAAGATGCAATTCTAATTTGCATACAATATTATTTTATACTTTATTGAGTCAATTGAATTTGCGCGAAATAATGAGAGTAATCTTAATTTACAATGAATATCAATGTTGATAGCAAAAAAAATTGCGTTGACACCTTTACATAATGAAAAAATAAAAATATGTAATATTGTTATGAGAACAACATAATATGATTGGAAATATATAATAAATTTTAATATTATTAAGTTAATTAAATATTAATCAGACATAATTAAAATTAATGTTAAAGTTGTACATTAGAATATTTTTTTTGCATAATATAACTAAATGAGAATTTAAGTAACATTATGTTATTTACACAAACGTATAACAAAATTTAATCTATACTAAATATAACGATTCTAAATTAACGTTCATCATTTTAGAAATTATCATGCACAACCAAACATGTGAATCATATTTTGCCACAACTTCAATCGTCACTAATTGAATTGCCATAGTTTCAAATACGATAACCATTCTAAAATCAATTAAAATACAATAGTCATCTAAATTACGTGAAATAAGCGACCCCCGTTGAAATATTTACACTCATGCATGCTCATCCATATATCTACTTATCTAATATACACGTGTTACATTAAATAGGTAACAATGATGATGAAGAGGGGCAAGATAGTCATTTTTCTAATGAAAGGAAAAAGAAAAGTAAAAACGACAACCATATACCAACTCTCCATTCTCTTCCATCAAATAATAAAAACATTTACAAATCACAATTATTGTTAAGATGAATTTTTTTACAAGTGTTATAATATTGATGGTTATCACATTTTTTATGATGAAGTGTTATTTAATTATTTATAAATTAACTAATAAAACATTGACAAATAAACTTTAGACTTTACTTCACCCGTTAAACTTGGTCTACAATTTTATATGATTACAAAACTTGTTGAACAAATCAAAATTATTGTGCCTAAAAACAGTCCAAATTCAGTGTATACAAAAACAACATAAAAAATACAGAAAAAAAATCCTAAATCCACAAGTTTCTCCTACTAGAATTTACCAGAACACTGATCGGGTACTGCTTGCCTATGAACTAAAGCCATGGGAGAGGTTGATCCTGCCTTCATCCAACCCACAGACCATATGCCAAGGCACAAACCCATAGAGCTCACCGACGAAATCCCACTCATAAACCTCTCCGTTTCTGATTCTCGAACTATCGAACAGCTTGTCTCTGAGATTGGCTCTGCATGTGAAAAGTGGGGATTCTTCCAGGTAATCAATCATGGAGTAGCGTTAGAACTGCGTAGAAAAGTTGAGAAAGCTGCGAAGCTATTTTTCGATCAATCAGCGGAGGAGAAGAGGAAGGTGAAGCGAGATGAGGTTAATGCAATGGGATATCATGACAGTGAACATACTAAAAACGTTAGGGATTGGAAGGAAGTGTTTGATTTCTTGGTGCAGGACCCTACATTGATTCCAGCCTCGCATGATCCTAATGACAAGGAACTTAGATCATTGGCTAATCAGTGGCCTCTCTATCCTCTGGAGTTTAGGTACTTCATTTCTAACTGAATTATGCTATAGCTTTTCAGTCTTTGGTTTGAAATTGTTTGTAGCTGTTGAGCACCGTAGTTTTAGCATGAAATGATCAATTTAGGACTGATTGAATTTAGGATGAGCATTATTAGAACTATTTTTTTCTGTCAACTTTCATCATCAACTGTTTTATGACATTTGTTCAATTAAAATTAGCAGAATAATCGAATCGACTGAATTTTGTTCATTACCCACTGATTAGTCACGCTTCGCTAAAATTCTCCCGTGGAATAAGAACCAACAGGCAACAGGAGAGCGGATTTCTGGACATATGGTTTAAATCTCAACTGCTCAGATTCAACATTAAGAAATTAAAAAAGGAATTTTTTGTTTTTTCCCCTTCAGTTGCCCTGTGAGTCAAGATCTTCATTGAACGACCCAGATCTTAACACCTTATTTTAAAAGAATCAGCATGAATGGAACTATTGGATTTAGATTTGGACAGAGGTGATATTAGGCCAGTATCGGCCGCAAAATCAATGGCCCAGATTGATTGATAAAGAATTGAAAGAAAACTTTTTTTAAATTTTTTTTAAGCCGACCTGAACAGTTAAGTTTCGAATCAATGTTCCAGATCGCACATGGGGTCTGTTCGGCTGAACATGAGACAATCGAGATCCGGAACTTCTTGTGTGTTTCATGAGTTACTGGGTAGGAGTTGTTTTAGCTCCTTTCTATTCCAACCTGATTGATTTTCTTAAACAGGGAGGCTTGCATGGAGTACGCAAGCGAAGTGGAAAAACTAGCCTACAAATTATTGGAACTAATTTCTATGAGTTTAGGATTACCAGCTGATAAACTGAATGGCCATTTCAAAGTGCAAACCAGCTTAGTAAGACTCAATCACTATCCTCCATGCCCTTTCCCCCACCTAGCTCTTGGTGTTGGTCGTCACAAAGATGCCGGTGCCTTAACCGTCCTTGCCCAAGATGATGTTGGAGGTTTGGAAGTGAAACGAAAATCAGATGGAGAATGGATTCCTGTCAAATTCACCCCCAATGCATATATCATTAATGTTGGCGATATTGTTCAAGTATGTATAATGTCTCTTGTTCTGCTATGTTTTCTGCATATAATCATGTTTGGAACACTTTACTGAGTACTGTTTATGGGTCTTGGAATGATGACATCATCAACACAATTTCATAAGGGAAATTGAAAAAAATTGACCAATTTTTCAAAATTTGGAGTTTTTAATATTTGTTTTCCTTCCACAAATCAGTATTTATTGGAATGGCCAAATGTTCAGGCTTCTCTTTGCAATGTTCAATCAGCCACTCGAATTCTCCAAATAGCTATTTGCAATGTTCAAGTAATCGAAAGAACTACGTGTAGTGTCTAAGTGGTTATTTTGACAGTTCAAATAGATAGAGGTTGTAATGCATTTTCTCAAGCAAAATATACTAAAAGTTCAAGCTTTGAAGAAGTTTGTTCCAAAACCACTTATTAAGTGGATTATTTATCAGAAGAACCCATTTCATAAATAGTTGGAATGCAAGATAATGAGTAGCTTGTCATGGGTGTATGTTGTACAGGTGTGGAGCAATGATAGATATGAGAGTGTAGAACACAGGGTGGTGGTGAATACTGAGAAGGAAAGGTTTTCCATTCCATTCTTCTTCTTCCCAGCCCACTATGTCATGGTGAAGCCATTGGAGGGGCTGATAAATGAACAAAACCCTTCCAAATACAGAGAGTATAATTGGGGAAAGTTCTTTGCTGCCAGAAACAGAAGTGATTTCAAGAAGCAAAATGTTGAGAATATTCAAATTCATCACTTCAAGGTGTCGGAGTGAATCTGGTAGGTGTTGTTAAGTTGTGCCTTTAACTTCTTCTTGTAAGTAATTAACAATGGTAAATATGAAATAAAGAGGGCAGAAACAGCAGGTTGGAGACATTGTTGATTTTGCCTTTGTATGAATTAAACTCGTGAGTTAGATTGAACTGTTAATTGGAAGTCTCCGGTCCGGTCCACTATGCTGCTCAAGTTGGTGATTTTTTCTGTTAGATTATCAAATACTACTTGAAACTATGTGTTTTCATGCATGCATAGAGTAGTACTCTAGAGTCTAGATTGTGATTCTTTAATTTTTCCCGACCTTCTTTTCACTTTAGTAATTGATATACTTTATCCGATACTTAATTTTTCCATAACACATGAAAATACTTAATACTTCGAAGTCCATTTTGTTATTTTAGAAGCAAAACAAAAAATAGATTAAGAAGTAACAAAGAATTGGAGAAAAAAAGAGAGGAGAAATACAAAACATCTTCTAACAAATGCTTTCGTGAATCTAGATGAATTAACGGTGTACGGTATTCGAACTTCTCAACATCAAAATGTATGTGAGGAGAGATTTACTCTCACACTTATTAACTAATCTTTAACTTCTTTTATAATTGATGTGAGATCATCTCAATAATCTCTCTCACAAATTAGGCTCTAAACCCGCTAACTGTAAAACATGTAACCACGTGATCATTCAATTATTGACTTAGCTCTGAGTCTGATAACCAACATCCACTTTTTCATATTGGGCTAGAAACTTGTTGAATCACTTAGCTTCAATACCAATACTGAATGACATTGGAAATTCTCAATCCAAAAGTTAGTTTTGTGAGGTAAGAATTTTTTTCACACTTATAATCTAACAATCAGTATTCTATCCACAGTCAATGTGAAACCAGATACAAGAAAATGATTGAAATAGGAAAGACAAATTTAATTTGAAACCCTAGTTTGATTCATGTTCTTTTATTATTAAATGGAGAGATAATGTATGACAAACTTTTAGAATTGTTATAGTCAAAATTTATATAACGGGTGATGTGACTAAAAACATTAATAAGATAATGGTATCCCTCTTTATATACGATCAGGATTCTCTTATGTTCCATGAACAAGAGAGAATTCTGTTTCATCTATATGTGTGTGTGTGTATATATATATATATATATATATATATATATATATATTTACTTTTGACTAAAAACAGTAAAAAGTACAATGATTACAAATAGACATATTACAAAGAATCTTTGGTAGGCGAAGTCCTTTGTAGTCGTCATGATTAGCTGAGACTATTGGTGGATAATTGTTATCATGGTCTTGTCCTTTGATTGTATTGAAGAGCATGACAGCCATTGCATTGTGCTTTTGATCATGATCTCTTAAATATCTTATTGGCATTTTGCCAATAATGAAACTATTCATCTTCATCTTCACTGAGGTCCACATCCTCAAAAGGGTCTTGAGAATCTTGGAATGGATCATAGGCCCATCGGGGAAGAGACCGAACATGAGATTTTTCCTTTGATTTTAGAGATTGATTCTTTTTATTTTTGATTGTGTGACTTGATTCTACTGAGAATTCAGAGTCAGAACTAGAATTTTTCAGAAGGAGGAGCATTTCTTGTATTAACTCCTGCTTTACTTTGGATTTTTTAGACTTATTCTTACCTTTTGAAGAAGGTCTTGTGGTGGATTTTGAATTTTGGGAGGAGTCTGATGATTGCTTAGTTTGTAGAGCCTGATTTTTTGGTCCTTAATTTTTAAGGAGGCCACTGGAGGCTTGGGAGATTTTGTGTGAGGGTGAGATTTTACCAATACTTCATGTATGGAGGCATATATTTTTAGTGTACTAAATTTGTGCCACCATTTTACATAGTATTGTCTGGTGAGGATTTCTTCTTCAATGGCGTATTGCCATTTAAGGATCCAAGGGATTTTAAATTTATTTACAAAATAAATTATTGGAGGAAAAGAGGCCTCAACTGTTCAGGGTTTAAATAATTTTAAAAATAAACTGTAATTTTGTTGTAAATCAATTGGAAAAATCTCAAAGACAGGACCATGGATTGACCACCATCTTAAAAACCATTTTGGTAAATTAATTTTGAAATTTTTGTCAAAATTTAAAAACCAAGAGTGGTTAAATTCACTATTTTGATGCAAGAAAATTGTTTGCCATACATCAATATAGTCAAAATAATTATATTATTTTTATTTAAAAGTGCTTTTAACCCTGAGGGATGAATTTTTCATTCCTCCAAAGTTATTATTTTGAGCATATAGAAGGAATGATAAATGATTTTTCCTTCTGCACTGTTTATTGGTTTGATATTTATTGATCCTAGGAGAATGTCTCTATAGAAACTAAGGGTTTTGTCCTTGTGTCCAGGGATAAAATGAGAATCAGGAAGGAAATGAGCCTTCACTATTTCTATCAGATTTTTGAAATGGGTGAATGTGTGTTCAATATAGAAGAGATTTTTATTGGGGGTTTTTCTGTAATAAGGAGAAGATTTTCTATAATTGGTGAATGGTTGGTTGATGACCAATTGTGGGTCAAATGGTTTAGAAACTGCAAATGAGTTAAATTGATTGACCAAAGCATTTTGGTAATTAGGTCTGGTGGACCCAAGAACCGTTAACTGAGTATTTCTAGGAGTAGAAGACTCCTTTTTGATTTGGGCTTTAAGGGCCAATTAGTGTGTGGAGGTTTCTCCTTTGGTCATCTTCCCGGAAGCTTGGGGCCTAGACCACATCCTTTTGTTGCCCCTGCAGGAATTCACGTGTTAAAAAGTTAGGGACTGAATTATCAACTCCTTTAATAAATTCAAAATTGAAATCAAATATACTAAGTATAGATTGCCATCTAGCAAAGATCTGTTTGGAGACTATATTTTTAACATCCTTTTCTAGAACATGCTTAACAGATTTGCAATCAATTTTTAATAAGAATTTTTTATTTAGCAAGTCATCTTGAAATTTCTGTATGCATAAAACAACAAATAAAATTTCTTTCTTAATAGTACTGTAATTAATTTGTGATTGAGACCACGTTCCAGATGTAAACCTAACAATTTGTTCGGGTGCTTCTGGGGAAATCTTTTGTAACAGGATGCCTCCATATCCAATCTCAGAGGCATCGGTTTGGATAATTTTAAAAGAATTATTAGTGGGAATGCCAAGACAAGGAAGTGTCTTAACATGGGTTTTAATTTTTTTGATTAAATCAGTGTGGACAGTTGTCCAAGGAGGAGGATTCTTTTTAAGCCTGTCAAAGAGAGGCTTACAATCAATTCTCATTTTATTGTAAAAATCAGATATGTAATTTAAAGATCCTATAAACCTTTGTAATTGTGTTTTATCTAGAATTTCATTGGGGAATTCGTCAACAAATTGTATTACACTATCAATTGGCTTGATTATAGAATGGTGTATTTTGAATCCTAAGAATCTAATCTTAGATTGGAATAATTTAATTTTGCTTGCAGAGATAACTAGACCATTTTGTTTTATTATCCTAACAAATGATTCAGGGTGACTCCAATGTTGTTCTATTGTTTTTGAGAAAATAAGAACATCATCAATGTAAACAATTGAGAAATCAATAAATTGATTAAAAATTTCATTCATTATATTTTGAAATTTACTAGGAGCATTTTTAAGGTCAAAATGCATTACATTCCACTCATAATGGCCAAATGGAGTTACAAATGTTATTTTATAGTTATCACTTTCATTTATCTGGATTTGCCAAAATCCAGATTTTATATCAAATTTGGAGAATACTACTGCATCTCCAAGTCTATTTATTAAATCCCTTTTGTTTGGTATCGAATATCTTATCCATTCTAAAATATTATTAAGGGGCTTATAATTGATCACTAAACGAGGAACTCCTCCTTCGATTTCACTGGCCTTCTGGATATAAAAGGCCGAACAGAACCAATGAGATTTGTTTTTTCTAATAATATTTTTATTGAGAAGTTCCGTAATTTCTTTTTTACAGAACTCAAGCATTTCAAAATTCATATGAGTTGGTCTTGCCTTTGTTGGGATATTTTTTTTCATCAAATCCCTTAATATAGAGAAGATTGACAGTATGTTGCTTTCTCTGTCAGAAAGCGTTGGGAATATCAGAAATAATTCTTTACAGATTTTTTGTTCAATTTTTTTAATTTTGTTTTGGAGAATAGAACTTTGAAGTTGTTCTTCAATTCTGTTAAATTTTAATTCATTTTGTAAAAAACATAATTGTTTTTCTTTATAAGAAATGAGATTTATTGAATTTGAGATAGATTTTTCTTTTAGAGTTTTTAATTTTTCATTACTGGGAGAAGAGAGGAATTTAAATTTTATTGGTTTTTTCATGACATTGGTAATTATTCCATCATACTCTGTTGAAAATGGATATAGAAGAGCAATAAATGGTAGACCTAGGATAATTTTGTCAGTCATATTTTTTGCTAAGACAAATGATGTTTTAAAACATACATTGTCTTGGCAAATATGAACTGTTGGTATTTCATAATTAATATGCATACGAGTACCATTAGCAGAGGACAAAGATTCTTTTATCTTTTTAAAGTATTTGGTTGGAACTAGTCCTTCCTGCATACAATTTATTATGCTCTTGAATCTACAAGAGCCATTGTTGTAAAATCAAAATCTTGAATGATTATTCTAACCATTATGTGCCATTTTTTGATTTTTATGTGATTGAGGATTTGGATGAAATGTTCATTATTGTCTTGATAGTTTATGGGATCTTTAATATCATTATCAGAAATTAGTAATTTACTAGGTTAACATATTTCTTGTTTATTAATTAGGCTTTCTATTTTTAAAAGATTTAATTCTTCTTTTATTTCAGTATTTGAATTCTTCAAATCTTTTATTTCAATCTTAATATCTTTAATTTCTTTTTGAAGTTCCTGTAAGGTACCTTTTCTTTCCCTTTTATCTTATTGACTTTTTCAAGAGTCTGTAAAAGACTTGCAGTATTATTATTATTAGACTTCGTACTTTCTTTCTTTAGAACGATTTTCTTAAGTCTTTCAAGATATTTTTGTTTTAATTCAGGATTTTTAATTTTGCAAATTAAATCTAACAAGAGGGTTTCTTGTTCTTCATTTTTATTTAGGACATTGATTTTTTGACAACAACTATCTCTACACCACATAGTGATGTTAGGAGAATCACTATTAGAACTTGAGGATTCAGTTTTAGAGGATTCAGGGGTTTCATATTCTCCTAAATCTTCACTATTACTATCATAATAATCTATTGTTTCTAAGATTCTAAACAATTCCTGATTATCTTCTTCAGAAATTTTTAATTGATTAATTTTATTTTTGACTTAACAAGTATTTGAAAGGTAGCCTTTCTGACCACAATTGAAACACGTAATATTAGTTTTATCAAATTTTTTATTAAATCTTTTTCTGGAATAATTTTCATTCCTAGAGAAGTTTTTATTCTTAGAAAAGTTTTGATCAAATTTTTTATTTTTATGTTTGTGGTAATTTTTCCTATAGGGCTTATTAGACCTTTTAGGGTTTATAGAGAATGTTTTTTATTCTTTTGAGAAGGAGAAATAGAGGATAAACCGTATTACTCACAGAAATTACCTAACTCATATTTAGCAGTTTTGCTTTCTTTTTTAACTTGTTTGTTGATTTTCATATCAACAAACATCCTTCTTTTTGTATTATAGTAATTATGGTTCCATAGGTTAGACTATTATAGTCTATATTTCCTAGGACATTACTAAGGTTTGTCCTTATTTTATGGGCAAAAAGATTAGGTAATCCATTAATAAATTTTTCTTTCCAAAAAGGTTGATTACTATCATCCCTCGACATCACTATAGATAAGAATATATTCTTATACCAATTAAAATCACTTAATGTTGGACACCTAAGATTTGTTAATTGGTTATGAATACGCGAAGTAATATTACTTGGCGTACCAATGAAATGTTCAATTATTATATAAAGGAACGTATTTATACCATCATGTATTGTTTCCTGATTTTCTCCAATAATTGGGTTTCCTTCAGCATCAATTTTAACTGCTGAGAGGATGACAATTTTGGATTCATGTGTGAGATGTTTTTCTCACCAGGAATGAAACATTCATGTGAATCCTGTGACTAAATGATTTATTACTTCTCCATGAAGTAAACTGTGAGAGGTAATGTAGATATTAGCTACCAATGCCATGTGTTGTAACCTATTGAGGACTTTCTGTTCAGAAAAACCATCAATATTTCACTCATATAATTTTTCTGCAGAAACAGAAAATTGATTAACAAGTGATGATTCAGTAATTTGAATATCAGGAGGCATGTGCTTCTTATGCCATTTTCTTTCTAATTTATTAATTTTTAAATTTTTAAATATTTTTTAAATATTGTTAATATTTGAAAATTCATTTACTGTAGATGATTCGTAAGTTGATTCTGACCTTTGACTATCTGAGTCAGTATTATCGTCTTGGTTAATTACTTTTAATTCTTGAAATACTTCATCAAATTTTTCAGACTTAGATTCTGAACTATTGTCTTGGTTAACAACCTTAACAGAGGAAGATGACTCAGTAGATTTATTTTTTAATTCCTGAATCATTTTATCAATTTTTTTATTAATTGGAATAATTTTTAAAGTGGTTTTATCTGAAAGATTTATTAAGGGTTTTCCTTTCAAGGTTTCACTAGGCTTAGGTTCATTGAGAACATCAACCTTAGTTTCAATTTTGTCTAACTGTTTTTCTATTGTAATTAGACTCTGGTTAGTATAGTTGAGTTGTTCAACTACTTTTTTGTTTGGTTATTCTTCCTTTGTAATTTTGAAAAGAGAAACAGTGATTAAAGAATTTTTATGATTAATCATAATTTTCTCAGGAGGAGAATGACTAGTAGAAACTACATTAGAGTCTTCCTTAACCCATTTATATTTTGAAATTACTTTGATATTTCTTTCGTAAATGTCTTCAACATAATCTAGGAAAAATATATCAATTTTAAATTCTTACATAAATGCCTTCCATTCAGTAAGTATGACTTTTTTTATCCATATCATATGAATCTCTAAATCTATTACGTCTATCTAAATTATTTGGGTCATTATTATGTTAGGCTAGACCTTCCCAATCTGGTTCATATTCTTGACTCAAGGTTCCTATATTCAGAACTAAAAGTTGAGGATTGACAGAATTAAGGCTCCCTTGGAAATCTGATCTAGTGAGTGCTTCAGTTTCATCAGATTGTTTAGACTTATTATCAAAGACTGGTTGACTAACTTGAGAACTTGTAGCTATACCCTTCAGTTTTAAATTTTAAATTTGTAATTTCTTTAATTCTTGTTCTAAGTGTTGAATCCTAATATTTTGATCATTACCAATTGATGATCCAGAAAAAGGAATTTCTAAGCGTACTAGACTGACTATATTCCCTAATTTGTGGACTAGAACATGATTGAAAGTTAAATTTTACAGTACCATCCATGTACTGCTGAATGTAATCTATATATTCAATTAGTCTTTGAATTAGGTAGGTTGACTTTTATTAGTTAAAAGCCAATTTGTTGGTAAATTAATTTCAGTCCACCTAATTATTTTAGGAATTCTAATATTTGCATTACTTTGACTAGATTGTATCAATAGAGTTTGATTCTTTGGACTCCTATCGATGGCTTGGAAGTTCATATTTGTTTTGGTTACTTTGTAATGTATTCTAAAAATTAAAGCTAGAGGTTGGGTACCTTCTAATACCTGGTAACCACTAGTTTTAATATTTAAAGTTAATGATTTTAAAATATGGGGATCTGCTAAACTAACAGACAGATTAGGAAAACAATCAAAATGAATTGGACCATTACAAAGTGAAGATTCAATTAAACCTACTATATTATCATTAAAATTTATAAATCTTGCATCTCGCAAGGCTAATAAGACAGAGGTATTTAGGCCTCTTCTCCTGAATGGTTTTACTCTAATCTGGACTAAACCAAAATGAAGGAAATTATATCCTTATTGAATATGATGCTTTATTGCATCAGAGAAAAATAATTGACATGTTTCATGCTCTTTTCCAAGAGCATATATTTTTTCAATTATTTTTACATGATGCTCAGGCTTGAAAGAAGCAACAGACCATGTATATATATATATGGACGACGATTATAATTTTACAAACAGAACTAGAAGGGGATCTATTTCCCTTTATATAGGTGTCTGTTTCCGTCCAAGCTCTTGTCTCTTCCTTAAGTTAATTATGATCATCAAGCCAAAACATATTTAATGAAATGTTACGGTGGAGTACTATGAAGGGGATGATAGCTAGTTATTGAGTTAACGTTGTCACTCCAGTCAAGCCAATCGGCTTGTATGATGAGTTATTCCTTATATTTGAGTAGGGGTGTTCAAAATTTTTCCGAATCGATTGAACCGAACCGAAAATGACTGGTTTGGTAGGTTCTTTATATGTGTTCGGTTTGGTTCAGTTCAAAAAAGTGAGATACCGAAGTTTCAATTCGGTTCAGAATTTTAGTTTTTTTGAACCGAAACGAACCGAAATATTAAATTTATATTATTTTTATATATAATTTCATATAAAACTGCACCGAACCTAACCAAAACAAAACTTTGATTTTATATTATTTTTTCAATAATATCATTTAAAAATGATTAAAAATTTATTTTTTATTAATAATACAGAACCGAAACTCACGGTTTGGTTCGGTTCTTTTGACATGAATGTTCGGTTCAGTTTAGTTTTATTACCGATCAAAATTTCAATTCAGTTCGATTTTTCACAAAAAATTGACCGAATCGAACAGTGAACACCCCTACAGTTGAGGTGGCACTATCATCTTATTCTTGTCCATTTTATGTTGATTGATTAAGATTTACACTTTATTTTAAAAATTTAATATTTAATGTTAGTTGCCAAATCTATTGTTTTCTTAAAATTAAATAGACTAGAAAACATGTAACCACTTGATAAAAATAAGGGTCATATTATCTTAGAGAGAATGGAAGATTAATTAATTATTAAATCACTTTATATGGTGCACACGGTTGATTATTGTAAAATTATCCTAACAATAAACTCTCATCTCATCATTAAGAATCGAATATTGTTGATAGTAAACTAGAGGTGTTCATGACTCGATTCAAATGTAAGTAAATTGAATTGATTATATAAATGAATTAAACCAAACTGAAAGTTTTATGTATTTCTATATTCAGCTCAAATTAAGAAAATATTTTAAAAGAAATTACTAAAAATAAACAAAAATTTTGATTTTAGTTTAGTTTAATATGATATTAATAAAATAAAATAAAAATTAATAGAGAATTAAAGTATCGGTTCTATTTGATTTGATTCAGTTTAAAAATTATTAAAATTTCAAATTTAATTAAATTTTAATTTTTTTAATTTATAAACCGAACAAAATCAATTTCTTAGTTGGAGCCAAAAAATTTCGACACAAAGCACTAGACAACAAAAGCATAGAAATACAAATACACAGATGACAAAGCAAAGTCCACAACTGATAACAAACAACCTTAACACAACGTTAATATCTTTGATTACCTCCTTAACCCAAAAACCCATCCAGGTTCATTCTACCCAAAAAGAAAAAAAAAACTAAGCTCCTTCCTTCACTGCACTGCAATATATATATATATATATAACCAACCATTTCCGCCATAACAAATTAATTACCAAAATTCCCCGGCCGCCATGGGGGAAGTGGATCCAGCTTTCATTCAAGCCCCAGAGCACAGGCCCAATCTCTCCCCCACTGAAGCCGATGGAATCCCCCAAATCGATCTCTCCCCTCTACAACACAATCATCAATCTCCAGACTCACAGTCATACCTTGTTAAAGAAATAGGCAATGCCTGCAAGAACTGGGGCTTCTTCCAAGTGATCAACCATGGAGTCCCCTTGGAAAAGCGAGAAAAGATCGAGAAAGCTGCGAGAGACTTTTTCAGTCAGAGCTTAGAGGAGAAGAGGAAGATTAGAAGAGACGAAAACAGAGTGTTGGGGTATTATGATACAGAGCATACTAAGAATGTGAGGGATTGGAAGGAAGTATTTGATTTCACTGTGTTGGAGCCTACGATTGTGCCTGCTTCTCCTGAACTAGATGATGAAGAAACCACTCAGTGGACTAATCAGTGGCCTACTTACCCTCCTCAATTAAGGTAATTATCTATCAATTATCCATGATAATGAAGTTGGAATGTTTCATGTTTGACTACCGTTTTAAGCTCATTGATTCTCTAGTTTTAGAGAATAATAGAGATCCATTGCACAGTTACTTTATTAAAAAGAAACTAAATTAATTTCGTCTTTTGGATGTTTTAAAAGACAAGCTTTGAGAGAGCTACGATTAATCCTACAAATTTGCTACCAAAGTTTGTAATACTGTGAAGATTGGTGAGTGCTAGATCTTACAGATCATGACTCCTTTACAAACTTGTGAAGACTAATAAAGAATAAAAACGTTAAGTAAAAATCAAGCACAAGGTCAAGGATTCATGAGACAGAGAGCTTGTGATTGTGTACATATAGTTAGATGTGCATAAATGATATTAGTGTGTCAAGTTGTATAAAGAATACTTTTATACTATGACTCAAACTCGTGATCTCATGATATGCATGTGAAGTTTAATACTTTGCTAACTCATCTTCAAGTGATTCTGGATTTTGAACTTATAAATTCTTGTTTTTAGGAGGAAGTGGTTGTTTGCTCATTGTGTGCTACGGGGCTTGAATTTATTGCTTGATTGACTAACTTTATTTATACAATGCGATTAACATAATTAGGGAGGCATGCGAAGAATATGCTCGAGAAGTCGAACAATTAGCATACAAGTTGATGGAACTAATTGCACTCAGCTTAGGCTTGCCTGCAAAAAGCTTCCTTGGCTACTTCAAAGACCATACCAGCTTTATTCGGCTCAATCACTATCCTCCTTGCCCATCTCCTCACCTTGCTCTCGGCGTTGGTCGTCATAAAGATGGCGGTGCTTTAACCGTCCTCGCTCAAGACGATGTCGGCGGATTGGAAGTCAAACGGAAAACCGATGGAGAGTGGATCCGTGTCAAGCCTACCCCCAATTCTTATATAATCAATGTTGGTGACATTATTCAGGTAATACTAATTGTAATCTCTGATCCTTTCGGCCATTAATTAACTACATATGATTCCGAAGAGGACCTTATAACAATGACCGAGGTTGCAGTTAGATCAGATCTAACCGTTCTTGATCTTGCGTGACCATTTTTTATTAAAAAAAAAAACTTGATTTTTTTTTTCAGTCTAGACGGACTAGATCTAACTTTCTGTCTGCAGTTGCTGAGCAACTAAAAACAATATGCATCCATATGATTCATACTTTAAATGTAGAAAAATTAAAAGCAAAAAAATTTCAATACAATATAACAACGGAATTCTCTGTATAAAAATTGACCAATATGTATGTAGCAAGCAACTGGAGCAACATGTCTCATCCAATTAGTAATCTCTTGACTTACAAGAACTCGAACGGGCAAGAAAATTTAAAATTTTCATGAGTAACGAAATTTTAAAATTTAATAGTGTGTATGAACTGAGCCATAACATGTACAAGTATATTAAACAAGAGTATGTGTTTTTTTAACCCCAGAATTAGTCATTAAACAAATACGTAGGAGTTTTGAACTTGTAAGATTGTTTGTGTTTTTTTGTTGTTGTTTGGGTTAAAGGTATGGAGCAATGACAAATATGAGAGTGTGGAGCACAGGGCAATGGTGAACTCGGAGAAGGAAAGGTTTTCAATTCCCTTCTTCCTAAACCCAGCACACTACACTTTGGTAAAGCCTTTGGAGAAGCTTACCAATGAAGAAAACCCTCCCAAATACAGAGCTTATAGTTGGGGCAAGTTTATGACTAACAGAAAACGCAGTAACTTCAAGAAACTCAATGTTGAGAATGTCCAAATCTATCATTTTAGAATCTGAAATAACAAGTATATGTTTGTGTGTGTGTGTGTGTGTGTGTGTGTGAGAGAGAGAGAGAGAGAGAGAGAGAGAGAGAGAGAGAGAGAGTATTCTATTAAGCTATTAATAAATCGCTTGAGAATGTCCAAATCTATCATTTTAGAATCCGAAATAACAAGTATATGTTTGCGAGAGAGTATTGTATTAAGCTATTAATAAATCGCTTGATCTATTTATTGTAAACATACTTGGTTTGAACATATATAATAAGGGAGATTAGGGGGTGCTTTCCTGGAATTAAACTGCTCTACCTTAATGGAAAGATTGTTCTTAGCTTAATAAATCGCTTGATCTATTTATTGTAAACATACTTGGTTTGAACATATATAATAAGGGAGATTAGGGGGTGCTTTCCTGGAATTAAACTGCTCTACCTTAATGGAAAGATTGTTCTTGTGTGAATTTCGATTGATTGAAAAACCAAAAAAAACAAAAAGCTACATGAAGACATTGTTGATAAGGTTTCTGTGGCTGACTTATGTGATTGAAATTAATTTCTGATCCTGCATTTCAACTTCCCTTTGAGCGGAGATAATTTTTGGTACATTTAATTATGGTTTCAACTGCCAAATAATAAGACTCCTACTAAGATGTACTATTATTTCCAATTGAATTTAGAGGTAACAACAAGAAATCACGGATACTACGGCGTATTATAGTACACTAACAACTAAAAGAATAACTTCAATGACACTAGCTCAACTTTCACCATCAATAACCAACGCTCTTTACCATCAATTTTCTCGTTCACGTCCAGTTAATCAGTCATATACACGGTGCGCATGATAATTGTCTTCTCTAAAATACTCCCGTTCCTTAATTAAAACAATAACTTATGGGTTGAATGAAAAACCCAATAAATAGAGGGCTTTTCGATGCAAACCCAAATAGAATAGCTTGTGAGCATTGGATTCCGGCTCCAGGCAATGACATCTTTGTGTGACACGCGACACGACCGCCTAGCTCTCGTAAGGGCAACAACCTTAGAGGTAGTTTAGATAGTATACATATTAAAAACTTAGTCCTCTACATAAATGAAGATATGTCAATTAATTATTATATACTCAAAATTATATCATAATACTATTTTTAAGTAATATAGAAATAGCTATTTTTTCAATTGAATGTTCAGTCTTTCTTGTGAATGTTCAGAGTTTCTAGTACCCACAATTTACTATAATACCTTTTAATAGTTATATGCTTTTTAATTAGGTGGCGCTTTTATGAGGATGATAGTTCTTTTGTGCTAGCATATGCTGCATCACCATTATTGAAGAAATCTTAATAAGATCTGCAGGTGAAATTAATAACAAGTAGAGAAAAAAAATTTCAACTATAGGTTTGTTACTATGAAAATGGATCTTGTCAAATTGTAAAAGTTGTGTTGTGTGATGCTGAGAACAATGGGAATATCAAGTTGGTACATCTGTTAGGATCGGGGCCGGGGATCAAGTACGGATAGCTCGCGACATATTTGAGATAAGTCTGCAGTGAGATATCCCCTCGTGGTTGTGGTAATAATCCTAGTTAGTTTAACAATTTCTTTTCATACTCAAATTAAGGACATTATTTTGTCTTCAGTTCAGTCTTTCTTGTGGTCCATTTTTCTCTACCCTCAATTTCTTATTCTGTTTGGTGATTTGCTCTTAGAAGGCTTAGAGCTTCTTCACCTATAGGTTACATATTATTAGATTATCGGATTTTTGTTCTTTATTTGGTTAACTTGAGTGATTGGAATGGTGTTGGTGCTCACACTAACTACAGATAAACTAATGCATAATGATTCTATATCCATGTCTCTAAATTAGACTTTATTTGTAAGAGGTTTTGAATGTTGTAATTATTATTCTCGTAGCACCAAATCAATGAAAATCATGATAGAATCGATATGATAATTACTTTTTTAAAGAGTTCTAATAACTATATTTTTTGTAGGAGGCCAATTGATAAAAGAAGTTGGTTGTATTTTTCATAATAATTTTTATTAATAGTTAGTAAAATGAAATATTTTTGTAGTATTATATAATTAGATGCATGAATATCCGTACATATGAAAGATCTTTATATAACAAATATTTATTTTTAAGTCAATAATAATTTATTCGTAAAAAAATCTAAATTAACATTTTATAATATTATGTTATGAGGAACGTGAAAATTCATGTAAGTATAGTTAGAGAAATGCAATAGTATATGTTTTAATAAGAACAGTTATTCCTTAATATGATAATTATTTATTGAAAATATGACAAATTGATCAAATAAAATTATTTCTAATGTTTTTCAAAGCGGAGTGTTATATAGTACGATTTCAATATTGTAAACAAGCTAATGTATTTATTATTATTGCTACTCTATTTTTTGTTTAGGTTTCTTTTAAATCTTCGAATAATGTATTTATTTTAACATTAATATTAACTTTAAATCTCACGTATATTTGAATTGAAATAACACGTGTGAAGCATGACTTTTTGACGATTTAAATTAAAATGGGCTTAAGGGGGAGAAGCTTTTTTTATATCCACTTTTATCCTTGAAGCCCATTAAATATATTATAGATTATTTTTTGTATTTAACTAATTTATAATTCTATTCACTAATTATTCTTTTACTAATATTTTATAAAATTTAGTATTTTATATTATTATATTATTAGGATTGTGAAGGACCATGTATAAAATTTTAGAGATTCTTAGATCATCAATATTGTTTTAGTCAATAACAATGAGTTATTGTATGTCTGTAAGATTTTTTTTGTTGTTTAATCAAATCACTATTTGAGGCTTAGGATTTTTTTAGTTTTATAATAAATGTAATAATTTTCAATGTCTATTATCCGTAATGAAATAATTTGTCATATTTATTTTCTCTTCTCAAATAATGTTTTTAATTTTTTCATTTAATCTTATGATATAAATTTGTTTGGATCGTGTGTTCTTTAATCCATAAAATCTTTGTAGATAATTTATCATCTCGAGATGATGCATGATTTATTTAAGTTTTTTTTGTAATAGTCTTATTATAAATATATCATCTTGAAGTGAAGCACGACCTATTCAAATTTCTTTTTATTTCTAATAGTTTAATTGTGAATATGAGAAAATTTCAATATTTAATTTTTTTTGTTTGTTTTAGATTTACAACATTTTAAAAGCTGATGTATTTATTTCAACGCTAATAATAATTTTAAAACTTATTATATTAAAAAAATTCAACATGTGAGAAGCACATGCTTTTTGATTCTCTCTTTTACCCTTCAAGTCTCCTTAAAATAGAGTACAATTTAGAATTTTCACAAATATTCTCATTTAAAATAATTCATATAGTGGAAACTATTATTTCTATTCAATAATAATTTTTTAAAAATATTTTATGAAATTAAATATTTTTGTAAGATTATGCAAATAGAAAAATAAGTATCCACAAGATGAGTTTTAGTTATTTTTAGGCGAACAATAAATTATTTCTTAGAAATCTATAAAATTAAATATTATATAATATTTATGTTATCAGAATATAATTTAATATAAACTAATTGAGATAAATATTCTTGAATAAAATAAATGATCACTTGATGATAGAATCTGAAAAATTGATGAATTTTATCTTCATATATTTTGAAATAGCAATGTTTTATAGTACAATCTCAACAATGTTATAAACAAGCTAATGTATAGATTATTACTATTATTTTACTTTTAATTGATTTAGAATTATTTTAAAGATAATGTCTATTTTTTAACATTAATATTAATTTTAAATTGTATGTGTATTTTAAATTACTTAACATATGCGAAACACGTCTTTTTTAACTAGTATAAATAAAAATAAGTGAAATGTCTAATTTATATAAGGTTTTTAAAGGGTTAATTGAAGGATAAAATGGGTAATCAAATTACTCCACTTTAAGTGGATTAGGAGTCTAAAAGGAGGGAATCTATTGTTGATTGATTGAGTTTTTTACCTAGTCTTCAATCAACTCCTTGATTTTTATCAACCGTTGATTTGTTGACTTTCGTCTATCGACCGCTAGCCATTGACTTTCATATGCTGATTAGTAGTCACTGACTTTCGTCCGCTGACTACTAGCCATTAATTATCGCTAGCCATTAACTCTCATCTGCTAACCGCTAACCATTGATTATCATCCACTGATCGCTAGACATTGACTTTTGTCAGTTGACTGCTGGTCATTTACTTTCATTCACTGACTATTGGCCATTAACTTTCATATGCAGACGGCTGCGACTGATTATTGTCTGCTGGCCGCTAGCAGTTGTATTATAATGTATTGTAGATTTTTAAAATATAATGTTTTATCACAAATATCATCTATCAGAAATGAGAAATGATAATTCAATGGCCCATCCAGCTAGTAACAGTATCGGGGACACTGTTGGTGATGCTAGCTGGAAGATTTTTGTGAATTGCTTGATTCAAAAAGTTACACGAACTCGATTGAAAAAAAATATCTAAACCTGAACTCCTTTTAGATAAGATTTCAGTGGCTGACTTTTGATGAGTGAAATTAAACATTTAAAAGTTTTATGGAGAATTGGGAAGTGAGAATAGAATCCACAAATTTGTGAATATTAGATGTGAAGAAATTAAAAAATTGAGTAAAAGTCAAACTTCAATTTATAAAAAAATCGTGTTCTGCAAATTTATATTGTATTATAGTACAAGATTTAAAATTATGAAGCCAATTGAATTTTAGAGTTAAATGTGAATACACCTGTCACACTTCTGCATAATTTTTTTTAACGAATTTAGTCATTGCACTGATAAATTTAGTGTGTTTACGAATCTCAATCTAAATAAAAATATTTAATTTTTTTCTAAAATTATTTTAACAATTAAATTAATCATTTACAGTAAATTTGAGAGCTTATCAATTGCATAATGGATAAAACTAAAATTTAATTGAATGAAATATTACATGAATTAAAGTATATGATAGTTGATTTAAAAATGATAAAAATGTTGAATAAGAATAACATGTAAAAAATTTAAAATGCATAAACTAAATTCACTAAAAAGGAATAGTTCAAAGGGTATAAAGATTCCCTTTTTCTCCCAAAAAAACTAAATTACTTTACGACAAAACATTATGTAAAAATCTAAATTAATAAATACACATAAGATGCATATGTGGATATACCGATTCGAAAGTAAAAGAAGATGGAGGAAAGACAGAGGCACCTGATATTCACTTTCCTTTTATTCTTCGTCTCACTCACATTATTGAGTAGGAAATTACTGGAGCAGCCGCAGCCGCAGCCGCAGGCGCAATCCAATTCTGGTAAGCACTTTGTTCTCATTCATGGGGCTATGCATGGTGCCTGGTGCTGGTACAAGGTCATGCAGCTGCTTCAATCGTCTGGTCACAATGTCACCGCCTTAGACTTGGCGGCATCAGGAATCGATCTGAATCAGGCCAAGGATTTGAAATCAATTTCTGAATATTTTCAGCCATTGATGGATTTCATGGAATCTCTACCTTCAGAAGAGAAGATCGTACTCGTCGGCCATAGCCTCGGCGGTTTGGCTATTTCGAAAGCCATGGAAGTTTTCCCTCGTAAGATTTCCGTTGCGGTCTTTGTCGCTGCAATGATGCCTGCCCCGACCCTCAACATGTCTGCGCTATACAACGAGGTACTCCTTCCTTCCTAGTTCTAGTCAGACAGTTTTACATCATCGTAACAGTTAGTTCGTCGTACTTGTCAATACCTCCGGGACACAAAGAAGCAATCAAGCATGGATGTCCTCATCATCTTTTTACTATTAATGACAATATTTGCATTGAAATGATGAGAAGTATACCGAGTTTTCTACAAAAGTAATTAATGTCATTTAGTATTAAAATGACTAAGACATTTTTTTTAATTTCAGTAAAAAGAGAGAGTTAAATATAACCCCTTATTCTCTTCGGTTTTATTTATAGGTTGAATGAATAGGAATTAATTATTTGGAAATAGAATGATGAATTATTATATTTATTAAATTTATAAAATATAATCATGACATTATTGAATAAAACACTTTTGACAAGGTTGAGTATGACATTTCAAAATATTTCAAAAGTGGACATGCAACTTTATATGATATATATGATAACTTGTCAAAATAAAAATTAGATGGGAACGAGTGTTATAAACTTTATTTCTTTTTTATATGATTTATTTTAAATAAAGATCCTCCCATTGGATTAGAATAGAAGATGATATTTTCGATTGATCTAAATCACTGAAGAATAATAATATCGCACATTAGTCAGATAAGAAAATCCTATGAACAAAATCAATCAAATCAATATGAATTTTTTACTTAGATCAAACATTACTCGCGTCTAGGAGAATTTAGGAGAATACGAGGTGATCCAAGACATTTATTTTATATTATTTTTAAATTAATTTTACTTTCTCCTCAATATTATTTCTATAATTTACATATGGCAGAACAAGCTGATGAAACCAGATTTTTTAGACACACAATTTACATATGACGATGGACCTGACAAGCCTCCAGCAACTATGCTCTATGGCCAATTATACTTGAGAAAGTATTTGTACCAGCTCTCTCCATCTCAGGTAATAATTACAAAATTAACTTAACATAAAATACAAATTAAAAATAGTGATCTAAAATTCTGAAATGTGTACACTATCTATGTAATACATACATTGTATATAAAATATATTGTATGTAAAATGATAGGCAAAGGCTTTAGTGCATACGTCGGCAAGTTCTTAGTGTACACACATAAAATCATTTGATGGACAAATACGACTTTTCAACTTCGGTAAAAGCTCAAATAGACAAAAGCTTCAAATGACAATTTTCTACATTCAGCTCTCTCGAAGCTCGTGTCTATTTCAGCTTTTATTGGATGTTTGAAAAGCTTAGGTACTTGTCTATCCAAGGATTTAATGATTTTTTGGATTCTTTGGATATCGTCCATTGTTTGGATAAAGTGGTACAGATCGACTAACAAACGTCTGGAGTCTGGACGTCCGCACTAGAGTCTCTGTGTAATCATAGGTATATTTAATATATACTCTTTTATTTTCTACATACATTTGAAAATTAAAGCGATTATGATCATTTTTTATATTTTGTATGCTTATGATCATTTTTATCATCGTTACTTAATAATTTATATGTTTATAAATAATAGTTATATAGGAAAGAGAGATTCTATGTTGACCAAGTAACTGATCAAGTTTTAAGTGATTAAGTGACGTGACAATAATTTATAAATTATTTTAATGAGTTATCAAACACCAACTTATAAATGATTATCACATCCATAAATCACTTAAAACTTGATCATTCTATAATTATTTTATATGAAAACAACAAATGCACCTTAATTAGTTGTCTTTTAGTTTTGTCACATGTAATCCGTCATCGATTAAAGTTCGCATATTATTTCACGCGAATCGCATGTATTTTTTTATTCAACGTATTTATCGTTTTTCAATAATTTTTTTATTGTTTAAATTCATGTAACATTTTAGTTTGCGTAAGTGTTTGTTATGTAATTGATTTTAATTTTTCGTAGAAATTCACTCAATCTCATTTTTTTTAAGGGAAACAACCAAAATGAGAGGTTATTTTCGCATTTCACCCCAAATAGTATAAATGCATTAAGCTAACATAACCATATACTTTCTCAAATATACTTGTAAGCATAAATAATTAATAAATAAATATATTATGAAACATATGAACAATTGTCTAGGATTTGGCACTGGCAACAACGGTGATAAGAGCGGTTCGTTTGTTCAGAGAAGAAGACAAGGGGGAGGTAATGAAGCTGTCGATCCACAATTATGGTTCAGTGAAACGTGTATACGTGGTGTCGGAGAAAGACGTGGCAGGTGAGGATGGGTATCAGTGGGATATTATAGCAAAAAACCCACCTAATGAGGTGGTTGAGATTAAAGGATCTGATCACATGGTCATGATGTCTAAGCCGTTAGATCTTTTTCTTCAACTCCGATACATTGCTCACAAGTATTCTTAATTAAGCTCACCCCCCCCCCCCCCCCCCCCCCTTTCCACCATGAGCTAATGCTTGTATGCCAATGCTATCGCTTTTCTAATATAGAGATTACGTTTTGTACTAAATTATTATGATGTGAGAATGTATCTGATGTTAGATTATAAGTTCACATCATAATTAAAAATACAATTTTTAATAGTCCGAATTGTGTTATGTGAAATTACATACACTATTATTTTATAATAGTAATGGACATCAATGATAATACTTATCCATTTTGTATTATTTATGTGACTCTGTAAAATGTTTGGCTCTGTCTTTATCATCTTAAATGTGATATGTTTTTAAAATTATTATATTATTTATAATGATCTGATATCTGTAAAGATTCTCATAATTCCAAACTAGGTGAAATGTCTTCTTTTAATTGTTTTAGCACTATTGGATCGCGGGGTGTATTAACCTTTAAATAATTCCATCTCTGTCACTCTTCGTTCTCCATCTCTTCGCTCTCTTTCTCTTTCTGTCTTTCTTTTTTCTCTCTGTTTGTTCCATATCTCTCTCTGTTCTCTATCTCTCTTCTTTGGTTCATGCTCTTTTATAGAGAATATGGTAACTTCGAAGATAAAAAAGATGAAAACAAATGATTCGATGGTTGATTTTGGAAAATTGAAGCTTGCAGCTACTATTAGTGGGAGAAAGGATGCTTGGTTGAAGATGAATCTGAAAAATTAAAGCTTACATCTAGAGGGATGAAAAATCGGTTTGAATCAAAGTGGATGATTGATTCTTGTTCAATACAATTTATGCATTTGGTTTGTCTATGATCTCTTTTGTGCTGTTTGGATTCTATTCCGGGTTAAGGATTTTTTGCGATACGTTGTAATTTTTCATTCTGAATTTTTTTTCTTAACCTTGAATATGAAGTTATTAGTATTTAGATACTCTTTACTCCTGTAATTATTCATTAGATATTACACAAATTTTAGCATTTGCTTCTGAAATTGGAATTTGGATTGTTTGGGGATAAATATTAAGTTTGAAATATTTTTTACATTGTTTGAACAAACCGCAAAACTGAATGAACCGAACACTATCGGTTCAGTTTTCACTCATACAATGGTTCGGTTTTGATTTGTAATGCATGAAAATTGATTTTGCGGTTCGGTTCGATTTAGAACCCTAAATAGAGCCGAACCGAAACGCTTACACTTCTAATAACAAGTAATTTTTATCTTATTCATTTTTGTTTGTCCATATTATTTTAGCATCGGAGACTTGTTTTTACATAAATGGGGAAAAATGTCTTTTCACAAGCCAAAAAAAATTTAATCTCTAAAAATAAATTTCTTGTCTCATTTTTTCGAAATGCATTTTCAGAAAGTTCCCCAAAGATATTCCGTAGTGCTAAAACATTTAAAAGTACTTGCTCTTTCTACAGTAAAACTTAATAATATCATATCTAAAAAACATATGCGGAACTGATTTCACACAACATACTGTCTTGCTGCTTCATACATGCTTAAGAATGTTAGTATGAAGTATAATAAATATATGCGTGAATATTATGGGGATTAGGATTTTTGAATTCAAATTTTATTTGAATGTGGGATAGATAGAGATTTTTGTGGGGAGATCCAAACCATACGATTGAGATTCGGATTTGGAGATTTGTGTTATTTGATTGTGGGATGTGTTATTTGATATGATTTTTTTTATTTTTACAGGGTTTTCTTGGATTTGTACTGCTTAGTCATTAAACACTTGTTTAAAGATTTGACAAAATATTTGTTTAGGAGATATTTTGACGTCAATATTCATGTATTCGAGGTTTATGCATTTAGCGCGTCTTTGGTATTGGTCTTTATCTGAATGAGTAAAATATTGTTAAAGCTATGTTTTTTTTTGCTTTTGTTCTTGCCAGGTAATATTCCCTTCTCACGTTGAGATTTTTCCCTCAATTTTTTCAAGTTTGATCTTTTGTGGTTCATTAACTTTTTTTTTTTAATGTAAGATTTTTCTGTTTTGAAATTGCAAGTTTGTCGGTGATCGCTTTCTTATTTTGTAATATAGGTGAGCTTTCTTGGCGTGAGCCTTATCTTTATCTCTGTTTTGTTATTCTAAAAGTTGAGTTTAACGCTAATTTTTCTTCACAGACCGTTTGTTGTTGGTTGTTGATGTTTCTTTAGTTATGTGGGAAGGATTGTCTATGTGATGATTTAATATGAGTGAGTGAATGTCTTTACTTGAGTCAGTGTTTCTCCAATTTTTGCTATGCGTGTTGACTTTGTTATGAATGGTAGATTAATTTTTGGGAATATAATTCCTTTTAGTTATCTATCAATAATTGCTTATTTAATCTTGTTTTTGCTGTGATCATTGAAAAAATGGTAAAATGGGTTAATTTATGAATATGTGTTGTTTTTGTCTATTTTATTCTACTTACATTTCATCTTCTTAAATTTTGTGAATATTGGTCCGTGTTGTTCAATTAAGATGCCTTAGTTGTTGTTGCTTTCTATGCTTTCTATTCTTTTGTGAGTTTCAACTGCTAAAATTATTTTGAGTAATTAGAGTCAGTATTTAGGATTCTGATTACTTGGTGATGACGTATATTTCTTCTCCTTTCCTCTTCTTACTATTGTGTTTCAATTCTTTTTTTTTGTTTGATGTATTACTTCTCAAACTCTTTTTTAAGCTTTCTACTTCGTTAGCTTCTTTACTTGGTATCTACAGAGGGTTTCTTCCCCTATTTGCTTTCCCTTAATAGTTGCTTAAATTGTTTTTTTTTTCAATTTTTTAATACTGAGATTTGCGTATGTTGTCTTATTCATTTCATATATTTTATTTCTCTTTAGCCTAATATTTTGATCTTACATATTGTTGTAGGGATTGATTCCATTTCGGTTAATATAAAAGAGAAGAAGGTCATAGGAATTTGGACAATTCACTGTGAATGGTGTGAGCAAATTGACGATAAATTGATATCTCAATCGGTCCGGAAGTTAAGTCAATGAAAGAAGGGAAGAACGAGGAGAGAAAAAAAGAGGACGGCAAGAAGGATAGACCCAAAGAAAGAAACAGAGAAGAAAGAAACATAGCATGTGTTGGACCTTGTAAAGGCTTACAAGGCGTAGACTCCACATTTAACCTGACATAACCATATCCAAAGCATGTGTTAGACCTTGTAAAACAGATTCAGTTCTGTTTTTTATCATGATTTGTCCTATCATCATCGAAATTTTGGGGACTTCAAATACAAGCATGGAGAAGCATCTTATGGTCATGTCCTATCACTAACTTTGAAAATGTGCTTGACAGAAACAGAAGAGGCTGTAGATTGTTCTGTGATGTATTGTAGGCTGAAGAACTATTCTGATGTATTTTACTTACTATGAATCTTACCTTAAGAAAAAAATTTGGGAGAAGCTCCATTATGTTTATTTTAGTCATCTTTATTTTGTTTCTTCTCCTTTTGGTTAAAAACAACAATGGTATTACCTTTTGGATTATAAAGCTAAATGATATGATATAACATATGTTTGTAATTCTGTGTTTTGAATCTGAATGTATTAAGCCTTTCTTATAGGCTATTTGTTTCGTTGTTAGCAGTTGTAATGGTATGAAAATAATATTATTGATATCATTCTGTTTTACTATTATTAATACCTTTATCCTATTAAACAATATTATTAATATTATTACTAACTGGCGGATGGCAAGAGTCAAACCCACATCTTCACGTTCCTAATCTCTTTCTTTTTTAATCGAAATATTCAAATAAAAGTGTTGAAATTATTAGTCATAGTAAGAGAAACCTTTAGTAACAATGATATTTTTGTAGTAACAGAATTGTCAAGGATTTTTTCCATCCAACTAGGACACTAACAATATTTGGTTTTTAATATGTTCATAGGACAGATAGTTACGGAGGAAGTACTTGAGTAGATAGTTACACTTACAACTGTGTTGTCAATTTTTTAATATTTAAATTTGACTATGTTGTCTTATTGATTTTATATATTTCTTTTATTTTTAGAAATTCATTGAGCTTTGAGGTGTTCTATTTGATGTATATAGATCTTCTTCCTAATTTAGGTTCTCTTAGTTTATATTTTTTTCCCCGTTCGATGCTTTGGATTCTTCTTCAACCACAAATCAGTGTATGATTCTATGATCATTTGTCTATGTTTCTAATGATAGTTTAATGTGTTTTTGAATGATGAGTTAAATTCTTACATTGATTTTCTATTTTGATATTAGTTATTTTTATTTATTTTGATTTTGCAAGACTTAAATTCGTATTATGTATTTTGATATATTTATCTCTTGATAAGTGTCGAAGATATGAATAGAGAAATGTTAGATATAATATCATCTGAATATCTGACAATTTAGACAGTTCTTCACCTGGCGAGTCATCTGCATCAACATGTCCAACATATATTTCTACCGTTAATGTAGACAGGGGACGTTCGTCATCCTCCACAAGACTATAATAACTATATTTAAAGTTTGTTATAATAAATATATGTAAATATTTTTTATTATATGATTAATTATATTGTATGCGTGTTTTTGTAATTTTTTAGTGTATATATAAATAATGTATATATCATATAAATAGAAAAGAAGTCGATACCTTTATATGTTTTTCTTTTGTACAATATATATATAATAGTTTTTGAGACTTGCAAAAAAGTAAATTACTCAAGAAATTCTTTGAGATTTTGGATACTTTGACTATTGAAGAGATTAATGAACCTACAAGGCAGTGGCACTGTCCAACATGCCAAAGTGGTCTTGGTTCCATTGAATGGTACAGAGGGTAAAACTTCACAGAGAGCTAGCAGAGCTTTTGGATGAAGAGTTACGACGAAGGGGAACATTTGTTATTCCAGCAGGTGAAGCATTTGAAAAATGGAAAGGCTTAATAGATGAGAAGAAAGATCATGACATAGTCTGGCCTCTTATGATTATGATCATGAATACAAAGCTCGATCAAGATGAAAATGACAGTATAAAATTTGTTGAATGTGATTATAACCATATGAGAGCAGACTATCTCATGATCTTTCTTCTCATCTTTTAAGTCTTTCCATTTCCCAAATGCCTCACCTGTTGGAATAACATATGTTCCCCTTTGTCGCAACTCCTTATCCAAAAGCTATGTTATCTCTCTTTGAAGTTTCACCCTATTTGTAGGTTTTTTATTGTACAATATATGTAAATATTATGAAATATATATTACCTAACTTGTTAGGAACTATGATGACAATCTATGTCAACTCCCATCATGTACGTGTTATTAATAGTGTCGGAACATACTTCAAGATATAAATAATAATTTTATAATATTCGGTGGAACAATTATCGTGTTAGAAGGTGAGTAGCGAATCTAACATCAATTCTCACAGTGCAACAATTACCTTCTCCCATTAGAGGAATCAAAGCTAAAAAAAAGTATGACTATATATTTTATTTTGTCAATTAATAATAATAATAAAAAAAATATATTTAACAGCTTCTCTGTCTTTTCAAAAAATCTCTTATTTATATTATTTTTATATTTTATCAGTTTTATATGTGATTGTTCTGTCTTCTTATAATTTAGAGATGAGAACTTAGTGAACGGTGTGGTGAAATTTGTTTACAAGTTTTTAATGTTTGGAAATTGCTTAATATTGTCATTATTACTCAAGTGAGTTTTTATTTTTCCAAAGTTTTTATTTTTTATTATTATCGATAAACTTTGTTTTTATCTATTTTTGTGTATATAAATACGTCTAATCTTAATATATACCTCAAATTTTGAGTGGCCTATCTTTCGTTAAAAGTGTTAACATGCTTGTCTTTTGTCATCTCAAAATTGTTCACTGTGAGTTAGAGACAAAAGTAAACTCCATTTCAGATAAATTCCTAAAAACATCCCCCCTCTCTCTCCAAAAGAAAGAACAAAGTTTTAGATGAGTAACATTTTATTTACAATTGGTGTTTGATTACAATGATTATTAGTACTATATAGTATTTGATTATTTAAATTATGTAATACTTGATCTTTATTTACTGGAATTTTTATTATTTTTTTCTTTGCCATCCATTGTATTCATTGATACTTACACATATATGATTTTTAATCCTTTTCCGAAAGTTTTAATGCTTAATATTTTTTTCTTCATATCCAATCATGTACAAGAATCAATTACAACAACTAGCACATATAAATAGGTTCAATATGCCATCATATGCATCTATTAAAGAAGGACCAGATCATGACCCGATGTTCAAAGCTACATGTAATTTCAATTGTGAAATTTTTAAAAGCCCCTTCTAGCATTCAACAAGAAGAGCATTCTGCTACTCAAGTAGCTTTTGAAATTCTCTCTACAAGAGCTCCGACTACCAAAGTTCTTGTATGTTCTTTTACTTAAAAAAATTCTTGTATTTTTATAGTTACTTCTCTTATTAATTTAAAATTTCGAATATGTCAGGATGAAACTAGAGTTTTATATTAACTTGTATAATATATGCAAATATTATGAAATATTTATTATTATACATCTTTGTGTAATTTGTTAAGAACTATGATGATAATTTTTCTCCGCTCCCGTTACTTATGTGTTATTAATAGAATCGGGGCATATTATTACAACCGAGCACATGCGAAGTACGTGCCGGATACCTTGTTATGTAAAAATCATAACTATTATTATTTTATTAATATGATGGCACATCCTAAATTTTATACAACCCTTTTGAAAAAAATGGAACCACAGTATTCCTTTTTCCCCCCAAAGAAATTTATATTACTATACAACAAAACATCATGTAAAAATCTAAATTAATAAATACACATAAGATGTGTATGTGGACATTCCGATTGGAAAGTAAAAGAAGATGGAGGAAAGGCGGAGGCACCTGATATTCACCTTCCTTTTGGTTTTTTTGTTAAACTAGACCCTTACATTAACCATTTTGTAGAAATGAACTTATACATGAATTTTTGCTTCCCCTGGCCCCTGGTCCACCTTCCACTCAAAATGCATTTATGAAGTTACATGTTTACCCTTTACCTCGTTTCTCCTTCTTTATTTTTCATTTTCCCACTTCTTCTTCGTTTTCTTCTTCGTTTTCTTCTACGTTTTCTTTTTCGTCTTCTTCTTCATCTATTTACTTCTTCATGCAATAGTAAAATATTTATTTATTTTCTTCTTCATGTTCATGATTTTTTTAGAATATTTATTTATTTTCTTTTTTCTGAAAATGAGTTTTTGCCTATTTTTACATATGTGAACCATGTCTAGCCACAAATTAGATCTAAAAAAATGGATTTTCGTCCATTTTTTAAGATCTGTCTGACTCAGATCTGAAAATGAGATTTTACCTATTTTTACAGATCTCAACCATATCTAGCCACAAATTAGATCTGAAAATGGGGTTTTACCCATTTTTGGGTAGCAATTCCTTCTTCTAGTTCTTTTTTGACGTTTTACCTTTTTTTAATCCTTCAACGTTTTATTTTTAGAGTGTCATTCATGGGGGTACACTAGCGTCGTGTGCCGATCGTGTAGTCTACATGATGGGTACACTAGCATCTTGTAGCTATCCTGTAGACTACATGATGGCTACACGGGCACCGTGTAGTCTACACGATGGGTACACTAGCATCATGTAGTCTACACAATGGGTACACTGTGAAATGATCACCCTCCCGATAAATATGGGTGACAACAGAATTTATCTAATCGATTAAACATCTATCCCTAGCAGTACGCCAACGCCAAATGACATTTCGAGATATAGAAAGAAGAATGATTACCACATAAATAAAATCACTTTTCAATCATAGTTATCTCCGCCCAAAGGTCGAAGCATAAATAATCTCATGGATAGCACCAGTCAACTCAGCCTCAAAAGAAAACATACGCCAATGTGAACATCTTATCAATCCTTAACAAATCCTCTAGAGGTTCTAAAAACACCCTCCACAGCCCAGAACTACCAAAAGTTATTCCATCTGTATTCACCTTAATCTAACCCTGATGGGGGAGGATGTCACAAAATTTCCAAGACACACGTGGTTTTGGAAGGACGACTTAAAAAATAAAATTGTTGAAGTGTCAAAATCCCCTCAGTTGAACTCTGCAACACGCCAATCATAAAGGAGTCTGCTTCACGAACATAACGCTAAATTAAGGCAAGAGCTTTAGCAGAGATAGGCTTCATACTCTTAAAAGTGGCTTGATGATGAATGAATCACACCACCCAAAAGACAGTAATAAATGAAGTCTGTCATAAAGTCTTCGATTATGTGATAAAAGATACATTCATCGCTACCTGCCAAAGATCTACGAAAGTATCGTCAGTCTTGATATCCTTCCTAAAAACACTTGACACGACATCCTATAGCCCACAAGAAAAAGAAAAATTTATAAAGAGATGGTGTAAGTCCTCCTCTGTGGCACAATATAGACAACACCATGAAGGAAAAATATAATCACGAGACGCAACGCAGAATTAGTAGGCATCTTTCCATGAAACAAACGCCAAATAAGGATAGGCTGAGAATGTGAAATAAATGACTTCCAAATCTATCTATCTATTAGAATTCCCAACCTCAGTAAGCGAGACATATGCAACTTTACAAAAAATAACACCATCCAAAGAATGTGTCCAAACTAAAGAGTATGCGTCTGAGCTAACTAGCATTCTCTCAATCTCGGAAGTGAGTGTCGGATGAGAAAAATGAAAGAACACATGGAGACTCCGACCCCCTGAATTAATGTACACATCTCTCACAAAGGAATCTAAAGAAGGATGTAACAAATGATGATCATTTATCAATCATTCAACAAACTACCCAACCAGTTCTCTATCTAAAAACAAACCTTCGAATGATGACCACCCTAAATAGCATAATGGTATTTTAGGCCAGGCCAAACAGAAAAAGAATATATCATGATCTCGGCCGCTCGATATTAAATAAAGCAACGAGCTTGAAGATAAATGAAAACAAAGAGTTCTTAGTCAATAACATTGCCTTATTAAGAATACAAAGGTTGATGCCAAGGCCACCTTCCTTCTTACGAGTATCAACTGAAACTTTCAAGCCACTGAAATGGACTTACGAGTATCAACTGAAACTATCCAAAAGAAACTTCTAATGGCAGTATTCAAATCCCTTCAAAAGAGAGGAAGACCACTGATAAATTTGAAAATAATGTAGAAATGAATCTTACGAGTATCAACTGGAACTTCCAAGCCACTAAAACAGACTTACGAGTATCACCTGAAAACTATCCAAAAGTAATTTCTAATAGCAGTATTCAAATCCCTTCAAAAGAGAGGAAGACCAATGATAAATTTGAAAAGAATGTAGAAATAAATCTTGGATCACTAATATACCTATCATAGATAAAGTTAAGCCCTTTCAAGATTCTAATTTACTTTTAAATTCATCGGCGCAAGGTATTAAGCATCGACGTTTAGGTGATCAATGAAGAGAGGAACTCCTAAATAAGTCATAGAATCTCTTCTCTTATGCATTCTAGACATCAACAAAAAATTAGTAATCCGGGTCCCCGGGATGCCGCTGCCAAAACAAATGGATGATTTATCCTAATTAACCTGTTGACCAGAGAGAAAACCATAAAGCTCAAAGGTATCTAAAACCACTTACAAATTCTTAGAAGAAGCTTTGGAGAAAATAAGAACATTATTCGCGTAAAGAAAGTGAGTCGTAGCACCAAGTGGAGAAGATATCAGAACCAATGATCCTAAGTCTACCAGATGTGAAACATTAAGGGAACATTCTAAAAAACCTCTCAATTCCATTTTTTCAAGGCTTCCTTAAGAAGCTTTAACTTCTAAACAAAAATCCTTTTACCACTACCAACAATAGAAGTTGATAAACTTGTATGAATCAAGTCAGTGAAAGAGAGATGAGAAACCCACATACCTTAAAATCTGAAAGGTCAAGGTCTCAAGAAATTCCCATAGAATAAGAAACCAATAACAGCTGATGATTAGTGTGCAATTTCAGTAGAATAATGCAAGAGACATAGGCCCATGTATCGAGAAAAGAAGTAGAGCAAATAGCCCTATTTAAATGAGAAAGAACCATACTGCGACGACTCTGGCAAATTTGAGTATAAAAAACTCATTTTGTCTCAATATCTGCAAGATTACAAACAATCAAAGCAGCTCGAAAGTCTTCCCAAGAACTAGACATGATATTACTAATAGTTTCATGAGCTTCTAGAACTGAAATGAAATCTCCAAGTACAAGTCACGAAATATTTTAACCTGAAATCTCCATAAGAGAGCTCCAAAGAGATGTGCGGTTGATATAACTCACACTGCCATAAACAAAGTAGATTTTGTGGGCAAAACTACATAAATTAGTAGAAATAGTAACATGTTGAATATTAGATAAAATGACCTTAACATCTTGCTTTATCATTTTTAGAATTCAATAATATATTAAAAAATCCTCATCGAAGAGAGGTGAAATGTCATTGAGCATTAATCTTCCAAATGGATTGTAGTTTTCATTAAGCGTTGAGAGCTTCCATGGCTCATCCCTTTTTGACAAAACAAACTCAGCCAATAAGGGAATGACTACAGAGTTACAATCGTTCTTTATAGGCTTTTGGGTTAACTGAGATTACAACAAGCACAAAAGAAACTGGAACAATAACGGAAGATACGACTTGAGCATAGAACTTCATGATGGTGCTCCTATTCAAACAGACATCTGCAGAAGAGGTACATAAATTATGTTCTTTTTTAATTGAAGGGACTATTATGTTATAGTCTAACTCTAAAAAAAAGATCAGCAAATGTTGAAGTGTTCATGATAGTAGGTTAAAATGATAAACAAGAACATTCAATGAATAGGAATGAGTTATTTGATATAGAATTATGAATTATTATAATAATTAAGTTTATAAAAAAGATTACTGTACATGATGGTTGAGGACCTTAACATTGACTCTCCGCGAATTGGGGTTTCTCCCCTAAAGATTTACCATGAAGTGTTGCCGCTGAAATGCACCATGGAGTGTCACTGCTAAGGTGCACCAAGGAGTGCCGCCACTAAGACGCACCCCTTGGGGTGCCGCCACTAAGGTACCTGTGAGGGTCATCCCCATGACAACACCATAGGATGTTACCCCTTTGGTAGCACCATTGATGTCACCCTCATGATAGCACCATTGATGTCACCCCCACAGTAGCACCATTGATGTCAGCCTCACGGTAGCACCATTGATGTCACCCTCATGAGTATACCATAGAGGTGCCTGGATCACCCTTCGTAATGCAACTCAAAGACAACAATGATGTACTTCAGACAAAACGTATCAGTCCACTATCACAACGAGTCATCACATCACAAACCACCAAGTCAAGTGACAAAGACTTAGGTGGACGTATGGTTGCCTGGGAACATTTGAGAGACTATGGACGGGTAGGATTATGAGTGAGGCTACGTTGTATTGAAAGGGGATATACCTCTTCAGTACGGCCACTTTAGCATTAGGGGTGTGCTACCCTCCCACCTTGGGGAAGGGTTTGGTTTGAGAGAGCCATTTGAGTGGAGGCGTTGGGTGAACATCACCGTTGAGCCCCACCAGCTAGTCATGTTCTCTATTATTAAGAAGTAGAGTCCTCGTTTCTTATGCTCAATGGAGGGTTATGCAGGGTTAGTATGGACGGTCGTCCTCTTAAGTGTTTGGGTATTGATGATAAATGAACTATCATGGAGGAAGTACACAAAGGGGCATATGGCAAACACCAAGGAGGCATGAGGTTATACGAGGAATTGCTCAGGATAGGATACTATTGGCCCACAATGGAAGCTGATACATTGGACTATGCACGAAAATTCCACATTTTCTATGTCCTCAAAAACGTTATACACGCCCCATCTGTATCCTTGCACCCAACGGAGGTCCCTTGGCCATTTCATACTTGGGCTCTGGACTTCATTGGACCTATTCTGTCTGCATTAAAAGGTTACATATGGATCCTCATTGCCATAGATTGTTACACTCAGTCGGCAGAGGCCATAGCTCTTAAGAAGGGGACAAGCAAGCATGTCTATAACTTTATCAAGGAGAACATCATATGTCGACTTGGGCTACCAAGATGAATCATCTCAGACAATGGGATGGAATTCACAAGCAAGGTAGTGGCTAAACTATTCGAAGCATATGACATATGCCATGATGAGTCCACACCTTATTATCCCAAGGGGAATGGTCAAGCCAAGGCAACTAACAAGACGTTACTGAGGATACGTAGTCGTATGGTCCACGACGCCTAGAACACATGGCATGAACTACTTCCTTTAGCACTACAGGCATACCAAATAGCAAAGCGATCTCCGACACAAGCAACCCCATTTACTTTGTTTTATGGTTATGATGCAGTCATACATGCAGAGGTAACGGTACCATCAGCTAAGCTATTGTCTTCAGCAGGGGTTGAGTGCCCCACCCATTTTGGTGATCTAGAAGCTATAGATGAAAGGAGAGATAAGGCCAAGGAAAGCATCCAAGTCTACCAGGAGAGAATGATCAAAACCTACGAGACAGTGGTACGTCCGCGGGTGTTCCACGAAGGTGACCTGGTACTAAAAGTGCAGATTATGTCATGCGAGGTATCACACTCAAAAGTTCACACCAAAATGGGAAGGCCCCTATGGGATATCATCCTTAGCCGAAAGTGGACATTGTCATTTAGTCGATCCCCAAACAAGACGCCCATTACCATCACCTATCAACTTCAAGTTTATCAAGAAATACTATGCGTAGGCGTTTTGTCAGTCACTTCTTTTTGTGTATGAAAATATTTTGTCATTACTTCAACCAATAGTCACCAAGGTAACTAGGCATGATATAAGCTTGTTGGCTCGCTCTTCTATACTCAAACTTGGAATGAGCGAAGGAACTTCAGAAAATTTTGACTCTAAAGATGTGCTACAAAATATTGCTACTTAATAGGGCTCCAACGCCCTTCTTAAGAACACCGATGATAAATGTCATACTTGGTGAGTTGCATACACTTTCATGCCACTACTTGAAAACACTCATGATAAACGTCATGCATGGTGAGTTGCATAGGCTTTCACGCCTCTATTTAAGAACACTCATGATAAACGTCATGTTTGGTGGGTTGCGTAAGCTTTCACACCACTAGTTGAAAACACCCATGATAAACGTCATACTTGGTGAGTTTCATAGGCTTTCACGCCTCTATTTAAGAACACATATTATAAACGTCATGCTTGGTGAGTTGCGTAAGCTTTCGCGTCACTACTTAAAAACACCCATGATAAACTTCATGCTTGGTGAGTTGCATAGGTTTTCCCGCCTCTATTTAAGAACACTCATGATAAACGTCATGCTTAGTGAGTTGCTTAGGCTTTCACGCCTCTACCTAAGGGCACCCATGATAAATGTCATGCTTGGTGAGTCGAGTAAGCTTCCACGCCACTACTTAAAAACACCCATGATAAACTTCATGTTTCCTGAATTGCATAGGCTTCCACACCTCTATTTGAGAACACCTATGATAAACGTCATTCTTGGAGAGTTATGTAGGCTTTCACGCCTTCACCTAAGGACACCCATGATAAAAGTCATGCTTGGTGAGATAAAAAAGCTTTCACGCCTCTATTTGAGAACACCCATGACAAACGTCATGCTTTGTGAGATGCATAGACTTTCACGCCCTTTTAATTTAAAACACTCATGATAGACGTCGTGCTTGGTGAGTAGCGTAGGCTTTCACATTCTGCTTAAAGCACACATATGATAGACATCGTGATTACTTGTAATGCACGCCTTAAATCTGCGTATTTGATGTATCACTTGGACTCGCGTGTCGCCCCATTGAGCTCAATCTCACCACGATGAAACTATCATGCCCCTTAGACACACTAGCTGCTGTGAGTAAGGCTCTCACGCCCCTGTGAGGAGCACTCGCTAGGTGAGCTGGTGGGGAAACAAAGTCTAGTACTCTAACAACCTCAAACAATCTCACTAAGGACACTTGCAATGTGTTACTGCATAAATATTACAAGGCAATAAGCAACTAAATTATGCATACAGAAAGAGAGAAATAGCGAGCCAACATTCCACATGTGAAGATAAGAAGATGGCATCTCATTCACGAATAAAAGTTCACAGGAGTATGAGTTATTATAACATCAAAAGTCATAAAGGGTACAAGAAGAAACACAAGTAATCTAACTTTGGTTCCTAAAAACATCACCCGCACAAGCTCTTCAGAGTCGAGCCTAACGGCGATGCTCATCACTTCGAGTTGACGATGCTCGTTGATCTCTGCGCTTAAATCTGTTATTTTTGCTTGCGCCGTAAGCATTCGCTCTTGTTGATAGCGACGCCGCTCTTCTAAATGCCCTATGTACACCTCCCTCGCCAATCACCAGTGCAACCGCTGGAAGTTACAAATGGTAGGTCTCAACTAGTCCAGCTTCATATGCAACAGCTTTACTCCTTCCACATGTTCAACACATAAAATACCACCTCCAGATGGGCATCCTTGTACTGAAGGTTGGCCAAAATAAACAATGTCTCGCCAACAATAGCGATGTAGGATTGGAAAATATTCCTGGTAAGTTTAGGAAGATACGGGATCAACGTCTCGTCCACTAAAACCTGGTCATTCTCAACCATCCGTCCAGAAAGCTCCACCTGGTATTTATATTCGTGTGCACCATAAGCTTTGTAGCTCATGTTGTCACTCCCGGAACTGTCACCATCCGACCTCTCCCTACTCAGGTTCTGAAGATGGGTCATAGCATGATCATCATCATCCAATGGAGGATCCTCATCAACAGACGCTTGACGGGGTAGAGATGCCACTACCCTAGTCTCGAGCTCCCCTCTCACGACCGCATCACCACGGTAGCTTGCATCGATTGTTACATAGTAGTAGTAACCGTGTTGGATGTTGCAGGAGTCATATCCAAGGAGCGTGCTGCCACACTGTCACCTCCATCCTCCAACCTGCAGGGAACGCCCCATGTCAACTCAATTAACCCACGCTCATTCACATCAATAGTCTCCTACATAGCGAAATGCAACATGTTGTCAATATGAAGTATTTTTCCTCAAGAACCAAGGAAACGCATGTTGGCAAGGCATTTAAAAATAAGCTAGACTACGCTATCAAAGGGTGTAATAAAAGTGTTACCTCTATCCACGTGTGGGAATCTTCCGCAAGAGGAGACTCATCTACCTCTTCCAGTTGCATGATATTAAGAGGGGAAGTCGTAGAATCAGCTATGTCATTTTCTGCCATGACAATGGTAGGAAGGGTCCCTCGCTCGCTAGACAGAGACAAAGCCGATCACTTAGTTCATTCTCAAAGGGGGATAATTACGTTGGCATCGGTGTTATGAAATCATGCATATGGACACATCATTTTCAACTTAGACCTAGGGGAAATGTGCAAACATGGCATAAACGAACCAAGAAAAAATTCACACACACCTCGAGATATGCCTCCACGCTCTCTGAAATAGCTGGCACGTGCCCGTCAGTCTTTTCTACCACGGGATGACCCTCCTCATGCTCCTGTCAAAAGGAAGAAGGCAAATAACAATGTTATAAGAGCTAGTTAGCACAAAAAAATAGAGAGAAGAATAAAAGGAAGATATGTACATACCAACATCCTCGCCTTCTTGGCTTAGACTAACCCAGTTTACGATGTGCCCTCCAACGCAGGCGCTGCCCTTTTCCTTTGCCGCACTAATTGTGGGAACTCATCCTCGCCACTAACCTGTCCTGGACTCATTAGAAGACGTTGAAACAAATACAAGTATCAATCAACTAGTTCATTATAAAGGTGCACATTGAATGGTTAATA
Organism: Datisca glomerata; assembly: GCA_003255025.1. Lineage (NCBI taxonomy): Eukaryota > Viridiplantae > Streptophyta > Magnoliopsida > Cucurbitales > Datiscaceae > Datisca > Datisca glomerata. The sequence goes on from QANY01004652.1 coordinate 3,167,856, forward strand.
ATAAGTATAAGTCTTCATAAAAAAGAGGGATATACCGTCAAAGGTGATGACGGAGCACCGAGAGGAGGGAATCTGCTAGAGGCATTGGTGAGCTCACGCGTGGCAATCCCCTTGGATGCAGGCTTAGACTTTATAAAAGAACCAGCTGTAGGAATTATCTTCATGCGAATGGTTCTGGCCGTCTGACTCTTACAAGTAGGGGCCACCTCAGTTGTAATAGGGACTCTAGATGTACTTCCCTTCTGCACCGCACTCGTGACTCCCGCTCACTCAATGTCTGAAGTGACTTCATGACCCGTCTCAAAATGCACCACCCAGACTTAGGTTTGGGAATGAGGCCAGCGTGATGTCACCCCTATAAACCATCGGAACATCTAACATCTTTAGAGGAGACGCTAAGCTTCTGGTCCATCTCAACTTCTGACTTAGCCAAAATACTTTGAGGTTTATTATTCGACAAGGCATGCGAGCAACATGGGGGACGAGTAGCTTGTGAGGAGCAGATTCCCCATAATCCCTATCACCCATCCATAGCATCAATGCTTCCTTGCCTCGCACCCACTCCAAGTTAAGACTGGCATTACCCTGGTCGTAGCCGAAGTGACGGGCAACCCGATTACAATGATAGCGCGTCGACGTGAAATGGTTCCCATCATGCCCATCCTCTAACTTTACCATCACGGGAAGAGTGAAAGACTTCATGATCACCATCAGAAGCCTGTGAAGACTGGACCAACCAAGCACGACTTCCCTACTAAGCGTAATATGTATGTCCGTCAGTCCCCAAAACACATTGTCGGCGTAGCGGGTGCAATCGTTCATGTAAGGGCAAGTTCAGATGTAGTTGTACACGTCAATGTCTAAGGAAAAGTAGACACGAGTGGGAGTTTTGATCCCACATCAGGACCATGCACGGGGCGGTTCAGAAGGGTGCTCCCACTTTTTGTAATCAACCTTATGAGGAGCGTAGTGGACAAATCGCTCCCATACAAACATTTGCAAGAACGAGCAGTCCATGTAGGTTGTGACCTCATATCGCCCAAGGACCTCTTTAGATCATTGTGGAAGCGATCGAGCAAGTAGTAAAGATTGCCCAAAAAAGGGCCCGAGGGAAATCCTCTTCCCCGTCGTCAACATTGCTGCCATCAGGAGTACGCACTTACTCACCATCTCCGTCGACGTACCTACAACAACATTTGAGAAGAACAATGTTATTCTACCCAGGCAAAGAACAACGACGAATGCAAAAGACAATAGCTGCAAAAAAATCATCACCAGACCCTTACTTAGGAAATTATATCTCGGCAACCACATGGATAGGAATGTGGTTAGCTCCACCTCCCTATTCTTATACATGACGCCATTGATGGGCAAACATCTTGTAGATTTCTTCAGATTTGAATCACAGTCCTTGAAAAAATGACTCATCCAACTAGAAAAGTTAGCTTTCTTCCCGCGTTTACCACCAGAAGAAGGCTTGGAAGAATTCTTCATACCATCCTCAAGAAGATCAATCACCATGTGCATTTCACGCTCCATAGTGTCGAAGAGGGAGGGATAATCACCAAACATAGGAAGATACAACGGTATGTGTACGTCCTCTAGTGTAGGCTCAAACTCCCCACCAAGCAACAATGAAAGTATGTGAATAACTGCACCAACGGTGAAGAAGTGTATGAACTAGAGTGGTGTCACGCTGGATCGACAGTTTGGACGCCACCTCCAATGCTTCCAAAACTTTGGCTCTCTTTAGCAAGGTGACATACTAAGGGTTAGAAAATATGTGTGTACACCAATCCTCCCAGCCTTACAATGACTCCCCAAGTCAATGGGGGAAATCGAAAAGTCACCACGAGCATTCACACGGAACGAAACTCGCTTAAGCCTAAGGAACTCAACCTGCTCGCTCTCTTCCTCCATCAAGACTCCATAATTAACATGCCCTTCAATCGACTTCGACATGCTATAAATCATGCGGTCAGCAATAGGCTTCATCGAGGACCACGATTTGGGAGGAACTGGGGGAGCTGGCTCACTTTGCGCGCAGTAAGCTCAACCTTTAAAGAAGCCATGTATATGAATAAAAAACCTACAAACTAGAAGAGCACGTATTACAAGCAAGAGACATGGCTACACGTAAAATCACTAAGTCCATACAAAATCTTTCAAAATTTTCCTAATGGGGAAGCATATTACAAACACCGTATGTCGGAGACATGTTCAATGGAGCCATGTCTAATGGAGGCAAAATATTTCAAAATTTTCCTAAGGGGGAAGTATACTACAAACACCCTATGACGAAGGCACGTTCAACGGAGGCATGTCTAACGAAGGAAAAATCTTTCAAAATTTTCCTAAGGGGGGAAGCATACTACAACACTCTATGACGGGGGCACGTTCAATGAAGGCTTGTCCAACGGAGGCAAAACTTTTCAAAAAAAATTTCTAAGGGGGAAGCATACTACAAACACCATATGAGGGAGGCACGTTCAATAGAGGCATGTCTAACGATGGAAAAATATTTCAAAAAAAAAATCTAAGGGGGAAGCATACTACAAACATCTTATGATGGAGGCACGTTCAATGGAGGCATGTCCAACGGAGGTAAAAATGTTCAAAATTTTCCTAAGGGGGGAAGCATACTACAAACACCCAATGACACAGGCACGCTCAATGGAGGTATATCTAGCGGGAACATGTTATAGGGGAGGAAAGTTCATCATGAGACATCCTACTTGCAATTATTTTTCTAAGTATAATGGTGAAAAAATCACTTACCTGAAGTGAGAAGTCCAAAGTAGAGAGAACCCCACTCCTACCGGTACACGCGACAATTCCTTCATAGTCTGTGAAAGCAATATCTGCAAGTAAAGCAAAGACTTGATTAGACCAAGGTGTACGCCGAGCATAAAAATGGCTAAGGCATTTTATCATATACTAGTGAGGTGACGTGGCAACCAGCGACCCCCACTTGACGAACACGCTCACTCCCGCGCATCACACTCAACACCACGCCAATCCACCTCTTGGCCAACACTTATGCTGCCACTAAGGACCACATACCATGCCGCCACTATGAACTCCCTTTCCGCTACTATGGATCACCCCAATGCCGCCACTATGGACTCCCCATGTCCTCTGTGCCGCCATCAAGGATCATTCCCCACGCCTCCATTATGGACACCCCACGCCCACCTGTGCCGCCATCAAGCCCTCACTAAGCCAACCCGCCACTAAGGGCTACTCCATGCCGCCATCAAGGATCGCTCCCCATGCCACCACTATGGACACCGCACGTCCACCTATGACGCCATCAATCCCTCACCAAGCCAACCTGCCATTAAGGGCTACTCCATTCCGCTATCAAAGATCAGTCCTCATGCCGCCACTATGGACACCCCACGCCCACCCATGCCGCCATCAAGCCCTCACCAAGCCAACCCGACACTAATGGCTACTCCATGCTGCCATCAAGCCAACCCTTCACCGTGGCCACCCAAACCTTCCCTCCCTCGCCCAATCCAATACGGCAGCACCCATGGCAACAAAAATCCAAAAAACACAGCAAAACACAATTTTCCAGCAGCAAAAACATAAAAAAATTCAAGAAAATAGTGAAGGATCAATGGTTTACCTCAAAACCTAGCCAAGGAGGAAGGAGGAAGAGCACCCTTCCTTGAAGCTTCAAAATCTTTGCCAAAAATACCCAAATTTTCACCCTTGTGCTTCAATCTCCAAGCTTGCCAAGGAAAAATTGCCAAAAAGTTACTTGAAGGAGAGGGAATTGATGACTTGCCTTAAGCTCTCTTAAACGAGGAGGAGAAAGGGTAGTTAGTGATTTAAAGTCATTTATATAGAGGAAGAAGGGAGTGGGGACTCCCAAAAAAATTCCAAGAATTTGAATTTTTTTCAAAATTAACCCCCCTTGAAATTCATTTTCACAAATTTAACCCCATTGATGTAGCAGAAGCCTTGACAAAACCCTAACAATATCAAAAGTTGTTGAATCGCGCACCATTTCTAACAATCGATCTTTCAAAACTTGTTGAATCCTATTACCGAAGTTAAGGCCACAATTTCATTGATTTACAAGAATACCAACAATTGGAAATGAAAGGAGAACGATTTTCTTATTAAAATATCAAAACTGTCTAAAACCATCGAATAAGATGAATTATACCGCTAAAAAAACCTAGAAATTAAAAGAGAGGGAAATTACGAAAAAAAACTCAAAATCTACGACCAAGGTTATCAAGATCATGATCCTACCTAGGATCGGTGGAATGGTATAGGATCGAGGATCGGATCGAGGATCAAAAGATCCTACCAATTCTTAATAATTTATTAGTAAAAAAGAGATCTATGCTAATAATACTTCAATATATTGAAGAAAATGATCATATTACACTAAGTCATCTACCTATTAAAAAAAACTAACCTCAAGTCATCTAAAATAACATAATATTAAGTAGAGTTCTCATGAAAATATATATGTGATCCCCTAGATAAGGGGTTCAAACTATAAAAGATATATAAATAAATATCTAAAGATAATTATTGATTAAATATATTAAGATTATCATTATAATACATTAGAATTAAGATTGTTTGATTTATAAGTTAAAGTTTAATAATTTTACAACAATATTAAAATTAATGTCTAAATATAATAAAATAGTGGTAGTGAAATTCGTTCTAATTTTGATAGTGTAAGTCATAAAATAAATAATTTAAAATGTCATATAAATGGTCAAATATTTAATTAACTATAAAGATGTTCATTTTTATTGCATACATAAGCATAGTTGGTTCAGTAGTTAAATGATCATTATTACAAAAGACAAATTAATAAATATGTAAAGATAATTATTGATTAAATATGTTAATATCATTATTATAAATTTATAATACATTAGGTTTGAGAGTGTTTGGTTATAAGTTAAAATTTAATAAGTTTGTAACAGTAATAAAATTAATGTCTAAATATAAGAAAATAGTGGCAGTGAAATTTATTCTAATTTTGATGACGTTAAGAAGTATATGTATAAATTTGATAACTTTAAGAGGTGTAAATCATAAAAAGAATAAATTAAAATATCATAAAAATATTCAAATGTTTAATTAATATGAAAAATGTTATTTTTTGTTACATAAGTATAGTTGGTTGAGTGGTTAAATGGTCATGTGCGAACCTTTAGGGTAAGGGTTTAAATCCCATTATCAATAATTTTTTCGAATAACAAGGAAAAAACTGCCTACTTTACTTAAACACCAGGATCGGTGCGGATCGCGATCCCATGCGATCCTACGATCCGGATCGCGATCCCAGAGCGATCTTGTATAAAAACGATTCATATGTGCCCTCCGGATCGTCAATCACTTGTAAGATCGTAAGATTGTAGGATTGTGCGATCTAAATCGCGATCCAGACAACCTTGATTGAAGCAACTTCTGGGCATCTGAGTGCTTAAAACCACTTGCAAATTCTTATAAGAAGCTTTGGAGAAAAGAAGAACATTATTTGCGTAAAGAAAGTGAACCGTAGCACCTACCCCAATCAGAGAAAATATCAGAACCGATGATCCTAAGTCTACCAAATGTGAAACATTTAGGGCACCATTCCCAAAAATATTTCAATTCCATTTTCTCAGAGCTTTAAGAACCTTTAACTTCTAAACAAAAATTCTTGTACCACTACCCGCAATAGAAGTTGATAAAACTGAACGAATCAGGTCAGTGAAAGAGAGATAAGAAACCCACATACCCTGAAATCTGAAAGGTCAAGGTCCTGAGAAATTCCCATAGAATAAGAAACCAATAACGGATGATGATTAGTGTGCAATTTCAGTAGAGTAATGCAAAAGGTGAGCCCAAATATCGAGAAATGAAGTAGAGCAAATAGCCCTATCTAAACAAGAAAGAACCATACTACGACGACTCTAGCAAATTCGAGTATAAAAAACTCATTTTGTCTCAATATCCACAAGATTATAAACAGTCAAAGCAGCTCAAAAGTCTTCACAAGAACTATACATGATATTACTAATAGTTTTAAGAGCTTCTAAAACTGAAATGAAATCCCCAAGTACAAGTCACGAAATATCTAAACATGAAATGTCCACAAGGGAATTCCAAAGAGATGTAGGGTTGATATAACTCACACTACCATAAACAAAAGAGATTTTGTAGACAAAACCACATAAATTAGTAGAAATAATAACATGTTAGATATGAGATAAAATGACCTTAACATATTACTTTATCATCTTCAGTGATAATATATGAAAATAATCCTCATCCAAAAGAGGTGAAACGTCATTAAGCATTAATTTCCAAATGGATTGAAGTTTTCTTTAAGCGTTGGGAGCTTCCATGGTTCATCCCGTTTTGACAAAAAAAACTCGGCCAATAAGAGAATGACTATTGACTACAGAGTTTCAATCGTTCTTCACAAACTTTAGGTTAAATGAGATTGCAACAAAGTCACATTTTCTCTTTGGCACAGAAAAAATTGGAACAATAATGGAAGATGCGACTTGAGCACAGAACTTCATGATTGTGTTCTTATTCAAACAGTCATCTGCACAAGAGGTACATAAATTGTGTTGTTTTTTAATTGAAGGGACTATAATGTTATAGTCCAACTCCAAAAAAAGATCAGAAACGTTAAAGTGTTCATGATGGTAGGTTAAAATGATTAACAAGAACATTCACGGCCTACGACCACGAGAAACCACAACACCGAAACTCACCTCCACGCACAACAGAACCCCGAATACAAAACCCACCTCCACACACCGACAAACAGAGTACCCACAACAACAAGTAAACCACGACACAACAGAGCGGAGCACACACGAAACTCATCCATGGCACAACAGAGCACCCATGACACAACACGCCGAGCTCCGAAAGCACAGGACACAGACAATCAGAATGAACACACCCTAGCAAACAACAAGAACATCAAACAAACACAATCGACTCACGACACACAATGTACTTGTTCAAACAACAAGCAAACTCGTGGGAAAAATCAGACACAAAACCCAGCAGCAAAACCAACACAATCAGACCAAACAAAACAGCGAACCAACAACAATTCACAGAAACAATCGACGGGAACTTACAACAATTCACGCCGAGCAAAATAGCAAAATGATCAAGGACCAGCAAGACCCACGAAGAACATTCAGAAAAAAAAAATGACCAAAACACACGGCAAACCACGACAACCATGAAGAACAATTAGAACAAAACCACGACAAATGCATAGCACGAGACCGACGACACGACAAACCACGAGACCGATGACAAAGCCCAGTGAGAATCCACGATGAGCACGATGAGCGAGAATCCACGATGAGCACGACGAGTGAGAATCCACGAGAGTGACGGCTAACACAGCAAGAACCCACGGCAAACCGAGACAACGGGACCCACGACAAACCGCGAGACCCAATCGCCCTAATCACTCTGTGTTTATCACCCTGCTAACCCTAATCGCCCTAATCCTTCTTTTTTATCAAAGTATATTGAAGAATATAATTAAAACTCACTTACCGGCGTGGATAATTACATCACTTCATTTTGTCTAATCATACTAATCCTTCAAAGAGCTCAAAAATAGCAAATACTGAGTATCGTAACTAACCTATTAAAATTGCATTCAATTGTAGAGTAATTATTATAAATGCATAATGATGAGAAGTATACCAAATTTTATACAAAAGTAATTAATGTCATTTAGTAATAAAATGAACAATATTTCTTTTTAAAAATTTCAACAAAAAAATAAAAAATTACCCCTTATTCTCTTCGGTTTTAGTTTCGGTTCAATAAATAGGAATGAGTTATTTGCATATAGAATTATGAATTATTATATTAATTAAGTTTATTAAAAAGATAACTATACATGAGAATTGACGACCTCAACGTTGATTCCCTGCAAAACGCAACGCTTACAACGTATCGAGAGTTTATCCCTTAAGGATGCACAATGAAGTGTCGTCGTTGGGATGCACCATGGAGTATCACCGCTGGGATGCACCATGGGGTGTCGCCGCTGAGGTGCACCCATTGAAGTGCTGCCACTAAGGTACCCGTACGGGTCGTCTCCATGGCGGCACCATGGAGTGTCACCCCTATGGTAGCACCATTGATGTCACCCATATGGTAGCGCCATTGATGTCACTTCCATAGTAACACCATTGATGTCACCCCCATAGTAGCACCATTAATGTCACTCTCATGGTTGTACCATGAACGTGCCTGTATCACCCTTCGTAATGCAACTCGAAGAGAACAATGACATACTTCAGACAAGACATATCAATCTGCTATCATAACGAGTCATCACATCAGAAACCACCAATTCAAGTGATAAATACTTAGGTGGACGTATGGTTGCCTATGAACGTTTTTGAGGCTGTGGACTAGTAAGATTATGGGCGAGGCTACGTTGTATTGGAAGGGGTTATACCTTTTCAGTACGACCACTCTAGACATTGAGGGCGTGCTACCCTCCCACCTTGGGGAGGGGTTTGGTTTGAGAGAGCCCTTTGAGAGGAGGTGTTTGGTGAACATTATCGTTGAGCCCCACCAGTTAGGCATGTTCTCCCTAGATCATGGTCACTACACAAAGATCCACGTGGCGCCACCCGATTGGCACATGTGAAATTCTCCTCTTACACACTTAAGCATGGATTAGTCAGTTGAGGTGGCACGATTTGATTGGCGGACTTGTAACTCATAAAGGGAATAGTTACAATGGTCAGCCCTCCTTTTGATCACCTATAAAAAGAGGGTCCTCCTTCATTTTGAGAATAATGAAACTTTAGAGAGAGAAACTCTCATTCTAGAGAGAGAAAGAAAGAAAGCATTTGTCACCATCATTGAGTGCCTAGAGTGCTCCCCCTTCACCTCCATGTATCCTTCTCGATGTTCTCAGGCGTTGTTCCGGTCACAAGCTAGGATTAGATCACTCTTACACTCACCCACGTCATACCTTTTCATTTAGAATAACCATGACATAATTGAATAGGACACTTGGTACAAAGTTGAGTATGATACTTAAAACAATTTCAAGCATCCAAACACATCTTTATGTTATATATAAGATTAATATCATAGGACCCCTGAACTTTACCCGAAAATTAACTTACCTCCTAAACTTTATTCCAATCCCTATTAATCTTTAAACTTTCTTCATCAATCAACTTATTCTCCTGATCGCAAATGAGTGTTAAATGATCACATGTACGGTGGATGTCTAATTTTTTTTTTCTAATTTTACTCATTTATTCAAAATCATGTTCAAAATTGTCTAAATTAATTGCTGAGAAAATGAAGAAAAAACCAAATTTCAGAGCCCAATTTATATGAATTTTGGAAACCCTATTACAAACAAAGTTTGCTCATCCTATAATTCAAATTTCCATGAAGTTGTAGAAAAAAAACTCAGATTGGGCTTCCTATTTTCTGAGATCGGCCTCAAACAGTTGAGATTTTTCATGGGTAATACCGAAACTTGGGCTTCAAAAATTTATAACGGTTTATGAAATCACAGACACAAATAAAGCCACGTGGAAAGTTTTCTGTGGCTTTTCCAGTTCTCCAGCTAAAGTACTAACATTATCCTAGAAATTCAAGTTCCAAAAAAGGGTATTGAAGAATAAATTCCAATCCTTCTTCATCCCTTCCAGTGAAGCTACAGCAAGAACAATAATACAAAAGGTAACGATGAAACTACAGCAAGAACAACAGCAGGATTCCCAACAAGCGTAAGACCAGAATAATTAAGAAAAGATAGCGACAACGTCGAAACAGAGATTGCTAAGTATCGAGGCCAACCAAAGTTCAAAGCTGGGATGATTTTCTCGACGTAGCCGATGCAGAGAACAAGGAAGGCGACGAAGTTGATTACCCCACTGACAGGGAGTATCGAGGCCAACCAAAGGCCAACCAAAGGCCCAAATGCTCTCTCAGCCCAGATGACAAATTCGCCGCTGCCGGGAAACGAGGTGGAGAGCTCGGCAGTGATGAGAGCCTCCGAGACACTCCAAATGAAAGGGAAGATTAAAAACCCCAAAATGGCAAAAAGGGGACCTGCCGCTTGAACCACCGGTTCTTCATCGTAAGGGCCACTGGAGACCTCGAAGTAGATGAGGAAGATGAGAGGGATTAGCGTCAGCTTTTTTTAGCTGGGGGTGTGCTTCGCGAGGGAAAATGGGGAAGGGAAATGAATGATTTTTTAGAGGAGTAAACTTGTTATTTCATTGATACGTGCAAGACACGTGATTAAATAAATTGAGTTTACACTGAAATTTCGGATCAGAAGTGTAAATTGATAGACAAAAGAGTTGGAGGGTTAATAGTAAAGGGAATAAAGTTTAAGAGAGAAAGTTGATTCTGAGAGAAAGTTTAGGGAGTATTATGATATTAACACTTATATATAAGATAAGATCTGAGAAAACTTTTAGTCGGGAAGAAAGTGTAAAACACTTCAGTTGAGGATAGAGTGTCATTTGCATAAATATATCATTTCCATTTTTTGTTAGGATATTTATACCTCTTTCCAAAAATTAAGAATTTTATACTCATGATCCGCCATTATCAACATCAAGCATGACAACTCTCTCTTTCCTCATCAATTCATTTTCCTTCCCCATGCAAAGATCAAATCAACCATGGTCCCCCACGTCTTCTTCAACAAAAAGGTCTTCTTCTTCTTCTACTTTTCTTTTATTCCTCTTCTCCTACTTTCCTCTTCTTCCTCTTCTTCTTCTTCTTCCTCTTCTTCCTCTTCTTCCTCTTCTTCTTCTTCTTCTTCTTCTTCTTCTTCTACTTCTTCTTCTACTTCTTCGAGACCCTGTGACCCATCATTTTTTAGCGAGACCCAACCATTCTTCTCCTTCTTCTTCTTCAACGAGAGTAGACTGCTACCCATTCCTCTTAATTTTTTAAGCATAAAATGTGTCGAGTAATGGTTCGAGTAATGACAGAATAAAACCAACTATTTTGACGGAACAACTACTTGAATCCTTCAATTAACCATTGATGTTTGAGTTGTTGATGCAAGAAAAAATAACTACTTGAAGAGTTCAAATAGTTAGAGAACCGTTCTTAGCCCTTCAAATAGTCAAGTGGTCTTTGCTTTACTGCTGTCATAATAATATCAACTACTTGAAGGGTTCAAATAGCTACAAAACACTACTTGAACTCTTCAAATTTCCCAAGCTTTTTGGATAAATGACTACTTGAAGAGTTCAAGTAATGTTTTATAACTACTTGAACTCTTCAAGTAATCATATGCTCTCTTGATGACTTACTACAATAATCAAAATAACTACTTGAAGGGTTCAAGTGGTGGAGTTATAACCACTGCTTGAACCCTTTAAGTAGTAAAATGGCCTATGATTCCTTAATGAGAATAAATATAATTATTATTCATAAAAAAATAACTATTACAACATTAAATAAACTTTATAAGTGAGTTTTTTGTCTTAAACAAATATGTCTGAAATTCAGATATTGGTGGTACACGGTGGTGAATAGGAGAGAAACAGTGCTTTATTATTCATGTTCAATGGTACCATAAGCTCACTGTTAGACTTACCATCAAGTTGTACTTACCAAGAGTTATCTGGTATCATATACGATGAAATGAATTTTGATCCAACAAAGTATAATATTTCAATGAAGTTTTTATACAAAACTCATGTGCCCTCCCCACTTGCTGAAATTTTAAATGATCGCCATATGAGGTTTTTCATTGCCAGGAATAGTTCTGAAACACTTCGTACTCCTTTATATATCACTCTCAAACCCAAACCTAGGACAATTGTTGATAATCTTAGATGTCCAAGTCAAAGTCACAACAAGATTGTTATGCTCACAATCCATGCTTTATGGGTGAAACAAGTCGGGTTCGTGAAACAGGTGCATCTCAACAAGATTGTTATGGTCATATTCCATGTTTTACGGGTGAAACAATGGTTGATAGTGATGAGAACAATGATAGTGACAATTTCTATTCAGGGGGTATTATTGTGAAAGATATGATGATAGTGATTGTCAACAAGATGTTAATGATGATGAACTTGAACATCCTGACAGTGATGGTGGGCTTGATATTGGTGTTGATGATGATCTTAATTTTGGGCTATATGAAGAAGCAATTCAGGATGATCCATCTACCTTAACAGATTTGAATAGAATACCAGATGCTAATTTACATCCTTCATCAATGCCAAGACACATTGCATATTCGTCACGACCATCTTATAATGCTCCGAGATTATCACAACTAGAAGATTATGAGCATGTAAGGGTCTTAGAAATGTTAGATACAGAAGAACTCTACCAAGAAAAAAAAACTGCTCCAAAGAATTGTTGGACTCTTAGCAATCCGTCAAAACTTTGAGCTTAAAGTATTCAAATCCACATCGACATTGTTGGTGATGGTTTATGCTGAGAAAATATGTTCATGGAGGCTACGAGCAAATAAGGTGCGCTTTTTAGAGTACTTTAAAATAACAAAGTTCTTAAACACTCTTACGCGCTCTTTTGACATCTTACAACACGATCATCATCAATTAACAAGCTTATTTGTCGGTCATTACATAAAGTCAAAATACACCTATGTTGGACGGATTTATAGGCCAAAAGATATCATCGAAGATGTTCGTAAGGATTATGGCATCAATATAAGCTATGACATAGCTTGGAGGTCTAGGGAAGTTGCATTAGCTCTAATTCGAGGTTCACCTGAAAGTTCATATATGAGGCTCTCATCGTACTATCACATGTTAGAGCCGACTAATCCAGGTACTGTTACTCATATAGATACTGATGACAATAACCATTTCAAATACTTCTTCATGTCGATTAGAGCCTCAATTCATGGATTTTTTTTACTTATATATGTCTCGTAATTGCTATCGATGGAACATCATTAAAAATAAAGTATAGGGGGACAATGTTCATTGCAACTTCTAAAGATGGGCATAACCAAGTATAACCACTTGGCTTTGGGATTGATGACTCTGAGAATGACGCACCGCGGGAATGGTTCTTTAATAGACTGCACGGGGTTATTGAAGACTTGGAAGACTTGGTATTTATGTCGGATAGAAATGAAAGTATAGCAAAGGGTATACAGACAATCTTCCCACAATCATTTCATGAAACTTCCATCTATCATATGTGAATGAATATAAAATTAACGTTCAAAACTAGCAATGTCAATCCTTTGTTTTTCAAAGCAGCCATGGCCTATCATATATCAGAAATGAAAAAAAAACCAATGACAATTACAGCTGAGGCACTATTGGTAGCTTATACAGAAACAATTCACCCTCTTAGAGTTTTTATAGATTGGGCTATCAGTGACGAGGTGAGAGAAAGAATTGTCTTGCCCTCTATGATGATGCAGTCTAGTGGGAGGCCCAAGGTAAATAGAATATCATTCAGAGGTGAGGATGTACAACCAAATAAATGTAGTCGATGTGATTTATGCGGACACAATAGACAGACATGTAAACATCCTATCCCCCTTCACATGTGTAATGAATCACAACCAGACACATAAGCATGTATGTAAACTGTTAAAATTTTGTATATATATTGTATGAATTTTGTATAGATACTGTATCTATTTTTATCCACCTAAGTATTTATTTGTTTACGTAAGCAAACTAACGCAAATTATAAAGGTGTTCAACAGTCAGTCTGGTCGGATTTTTAGAAGAAAACAAGTCCAGACTGAAAATCACGGTCCTTCATATGGGAGGACCGAACCGACCATAAAATTGAGAAAAATCCAGACCGGCCAGACCGAAATTCAACGGTGGATTCGTACGGACTTAATGGTCTAAGTACTTATATTATAATATATATATATATATATATAACAATAAATACCACATTCTCCAAATCGGTCAATTGAAAACAAATATTATAAGTTTAGAATTGAAAAAGGGAAGTATTAAAAATTAAAGCTTTCCTCAGAAAAGTACTAAAAATATACAAAGAAATCAATTAAAAATCCAGAAATCAATTTCATGTCAATCTTTGCCATCTGTAAGAATCAAAGTCTCAATCAACACACGCAAGATAATACAAAATCATAAATTAAAGAACAAAAACTTGCACTCAGACTCTCAATCAGTAAGAAAATCAATCTATTTCATATGAAGAAGCAAGACGACGATTATTACCGTAGTCAACGTAAGTGGTTGAGAAAGGAAAGGGGGAAATTTGAGATTTAACAGAGACTTCACGGATAGGAAGATTCCCATAGATTAGCTGCTTATTTTCCTTGACGGGCGATGGTGGAATCATATGGTTTTCCATCTTGGACACGAGTGATAGTATGAGTTTTAGAGCGGACTCAAAGTTTCTATGGATTGAAACACAGGGAGAGGCGACTGAGGGTTGAGGGAGGGAGAGGCGACTGAGGGTTGAGGGAGGGAGAGGCGACTGAGGGAGAGGTGAGAGGGAGAGGTGAGAGGGAGAGGCGACTGAGGGAGAGGTGAGAGGGAGAGGCGACTGAGGGAAAGGTGAGAGGGAGAGGCGACTGAGGGAAAGGTGAGAGGGAGAGGTAACTGAGGGAGAGGGAGAGGCGACTGAGGATTGAGGGAGGGAGAGGGAGAGGCGATTGAGGTTTGAGGGAGGGAGATGGTCGTTTGTTTAACTTTAACCTAATTAGCTAAAAAAGAAATGTATATATATATATACACACACACACACACGGTCAGACCGTTCGGTTCGGTCCAGAATTAACAAAAAATCTGGATCGAACCGAACGGACCATATACGAGAAAACAACCATCTAGACCGATCAATTTTGGTCTGGACCAGTTTGGATTAAACGGTCTAGACGGTTTTTGAACACCCCTAACAAATTACATATATTCGATGACTACTTGAAGGGTCAAGTAGTGGTTTATGATTTCTTGAACCTTTCAAGTATTACATTGTATGTGGACAAATCACTGCAGCACACAAAAATGACTACTTGAGGGGTACAAGTAATATATTACTTGAAGGGTTCAAATAGTATTTTTTTACTACTTGAACCCTTCAAGTAGTAATATTGTTTGTTGCCCACTTTTTATACGTATAGCATGTAACTACTTGAAATGTTCAAGTAGTATTTTTTTACTGCTTGAACCCTTCAAGTAGTCATATTGTTTGTTGCCCTCTTTTTATACAGAGAGCATGTAACTACTTGAAGGGTTAAAGTAGTATTTTTTTACTACTTGATCCCTTCAAGTAGTAATATTGTTTGTTGACCTCTTTTTATACAGAGAGCGTGTAACTACTTAAAGAGTTCAAGTAATATTTTTTTACTACTTGGACCCTTCAAGTAGTCATATTGTTTGTTGCCCTCTTTTTATGCAGAGAGCATGTAACTACTTAAAGAGTTCAAGTTATATTTTTTTTACTACTTGAACCCTTCAAGTAGTCATATTGAACCCCTCATCAGTTTATAATTTCTTGAATTCCAATCAACAAATATATCCAATAAAAAAATACTACTTGAACCCTTATTATACAAAGAAGTGTTTATAAGAAATTAGACATCCAAACAACAAACAAAAAATAAAGCGTTCTTAGTTCTACAAGACCCTCAAGTTGAAATGTACGACAAAAAAAGTCCACATCCAACTTTTTGTGAAATTGTGGCATAAGTTTCAGCTTTATAGTTGTTAAGTCCCGACCATAAACCAATACCTCCAAAAATTTTAAGGCAAAAACACCACAATCAAACCTACAAAACAAAAGCAAAATAAGTCAAATATCCTTCTTCCATGAATTAAGGTCATATGTTTAAATACACGAGGGAGTCCACTCGTCAAGTACTTTATGAACTTTTCTATTTTCAAAAAAGTTCATAAGTTTTAAGTAAACAAGGGAGTAGATGGGTGAAGGGTCGCATTGGTGGATGGAGGAGGACTCGTTGTGTGGCGTTGTTCATTGATTTATATAGACTTTGACATCTTGTTCACTGAGGTCCAACTTCACGGTTATCCAGTGAGATTTGTTCATGTTCATAACAAACAAAACCTATACAATAGTATTTCAGAAAACTTTGCATAAAATAACTTCTAAAGGACATAATTTGAAAAATGTGTAGGAGTACATACTCGATCACAGGAATTCCAATCTCTTCCAAAAGGTGGTCTTAGCCCGACTATATAAGCTTGCAAAAGGTCATTGTTTCTAATGCAAATCTGGACGGATTAACATCAAATAGTTCACATCTACCATACATGTTAGCCTACATTTGAGGTCAGCAAATTGATCAGTATAACATACTAAGTTCACAATGAATTTGTACTTTGCAAAAAACCTAAAATCTTACCTGAAAAATAATGTCAGAAATATTGATTCATCATTCTGGGTGGAAGTCGTGAAGATCCATCAAGTGGAATTTCGAATTTCCAGAAACAAATGACTACTTGAATGGTTTAGGTAGTCAGATACAACTACTTGAACCCTTTAAGTAGTCACTTATTCTGATTTTTAGAAATAAATAACTACTTGAAGGGTTCAAGTAGTCAGATACAACAACTTGAACCCTTCAAGTTGTCACTTGTTCTGATTTTCAAAAACAAATGACTATTTGAAGGGTTCAAGTAGTCATATACAACTACTTGAACCCTTCAAGTAGTTACATGTTTTGACTTCCAGAGTGAAAATCATTATTTGAAGTGTTCAAGTAGTCAAATAAAACTACTTGACTTGCAACTACAAAAAGTATAAAAGAAGAAAATCAAGTGTTCTTACCAATTTACGAGCGAAAATATCCTTCTGCTCTTTTTCATGCGACACAATGGTGTTAGTCGTCCAGTTAACTAATCTTGAAAAATGATTAGTAACCTTTTAGCATACATGTTTCCAATTGGGGAGATGACCTCATATGCCCAAACATGTATAAACCAATAATAATTATTCTCTACTAATTTTGGAAGAATAAAAAAAGAGGGGAATGAAAATACCTGAAAAGCATATGGAAAACCCCCCCAAGGCGTATGTGTACTTAGAAATATTACTCATAACCTTCTTCTTTTTCTTCTTTTGACTACCACCAGCTTCCTCATCATTGACTTCTTTGGGAAGGGCGTTCTTCAATACCTGTATGGTCCTCCCAAAACATACTTCTCCCCATGGGTAGCTATTGAAATCATCTAGACTATTAACTAGCATTACTCACCTCTGATCAATCTTATTCCTTCTCTCATTCCCTAATAAAACATGCTCTAGTAAATATAGTAGCCTCGACTTCATAACATCACCATCCTCCACACCTTCATTGCCCATAAACACTTCCTCCAACCACTTATTGTTGATATTGTCGTCGTGGTTGAAGTACTGATCCCTAATCCTATTAAGGCAGCCTTGTCATATGTCCAAAGGTCAGGAGGAGTACCACAATGAATTCCAGTTATCAAAGTTAATTCTCTCTTAAAGAACCTTATTGTTTTTCCAGCTATGAGAAAATGCATCTCATCTTTAGCAGTGAAATGCGTTGGCGTAACTTCTATGATAAGCATGTGATGCCATATGGTTCTAGAAAACTGGATACTTCGTATGTCCACAAATGACCAAAACATGTCTTCATAAACAGAATCTTCTGAGATTCAGTGAGGTTCTCATTCAGTTTTGTAATAGCATTTAGGCTGGAGAGGGCGTTCACTCTTCTAGGGATAATTTCATCATCATTGAATATTAGAGTCAGCTAAATTTTTGGAGCCATATCTGTTCAAGGATGCAGAGATATAAAGTAAGAATCATCATGTATTTATACACATAAAAGCACTTGATTGCTTACCGAAGGGTTAGATTAGTTATAGAAAACTACTTGAACCCTTCAAGTAATGAACTAGTGACTACTTGAAGGGTTCAAGTAGTCAAATAGAACTACTTGAACCCCTCAGGTAGTGAACAAACGACTACTTGAAGGGTTCAAGTATTCAGATATAATTACTTGAACCCTTCAAGTAGTGACTTATTTTGACAACTTGAATGGTTCAACTAGTCAGATGCACTACTTGAACCCTTCAAGTAGTGACTTGTTTTGACAACTTGAATGATTCAACTAGTCAGATGCACTACTTGAACCCTTCAAATAGTGATTTGTTTTGAATTTCAAATTCAAAATCACTACTTGAAGGTTTCAAGTAGTCAAATACACTATTTGAACTCTTCAAGTAATGACTTATTTTCACTTGCAGATTCAAAATCACTACTGGAAGGGTACAAGTAGTCATATACACTACTTGAACCCTTGAAGTAGTCACTTGTTTTGACTTCCAGAGTCTAAATCACTACTTGAAGGGTTCAAGTACTAGGATACACTACTTGAACCCTTCAAGTAGTCACTTATTTTCACTTCCAGAATCAAAATGACTACTTGAAATTTTCAAGTAGTGAGATATTATTTTCAAATTGACTACTTGAAGGGTTCAAGTAGTCTTAAACAACTACTTGAACCCTTCAAGTAGCTAATATATTTAAATGGTTAGCACATTCATCTTTCAAAAATATTAACCAATCATCAAGAGAGACAACCTAGAGAACCTAAACCCTAGAATATTTTCTCCTAACCCCAGAACTTTAAAAGTCCAGTAAGAAGAATAAAAGAAAAAGTTCTAAACTCTAAGTCATTTTCTGCGTCCAAAAATAAATAATGGGTACCTGAGTTTGTCCGTATGTAGGTGCCGTGCATCATGCCGGAGTGCTCTGGAAACAGAAGAAAAGAAGAAGACAAAGAAGAACAAGAAGAAGAAGAACGCGACTTGTAGGGATTATCTTGCCGAGGAAGAAGCAGAAGAGACGCGAGAAGAGAGAGCAAATGAGCGAAAACATATGAAAATGGAAACAGAAGAGACGCGGAGAAGAGTGTGAGGCAAGTTGCCGTCTTTTCCTACTTGATGGTAACTCGTTGGGTAGTGTATGTGAACAATAAATAAAGTTTGATTTAGTGGACCAGGGGTATAAGTTTCTGAGTTTTAAAAATGAGGTATAAAAATCCTAACAAAAATGAAAAGGGTATATTTATGCAAGTAACCCATTTATTTACCAACAAACGAATAAAGTGCTATATAATTTATTTCACTTTTATAAGATTAATTTTAAATAAGGATCCTCATGTTGGGTGAGAATCTAAAATGATATTTTCGGTTGTTTTGAATTATTGAAAAATAATAATGCCTAAGAGTAGATAAATACGAAAATCCTATGAACAAAATAATAATGTCTCAAATTACTCAAATATAAAAATAAACAAATTGAATTTTTTGCTTTGATCGGACATTACCCTCATGTCTTGGAGAATTTAGGAGAATACAGGAAGATCAGGAATAGGATCCATTTACTTTATATTGTTTTTAAATTAAATTTACTTTCTTCTCAATTTTTTTTACAATGTACATGTGACAGGGTAAGTTAATAAAACGGGATCTTTTAGACACATCATTTACATATGACGATGGACCTGACAACCCTCCAACAACTTTCCTCTACGTCCCATTATACTTGGAAAAGTATATGTACTAGCTCTCTCCATCTCAGGTAATAATTTATGGGCTTTTCTTAAGAATATGTAATTTAAAAAAAATTACAAAAATAGCTTAACATAAAATAAAAATAAAAGTAGTGATCTAAAATTCTCGAAAAAAATTCGGCACTAAAAACAAGCTTCATGCAAACTAGGGAGAATGTGTATAATGTGCACAATATCTATATAATATATATTGTATGTACAATGATAGGAAGAGAAGCTCTAGTGGGAACATCTGGATGTTTTAGAGATGGCAATGTGTTGGGTGAGGCTCGTGAAACCAGTCGGACCGGTCAGTTAAAATTTGAGAATGGATTATAATGAACCAGTCTCTGTCCAACCCGCGTGCTCAGATACGGTCCATTCTGGGCCTTGTATTTTGAGCATGCGGCCTGGAACAAATCGGACCATATTTGGAGGCCCAACAAGGCCCGCACCAGACTATTAGCTACGTAATCGTTAAAGTTTTATGAATACATATTGAAATTTGAACATCTAATCTAATCCTCGATGAAAATACTATTTAGCCTAAATCAATCTTTATTGAGATATTATTTATATTTTATTTTATTATCTTTCAAGACACTTTGACAAATTTTTCATATAATGTATTTTTAAAATAAATATATTTAATTAAATATATATTTGTATAAGAGGATAAAATATGTATTTATTAATTTTCTGACTTACTAACACTTGACCTTTATGGTCTTAATCTAAAATGATTTTATTTGACTTTTATTTTCCTTCCCCCAATTCTTTATAGAATGTACTTCACAAATAAATGTATCTAATTCAATATATAACTGTATAATATGATAATACTTCTTCACCTCATTACCACTCAACGATTATGGCCTTAACCTAGATGAGTTTATTTGATTTTTATTTTCTCTCACCCAAATTTTTTATTTACAATATCTTCTAAGCCCTTTTGTAACTCTCAACTAGTCTATCCAATGATTTTAGGTGTGGATGCTAAGAACATCTAGTGATGGTAAACAAGCTGATCCAGTTGTCATAATCAGTAAGTAAAAATAATTATATTAGGTTACATCTTATGTTACAATATTTAATTACCTTTTATTTTATCACTTTAAAATCTCAAAATAATTATAAATATTAATAATAAAAATGTGAACGGTGACATCTCTAAGTAACATAAAGTTATTATTTTATTGAATGAATTTGAAAGTTGCATCATTATAAAATTCATGTAATAAAAAATGAGATTAGATAAAATTACACTTAGAAAAATTTAACAATAAAGTTTAACTAAATTACTTTTTTTTTCGTAAAACGGAGAACAAATATGAGACAGCTGATATACTTAAACTTGATAATTGAGATAATAAAGAAAGCAGTAATAAATATTTGGAGACTTGATTCTTGAGAGTTGGGAAAGTTGAGAGAGTTGAGAGTTAAAAAGGGTTGAGAGTATAAATGATATATTTAAAAGAAAAAAAGAATCATTTTTTATCGTTTTAAAATTTGAAACGTAGAGTGAGTTATTCGCTTCAACTGCTTGCTTTCAAAACGATTGTTTTCTTTAAAAGTAACAGTAACTGCTTGCGAACTACATTCGACATCATTTAGAGTGGAGATTGTTCAAATTGGACATTCAAATTAGACATTATTCAAGCAGTGAACTGCATCAATGTACATTATTCAAATTTCTTCTATAAATAGTCATACCTTCGTATAATTCTTTCAACACTCACTCTTTAACTCAATTCTCTCTCTCTAATTATTACCGTCAAGTGAAAATATCGTGAGCAAATTTATGTCCATCAAAAGTTTGAAGGAGTATGCAGTTTGATGAGGCATTATCGTCGTTATGAAGGTGATGGCTATAACAGCACCAACGATAGCAAAGTTTTCAATAACCGTTTTCCTAATAACTAAAGATGAATGATTGTTTATGTTTTTTATTTTATTACCGCATTGTGTTTTAGTGTCAGACAGCCTATTAGTAATGTACTATAACACTACATTATTAAATTCAATAAACTTAATTTTATCCTGTGGTAGGTTCTTAATTTCAACTGCTCTTTTATGAGCTAGGTTGTTCATTCAGAGTTGACTCGGCTAGCTTGTTGTGTATTTTTATGTCTTGTTCTTGGAGTATGCTATTTGATTTTATATTTTTCTTTGGTTAAATTAAATAATCCTTTTAACCAAAACATATATATTAATTTATAAATTTCTTTTAATATACGTTTCTTGCAACTTAAAATATCTAGATATATTTTTTTATGGAGAACCCTTTACGAACGAATAATTGAGACAATCATTTAAAGAGAGAATGTGAGAAGAAAGATACAATAAATTTACGTGAAAACCCATTAAAGCGAAGAAAATCCACCGGGAAATTTTTGATATTCTCTTGTATTTTATATCGCATGTACATATGAGTCCTTTCGTATAGGTCTAAGTCCCATTTATATTTTTACATATGCCTTTATTTATAGGCTTTTCACTGATTACGGATATAATCAAATCCCACCAAAAATGGGATTTTCAGAATATTCTTTTAAAATCGAGCTTTTCAACATTAATAACTAAATAAATTGACTTTCTGATCAATTTAATGGTATTCATTAGCTTCTCATTGTCTTGTCACATTGACAAGTAGTGTACTTTCGTCTGATTGGTCTCCTCTCCATAAACGCCTAGTTGATCATACGGTTCTCGCTCTATCTTTTTTTCGATGAAATTTTCGGTTTATATCTTGTCACGTGTCATGTGAGATTTTGATTGTTCAATATTAAATATTGTTTTTTTAATATGATGACAAATCCTATTTTTTTCAACCTTTTTGAAGAAAAATTGTTGAACTAAAATATTGCAGTTTTTGTCAAGAAAATAAAATATTACTTTACCACACGATATTATGTAAAAATCTAAATATATAAATACACATACCACGATGATGCAAATGATATACCGAGGAAAGTAAAAGAAGATGAAGGAAAGATGGACTAGGCACAGGCACCTGATATTCACTTTCATTTTCATCTTC
This sequence comes from Datisca glomerata, assembly GCA_003255025.1. Lineage (NCBI taxonomy): Eukaryota > Viridiplantae > Streptophyta > Magnoliopsida > Cucurbitales > Datiscaceae > Datisca > Datisca glomerata. The sequence goes on from QANY01004652.1 coordinate 3,190,448, forward strand.
GTCTCTTCACCTTATTGAGTAGGAAATCACTAGAACAGCCGCACCCGCAATCCCATTCTGGTAAGCATTTTGTGCTCATTCATGGGGCTATGCACGGTGCCTGGTGCTGGTACAAGGTAATACAGCTGCTACAATCGTCTGGTCACAATGTCACCGCCTTAGACTTGGCGGCATCAGGAATCGATCTGCATCAGGCTAAGGATTTGAAATCACTTGCTGAATATTTTCAGCCATTGATGGATTTCATGGAATCTTTACTTCGGAAGAGAAGATCGTACTCGTCGGCCATAGCTTCGGCGGCTTGGCTATTTCAAACACCATGGAGGTTTTCCCTAGAAAGATTTCCGTTGCTGTCTTTGTCGCTGCAGCGATGGCTGCTCCAACACTCAACATGTCTACGCTCTACAACGAGGTAATCCTTCCTTCCTAGTTCTAAGCACTAGCATTTCCACACTAAGAAGTTCATCTTATTTCCTAGATTCTTTTTTAAAGTCAAACAGGATAATAAAGTTTATATTAATATCATGCAAGCTTGTATAATTTTAGTCACAATATGTTAATTATAGTCAGACAGTTATGTGTCATAGTCACAGTTAGTTTAGGTTGACTTAAAAGAAATGAGTTTTTTTCAAAAAAAATTTAATATTTGAAAATGTGTCAGATAGTAATTCTTTTAATTTTTAATATATTAAAAGCTAGAATGTTAGACCATTTTATCTATCTATTATTTTACAATTTCAAAATTATTCATGAGTCTAATAATGATGCACCATTAATTGTTAATTTTTTTATTTCTCCAAATGATGTATCTTAGGATTAAACTTTTCATTTTTTATTGTTTCTAACTTGAAATTTATTTTTAGACATGAGAACATATTAAGTCATTTCGTCGTTAAGATATATATTAGAAACAATCGAATAAGTAATGTATAAGAAACAATCGAAATAATAAAATCTTATATATCACGTACAGCTAGTAGTGAAATATCATTTTGAGAATATTTTCTGCATCACCTTTTCATTTCAAGAAAAGAAAACGAGACGGGCCATAAAATTTAAACCTAAAAGCTATCGACTTTTGCAATTTGCATTTTCAACTTAGATTGTCACTTTAATGTATATGAATTGTATCATGTTCATCCAACTAGACAATCTCCTTATTTAGGGAAATTTGCAATTTTCATCATTTTTTACGGATGTATTAAACAATATGTCCATTTTTTTCTTAAATTGCAAGGATAGCTGAATTTTCACGTGCTAGCTGGAGACAGTTAAAAACTTTGATATCTTTCTATTTTGCCATTCTCTCTCTCGAGCTAAACTTTCTCTCTCTTTTATTTTCTCTCTCTCAAAATAGCAGACCCATCAATGGAGACTTCTCCCAGGCAATAACATTAACAAAATCCAAACTCATATCTCCTTCCCTCCCCTAACAACCATAGCATAAACAGTAGCAGGAAAAGCAGTCGAATAGTTCAAGTTGAAGCCACACCTCCTCCATTATCGTTGCCGATAACACAGCCACAATTACAACCTCCTAAACCCATTACCTGATTCGAGTCTTCTAACTCGTACACGACTACCTTTGTTCAAGCCGATACTTCCTCTTTCAAACAAGTTGTTTATTTTCTTTTGTGTTTCTTTGTTCTCTTGAATGAGTTGATTAATTTGAATATTATATCCATCAATTGTTCTAACATCAATGAACTTCTCGTCATTTTCCCATGTGAATTTGGGCAATTTTTTCAAAAAATTATAAGACACAATGATATCTAAATTAAATATCATAGGTATCAAATTTATTTACAGTAGATGCCATACGCTTTTCGGATTTTTGTTCTATGCAATGGTGTCTAAATTAGATACAATACGCATCTAATTTATATAACATGCGTACAGGTAAAGTAAGAGTGTTCAATGTTTCAGGTTATTTTGGTATTTATAGAAAAATAAACCGGATAGATACTATACGTATCAAATTTATATACCATATCTGTCATTTTTTTTAAATAATAACAAAAAGCACATTGTGCACTGCGTGAGTGCACAATGACTTTTGTTGTGCACTGCATCCACAATGATTAGTCACTGCGCACTGTATCAATGCACAACAATTGTATACACGCTTTTTTCTTTGAATATCTTTTAAATGCGTTCTAACATCAATTGCTCCAACATCAATGAACTTCTCGTCATTTTTCCATGTGAATTTGGGCAATTTTATCAAAAAATTGCAAGACACAATGGTATCTAAATTAAATACCATGCGTATTAAATTTTTTACAGTAGATACCATACGTTTTTCGGATTTTTGTTCTATGCTGTGGTATCTAATAGATACCATACGCATCTAATTTATATACCATACGTAAAGATAGAATAAATGTGTTCAATGTTTCAGATTATTTTGATATTTATAGAAAAATAAACCGGATGGATACAATACGTATCCAATTTATATACCATATCTGTAAACTTTTTTTTGAATAATAACAAAAAACACACTGTACACTGCGTGAGTGCATAATGACTTTTGCTGTGCACTGACATCCACAGTGATTAGTCACTGCGCACCGCGTCAATGTACAGCAATTGTGTACATGCTTTGTTTTTGGATATTTTTTAAATGCGTTGAACAACTCACGATGCACACGTTGCATCGTGATCCGTGCGAGCGTGTTCTTACGATTTTTGTCCGTGATTTTTATAGGGTAACATAGTAATTATTTTTTTTAATAGGGACCACCGATAATTCTTGCAGTTAAAAACTTAAGTGATCATTGTTGTACTTCTTCCTATTATATAATCTGAGTCGCTCTTTGGTTAAAAAATAACGACTTAAATCAGTTTAAAAAGTTAAAAACAAATTGTTTTCTTATTAAGTTGATAAGAAACTTTGATTTTTTTTTATTCAACGACTTAAATTTGGCTAGCATCATTTGTCAACGATAGATGATTCAAATCAGTAATCACTCTATTAAAATGTCCACTAACTTTTCTTTTACTGCTAAAAAATGACCACCAACTTTGATTTTTATTTTTTATCTTTTGACATAGATTTTTACATTGCAAAACTAATGTCAAAAGAAGGTAGATTTTGAGATTTCTCTTCTTCTTCGATATACAATTCCTGCATAAATTTAACTAAGAAATGATGTTTAGAAAATAAAGTTGAAATTCCAAACCAGTTAGAGCTAAATCAATTAGCTACTAACCCTCTTCCTTGTACTTGTCAATACCTTCTGGACACACAGAAGTAATCAAGCATGGATGCCTAATGCTCCCAAAATCAATAAAACAAATTCAATAATCATTCATCAATGACAATTGAAAATTGGAATAGAGTGTTTATAATGAGGTAAAGATTTCGGCGGCGGTTTGATTAAACTTACAAAATATATATGGCGGTGGGTTGAAACCGCCGTTAAATGATTAAACTTATAAAATATAAATGATTGAACCGCCGCCATAGAGTGAATTTTTAAATAAAAATTGAAGCTTATGTCCCCTTCAGCTGCACTCTTCACAAAAAGCGGCACAATTATGTCCCCTTCAGAATTCTTTATGATTCCGAAATATAGATCGATTAACCCTAAAAAAGTACATGGAGTGTGATTGCAAAACATAATTAAAGAGTGACTCGGTATTTAGCCTTCTCTTTCTAATGATAACAAATCCAAAAATATAAGCAAGCAATTCCAAAAGGAGAACTGTAAAAATGGTTCATTTCCTATTTTATGAAAAAAAATTTATTGCAAAAATGGCCAAATTATGGTAAATAAGTTATTTACTTATTTGTAATTATGGTAAATAACTTATTTATCACAGTCATATTGCGGCCATTTTTGTAAATAAAAATTTTTTTGGCCATTGTTACAACTCCACCCCCGAAACCTGTCATTTCCTACTATTTTTCCAATTCAAAACGCAGAACAAAAATATAAGTAAACAAATATAAAGACCAACATCAATTTATGATTCAATGTAAAAAAGCATGTGGTTCTTGTTAATATAAACTCATGTTCACTGGCATAGCTTTCAATTACAAAAAATAAAAATACAAAGTAATCTCATAATTCATAATAAACTGCATGTTAATTGTAAAGAAAAATAAAAATACAAAGTAATAACATATGTCTATTTAATGAACATGAAGCAAGTAATGTGATTGCAAGTTAATTTCAGCTCATCTTATTTTCTAATTTCTATGTTCCTCTCACTACTCTAGAAAAATGTGCATCCCAAATATACATTCAAATGAAATAGGAATGACTCTGCTACCACCACAGCTTGTATATGTATGAGCATTTGAAATCTGTAAATTGGTCTGAAAAGAAAATGAGAAAATCACTACTACTTTAAAAAAAAAAAAATTAAAACTACTATTAGTAAATCAAGGGTAAAGACAAAAATGAACAACATTATGATGAAAAATAAAAAGAAAAGCCATTGAATTAGATAACATCTACAAAGAATTTTCGAGAAAGAAGAAAATACCTGCATCATGCAGAAACTTGCATACGAGCAAAACTTTTTTCTAGCTTTTGCATCTCTCAACATGCCATTTGTTTTTCCACTAGCGCAGTTCTACAAATGGTTTACCGATCTTGAATCAGCCATGAAGTCAGAGGTTTGCATGGATTTCTCATCCCTGCTAATTTCTTAAAGATGATGTTTGAATATGTAATTATTGTGCCCGTATGTTCTTTTTCCTAGACAGAGGAGAAGTACCGTCACTATGTAAATATTCGACAGAGCGCATACATACATGTGAAAGCATACTTCGACTGCTAATTACATAACATTATGTTTTGATGCATCTTTAACTTATTCGTTTATCATATTTTACTTTTCTTCTTAGGATCATTTTTTATCTGAAAACTCCTTTTAAGGTTCTTACGAGTTTGATGCAGCAAATGGAATTAGTTAAGTTTGTTGAGCTTCTTTATGGTGCAGGTGGATGATACCCTAGACTTATTTAATGAACTACAATTACAACATCACGCAGTAGCAACAAAGACTAAAACTCTTCATGATGCCTGTAATAGATTGGTATGAACTTATCTTCATTTTTTTGGTGTAATCCCAATACTAATTGCAAGAGTAAATCTCGTGGTTTCTACAGCAGCTTAAGAAGTTTATGTGTAGAGATTGACTTATACGTGCATAAACAAAATTCGAACGAAAATAGCAGAACGAAATTGCAGAGATTTTGTATAATAGTAGAGAGAGATAGAGAGTTATCAGTAGACGAATGTCGATGGTGGAAGACTAACGACGGCGAGGAGCGAACGGGAGATAGCACGGAAGAAAAACCGCCTGAGAGATAGTATGGTTGGAAAGTCCTCTTTTAGGGTTTCAAAGGAAAAGACGCGAGCAAAGGAAAGAGGATTTTAAAAAAACTTTTAGTGACGGTTTGTAAAAACCGCCGCCATACACCGATTTCTTGTAATGTATAGTGGCGGTTTGTTACAATTTTTTCCTTTTTTAATGAATTTTAGTTTTCTTCTCTTTTACTTTGTAAGATTTTTTTATTAAGTATTTTAGTTTTTTTAAATTATTATGGTAAGAACTCTAGTCTTCTAATTGTTTTATAATGATAAGCATTTTAATAGAATATAAAAATAAATAAATAAAAATTAAAGTTAATCATGGCAAATGAGAACAGAACTTTTATTATTTTATAAATATGAATATAATTTTATTATAATTAATTTATATTGAGTAAAATAATTATTAATATTTTTTTAATATTTTTTTAATTGTATATAACATGTATTTATCTATTCTACTTGTTTTCATATTTAGATAATCATATATTTGATGGTTTGTTATCTATTTAATGATTTTCTGTTGTAATAAATGATTTTTTTGTCTTCTATCATATAAATCTTATATATATATATATTTCTAGTTATGTTTGTAATTCGTACTTTTGTGATGGATTTTTATAAAAAAAAGGGGTATAATATACGTTTAATACCCGTACCTGAATTATTACGTATTATTGATCGAATTTTTGTCGAATGTTTAAGATAATGCCTTAGAATAATAATGCCATAGAATAGACAAATATGAAAATCCTATGAACAATATAATAATCTCTCAAATCCGTCAAATATGAAAATAAACAAATTGAATTTTTTACTTAGATCAGACATTACCCTCGTGTCTTGGAGAATTTAGGAGAATACGGGAGATCAGAATCCTATTTATTTTATATTGTTTTTAAATTAAATTTACGTTCTTCCCAATTTTTATTTTTATAAGGTTGAAATATAAAACATACCCATATATTTTGACGAAACTATAAATTATATTCTTATACGTTTTTATATTTTTATATTCTTATATTTTGACTAAACTATAAAATATACCCTTCAGTGACGTTTTTTGGTTAAATTTAACATAAAGTTAACTTCATTTTGCAATTTTTTCTTTCCTGCCGAAAACTCCATTATTTCCCTCCATTTCCATTCTTTTCCTCCATTTATCTACACTAGTTTTCTCCTATAAATCAATCTCTTATTTCCCGTCATTTTTAAACTTTCATTTTTACTTTCAAGCTATTTTTCAGATATGGACAGTAACTTGTTTGAAAGTATTGGCTGACAAAAAATGGTTTCCTTTACAATTTATAATTTAAGAATGAATGCATTTTGCTGAAAATGCATACTAGTAGATTTTTTTTTCAATTTCAATTTCTTAGTTTTTATGCTCTTTACACTGATTCACAATTTGTAAAAATGCATAAAGCCAATACTACTAAAAAATTCTGCTACTCAAAAAATCAACACATTCATCATCAAAATCATCTCAAAATATTCAGAAAATAAAGCATAGAACAAAATAAAAGGATGCTCAAAAATAGATTAAAACCAAGATACATAACAAAATGAGATACAAAACAAAAAACGAACTCGAAAACAGTAAACAAATAAAATACAGAACCCTATAACCCAAAATAAACTCGAAAATAGTAAAAGGAGATTTCGAACAAATCGAACAAAGTAGTGAGGATTTCAAACAAATTAGTGAGATTTCGAATAAATTAGTGAAATAGTAGGAAAAAACCACCTAGCCTGATTTACTTTTAATTTTCGTTAACGGTCTGTTAACGCCGTTTACGAAAGTTTGGCTCGTGCGCGGCACATGCAATTTTATGGTTAGTTTTGATGAAAATTCTAACGGAATGGTATATTTTATAGTTTAGTCAAAGTGCGGAGTGTAAAAATATTAAAAAAAAGTGTAGGGGCAGTCATTGTGATGTGGCTGAATGTAGAGTAGTCCACCCCTATAGCGTTTGATCATACTTTGTAGTTACATCTAAGTGCAGGGTTGCGCTTTAAATTTTAACCTTTTTATAATTTACAGATGACAGAGCATGCTGAAACGGGATCCTTTAGACACACAATATACATAGGACACACAGACAATATACATAAGATGATGGACCTGACAAGCCTACAACAACTATGATCTACAGCCCATTCAACTTGGGAAGGTATATGTACCAGCTCTCTCCATCTAATGTAATAATTTAAGGCCTTTCATTAAGAATAGGCAATTTTTTAAAAAAATTACAAAAATAAATTAACATAAAAAAATAGTGATCTAAAACTCGAAACAAATTTCCGCGCTAAAAACAAGGTCAGGCAAACTGCGAAAAATATGTATAATGTGCATAATATTTATATAATATATATTGTATATAAAATATATTATATTTATAATGATAGGTAGAGAGACTCTAGTGCAAACTCCCAGATGTTCTTAGCGTCCACACCTAAAATCATTGGATAGATACACAAATACCTAAAATTTTCATTTTCGGATGATGGGTATCCATGGGATATAATTGCGCAAAACCCACCTAATGAGGTGGTTCAGACTAAAGGATCTGATCACGTGGTCATGATATCTAAGTCGTCTGATCTTTTTCTTCAACTCCAATACATTGCTTACTAGTATTTTTAATTAAGCTCACCCCCTCTCTTATTATATCCACCATTAGCTACCTGCTTGTATTTCTAATATGAAGAGATTATGTTTTATAATAAGTTATTACGATGTGATAACGTATCTGCGATTAGATTATCAATTCCCGTCATGATTAAAAATACATTTTTATTAACTTTCATTGTAAATGTTAGATCACATTCACTGCTATTTTCAATTTTGTATTATTTGTGTGATTTTGCAAAATGTTTCACTCTGTCTTTATTCTATTATTTTTAACGATCTAATAATATTGTAGTATTATAAAAAAAAGAGATTCTCAGACTCTGAAAATGACTCCATAATTTTTTTTTGAATTTCAAATATATTCATCAACCCCAAAGAGAGTCTTCATACAACACATCCCCAATAGAGAGGAGAAATCCTCAAGCCAAATTGAACTATTTTCTTCTAGTATGGCTAATTTAGCTAATCAATGAGCTGCCATATTGGCATTCCTAGAGACATGCTTTATAGAGCAGTTTAAAGACGATAATAAAATATAACAGTTATTTACAATACATCAATATCAAAAGAAGTAGAAATAGCACCTGAACAAGCTTTGACCACATTCAAAGAGTCAGATTTAACAGAAAAAATTGGAACTCCAATAGAAGAAGCCAGCCACAACCCTTCCATTAAAGCAATAACTTTGGCAGCCTCACAGTTACCATAACTTCCCCTGAATCATTTCGAATAATAATTTCTAAGCCAGTACCTACGGGGAGTCACACACTGCATCAACATTTAATTTATAATTACCCACTAGGGGAGGGGTCCAATGAGATACAGATGGGGAACTGGGGGGCCATTTGCTTCTTTCTTCCTCCAACAGCACTTTAACTACTTCATTAACATATCTGCCCAGTTAACTATCCCCTTAACAGAGCAAGAATTTTGCCCAACATTCACTCTATTTTTATTCCACCATATAGTCCAACAGAGAACAACAAAACCAGCAAAATCTGATTCAACAATTAAATTTTTAACAAAAAAAATATGTCTAAAATGTCACCTTTAGATGGGAAGTTCATAACACAAGGGAAAGTAACTTTCCACACTTCCTTAGCTAATCTGCAACGAAATAAAGCATCATAAAGATTTTCCTCTTTTCCACAAATTTTACAAGCAGGTAAAGTGTTAATACCTCTATGCGAAAGAGAAACAGAACATGGAATGGAATTCAGAGCAGCCCTCCAAACGAAAATTTTGATTTTATTTGGGATGTTCAAACTCCATAGAAATTTCCACCACGAATTCATATCAGTTTCCGAAGAGCTTTAAGAAATGTGACTTGAGAGAGCCACTTTATATCCGCTTTTTACAATAAAATTTCCAGATTTATCATAATGCCATACCAAATTATCTTGGGTCTCAAAAATAGGAAGGGGATGGAAAGAATACAATTAATATCCTCAAGCATAAATAATGAGGATAGAAGCTCCTCATTCCAACCATTATCATTCATTAATTCAACAACTAAAATATTCTCAAAAGAATTTGGGGTAGGGGAGACTACCTGAAAGGAAGTTGACCTAGGGGGTCATTTGTCCTTGAAAGCTTTAACCGACTGTCCATTTCTAATCTGCCATCTCAATCCTGCTTGAAGGAGTTCTCTACCCCAAATGATTCTTTTCCAAAAGAAAGAGGAAGAATGGGAAGCCTTTACATGTATAAAATCATCAGCTTTTACAGTATTTAGCTCGGTAAATTCTACTCAACAAAGAGTTCAGATTCTTAACTAGTCGCCATGCTTGTTTTGCTAGCAACGCCTTGTTGAATAACTCCATGGTTTTGAAACCCATACCCCTTCCATTTTTGGTTTGCATAATTTCTTCTAGGCAGTCCAATGCATTTTTGGGCCCGAATCCAAGAATCCCCACCAGAATTTGAAGTTGCTGCCTCTATTTTACTGCAGAGACATTTTGAGAGTTTGAAACAACTCATTGCATAGGTAGGAATGGCTTGTATGACAGCCTTGATGAGTACCTCCTTTCCCCTATTGAAAATTGTCTCTTTCTCCACCTCATATGCAACTTTTTTTTATTTTAGAGACAGTATAATGAAATGTTGTTTTCTTCTTTTTATCCAAGTAAATCGGCAGCCCCAAGTACGACTCAAAGCAAGGTCCAACTTTGATATTTAGCTTAGATGATAAAACATCTCTTAATGTCGTAGGAGTATTCGGGCTAAAGGACATAATGGACTTATCTGTGTTAATATTTTATCCTGAAGCTGCTGCATATTTCTGAAGGATATGAGCAATGTCAGTGCAAGAATTCTCATCTGCTCGACAAAACATTATCGTGTCATCCGCGAAGAAAAAATGAGATATGGTAGGACCTCTTTTACAAATCGGTTGACAGTTAATTTCCTTCATAGCCAATGCCTTTCAGATCAAGCTCGAGAACCCCTCCGTGCATATCAGAAAAATGTATGGTGATAGCGGGCCCCCTTGTCGAAGCCCCCTGGTAGGTATAATCTTATTTGTTACCGATCTATTTAGAATAATAGAGAAGCTGACTGATGTCTAATTTAAGCAATTCAAATATCTGGGAAGCCTATCTTATCCAAAACCGCAAGTATATAGTTCTACTCCACTCTGTGATATGCGTTGATAATGTCAAATTTAATGGCTACCCAACCCGCCTTTCTCTGCGAATGGATAATTTCAAATGCTGCCAGTATGTCATCTGTAATCTGTCAGCCCGCCTATAAAAGAACTTTAATTCTATGAAATTAGAGAAGGGATAATCATTTTCATCCGATTAGCAATAACCTTTGCAATTATCTTATAAAGCACATTGCAAAGGCTTTTTAGCCAAAAATCCTTCATATGTTTAACTTTCTTTGCTTTTGGAATAAGTGCAATCAAGGTTGCATTGATCGGTTAGAGGTCAATGTCTTCATTCAAACACTAAAGGCAGATTTTATCAATGTCTTCACCAATAATGTTCCAAATTTTCTAATAAAATAAAGCAGGAAGGCCATCCGGATCAAGGGTTTTTGTAGGGTGCATACTTCGGACAGCTTCCTAGATTTCCTCCTTAAAGAAAGGAATGGATTATTCATTGATTTGGTCACCTCAAATATGTTTGTCTATGCAATATAATACTGATTCCAACTCCACTTGAGGGGTTAGCTATTTGAAAGAGATTGTCAAAGTAATCTAAAGCAATCTCCCCCATTTTCTCCTCATCTTCAGTGAAAACCCCCATCTTATCAAACAAACCTGAAATTGTGTTTCTTCTTCGGCATTCTGAGGCTCTGGCATGGAAATAGGTCGTATTTCTATCACCTGATTTCAGCCAACTGACTCTGGAGAATTGATACAAGAACGCTTCTTCTTTATCCTCAAGATTTTTTAGCAATGCTTCTAGGTTAGCAACCCGATTCCAATCTATAAGCCCATGATTCATATTGTAATATTCCTCCAGATTTCTTGTAATGTTTGCTATTTGTCTAGATAAAGACCCAAATTTATCCTTCCCCCAATTTTGGACCTCCTTGGAGCAGCTCCTCAAATTGACCATAATGGAATCTAGGTGCAGGCTTGCTAGTCCATGATTCCAATGTCTTCTAATTATTTAAGAACATTCATCATCCTCTGCCCATATAGCTTTGAAGTGAAATCGTCTTGATTTACCTATTCTCCTCTTTACTTCATCCTCTTTTTAAAGAATTATGTAGATAGCTCAGTGATCCAAAGACAAGAAATGACCACGTTCTACCGTGGCTGGGGGGAAGGAGGCTCTCCACAAGGGGCAGCATAATCCCTGATCGAGCACTTCGTGAATGTTCGCTGAGCCATGGCGTCTGTTATTCCAGGTGTATTTTGGTCCTTTATATTCGATCTCTATCAAGTTACATTCGTTTATAACCTCCCAGAATGAGGCCATTTTATTCTCTTCTCTGGAAGTTCCCCTTACTTTCTCATATTGGTCTAAAGTTTCGTTAAAATCTCCACAGACCAGCCGAAGGAGTTGTGACATTCTCCTTTGTCTTCTCAACAAATTCCAAGAATGGTTTCTTTCCTTTTGATTGGGATTCCCATAAAATCCCGTAAATCTCCATTCAGGACCTTCATCCACTCGAACTTTAGAGTCAAGAATATGATAAGATATCCAGATCAATAGAATTCTTCTAGAGAAGAAGTAATCCCCCTCGTTGACCCCTATTGGGAACCTCAAAAACAAAATCAGAACCCAAATGTGTTTGTAATACATTTCCTCAGTTACGCGAACATCTAGTCTCCATCAAGAATATTATCGTGGGATCTTTGCTGACGATCAGTTTTTCTAGCAATCTGAATGCTTGGTGGTTCCCAAGCCCCCAAGCATTCCAGCTTAATATAACCATTGCGAGCAGCGGCCTCCCTCTGGGGGAGCTGCTGCTAGACTAGTATCTGGGGAAAATGAGATAGTTGGGTGAAGGGCAGATTTTCTTACCATTCTTCAGGGAGAGATCTTCTTGGGCTGAACGTTAATAGGGCAGCTCAATCTCTTGCGAAGAGCTTCATTTTAAGCGATCTTCACTCTGTGTTCTAAATCTTCTCCATTTCTTTGCTTTTTTTTATTCAGAATGAAAACCCATGTTTTTCTCCAGTTTGCCCACAGCAATGCAGGTTCATTTTGGTCCAGCTCTTCTACATCAATTGGGCTTTCTCCCACCAGTACATTATCTTGGCCCAACTCCCTTTTGTGCATTTTCAGTTTAGAAGATAAAGGAGAGTTCTGGAGTATGTGGTTTTTGAAATTGTGGGTCCCCTTAAAATGCGCTTTCTCCTCCGTTTGATTTGTTTCTTCTATCCCTTCCCACTTTAACACATCTTTTATAGGTGACATATCGTGTACGGGTTGGGGGACATTCCCATCATTCCTACTTTTCTTCTTTCCAGCTCGTAGGTCAGTACTGGACCCCACTTCTTCATACTCAGCCCCTTTTCCCCCTCTTGTCTTTTCTGATGTCACCTTTCTGTCATCTTCCTTTTCCAGATTTGGTGGCCTACTCTGATCTAAATCAAATTTGTGCTTTCTGTGCTACCCTCCCTTTCTATAAATCTTTTTACTCCTTCAACTTTCACACTTTTGGTTTGTTTCCGTTGGGGTTGAGCCCTCAACCACGAGCCGAATTGGATTTTCATATTTGCTGACTAGTTCTCATCCCCAAAGTACCGAGAACATTCTTTGTCCACATTATCTATTTGTCCACAGAGATAACAAAAATCTGGTAGATGTTTGTATTGAAAATTAACCCATACAATTTTTTAGCTTTGATCAACTCTGATTTTTATTCCCCTCTGCAGAGGTTTGGAGGTACTCAATCTCACTCTTATCCTCATGAATTGGCCATAGAAACCTCCTTCTGCATGTTCTTATACTGTAATGCATTCACCAATGTTATTCCCGATAATCTCAGCCATTTTCTGTGTCATGCATAAAACTGGTAAAGTGAATACTCGACCCAGATTTTGAAACTGTCCAATGGTGTTTGAATCCTTGAACATCTTCAATGATAACTAACGTTTTATCAAAATGCCACGGCTCGTTGAGCATCACCTTCTTTTTGTCTAGGCTTTCTTGAAACTCAATTAAAAACAATGCTTCCCCCAGTGATCTGATTGACACTATCCTCCTTGGATTCCATACTTGTAATATAGTATTCCTGAATGCAACGTGATTCACCGAACGAAGGGTTAACCTTACCCGATAAGCATCGGGAGGGATCTATCTCTTTGGACACCTCCTCACTCTGAACTTCTGTTGTTAGATTCTCCTCCTCTGTAAGTGAAAGTTGCTTCCGTTTTTTTGTTATAGACTCTATCTAGAACGTATAGAAAACTTTAAAAATAACCCACCAAAATGGGAATAGACCCACACCAAGGTTGGAGTAGTGCTCTAAAAAAGACGAGAGGTAGCCGATTATTCCATAATTTTCAATCCAGTTGAAATGTCTTCTTTTTTGTAAGTCAAAGTCTGCGAGACTTTCAAGAAAATTCCTACATTCACAAGTATCCAAACCAAGATCCTTTTTTTTTTTTTTTAAATGGGTATCCCAGATATTTTACTTAAATATGGACATTTCGTCCTCTAATTTATATACGGAAATTATTTTCATTTATCAATTAAAAATAAATGTTAAATCTTTTAATTCTTTTGTTTAAGAGTGAGTAAAATGTTTAATTCTTTTATTTAAGTGTGTAAATTAAATAAACTAACAATAATGTAGGACTAAAGTTGCTCAAAACTCAAATATCATTGAGTTTTATTCAAAAATTATTTAATTAGAAACACATTATATGCTCTTGATTCCAAACCCTTCACCAACACATCATCTAGTTTTATTTTAACTAAAAAATCATTTCGCAAGCAAAAAATTTCTAAAACACACTGGCAGCTTGCACAGTTGTCATATGCAAATAAATAAAATTAAAAATATGATAAATAGTAACGACATGTCGTTTTGAATTTCTTATAAAAGTGTAAGTTGTGAAGGAATTAATTTTGTAAGTTATCAGTATCAAAATAGAATGTGCAAGTATGTTGCCGACAAATCTTGGCATTCTAGAAGTGAATGAAAAAAAATAATATGATTTGTGGTGATTGTAATGCATACTCACTTCCAGTCAAATTTACTGGTCTTTAATGGATGATTTCAATCAGTTTATATCTAATTGTAATATGATTTGTGGGATTTGTTGACGTTCCATTTACCTGGAAAAATAAGAGGAGCGGAGGTGATCTCATTCAAGAAAAACTCGACTGATGCTTATGTAATGAGCATTGGTTAGACTTGTTCTCAGAATGTAAACCCCTGCATATCCCGTGTGGGGGTTCATATCATGTAGTTTTATTAGTAGACACGTGCAAGATCTTTAAAAACTAGAAACGTATTTTTAGACACGACAAGTGATGGACTATTTTTTGTAAGTGTAGGGATGCAGTGGAAAAGTGCATTAAAGGAGGTCCTGGGCTCTAAACTGTTTGTAGAAAAATTATCCAAAGTCAAGGATGGCCTATTAGAGTGGAGGAAGAACGAACCACTAGCTTATTTTAAAAGGCTTATGAACTTGCTTCAAAATAAAATTAATGACTTATATAAGCAACATCATTCCGATGTTGATATATACAAGCCATTAATGAGCTGGAGGATAAACTTGAAGGGGCAGTTAAGAGAAATATTGGCAAACTCGTTCTAAAGCCGAATGGCTGGCGGAGAGAGATAAAAATAGCAAGTATTTTCACTCTAGAGTATAGGGCAGGTAAAGAATCAACAAAATCCATGGGCTTTGGGATTCTGGGGGGAGGTGGGTTACAGATCATGTGAAGCTTAAGGAGTTGACCAAGAATCGCTTTTTGGACTTATTTCAATCTTTTCGGCCCAACAACTTCAACCGGGTTTTGGACACTTTGGACTACAGGCTGGAGAGCGTTGATGTTGTCTTTTTGTCTTGGCCTGTGGAAGTTTGTGAGATAGAGAGGGCTGTTAAGGAAATTGGAGGTGCTAAGGCCTCGGGTCTGACGGGTTTCCTGCACGTTTCTTTCACCAATTTTACGATTTAATGAGAGATGACATATATCGTATAGTGTCTGATTTTTTTGGTAATTTTCACACGCCTAAGGGGTTAAATCATACATACATCACTCTTGTTTCAAAAAAGAAGGCCTATAGAATATGTCAGATCTTAGACTGATTAGCCTTCGCAACATGTCTTACAAAATTATATCGAAGATTTTAACTAACCGTCTTCGTCTGGTTATTGGTAAGTTAGTCAGTTGCTCCCACAGTGCATTTATTCCAAGTCGTGTATTAGAGATAATGTGTTGAATGCCCATGAGATATTACACTCCCTCAGAACCCGTGGTAAAAAGGACTTGAAAGAAGCAACGATTAAGCTCAATATGCCAAAGACTTACGATAGAGCGGAATGAGATTTCATTATAGCCATTATGGCCAAAATGGGGTTTCATGAGATTTGGTGTAGGTGGATTTTCCTAGAGGTGTCCATAAGTATCAGGTCGTCGGCCGACCTGGAGGCACAGCACGGTAGTTCACGTGTCGTACCTGGCACGACACACAACCCCAGGCCTGTAACGGGCCCAGAATTTTAAGCCACACATGGCATGGCACATCACGTTTTAATTGACGTGTCGAGCCAAATGGGCCGTGTTGTGCCTGGTATGGCCTGCTAGCTCGATGCAATGTAATGATCAATGCCAAAATATGACCATTGACCGTTGCTTTATGCAATGGTCATATTTGATATTATGACCATTGCGCAAAGCAACGGTCAATGGCTATTTATTTATTTTTTAATTTTTGATTTTATTTATTTTCTTCTCCTCTTACAATAACTATATACACTTCTAAGTCCTACTCATTCAAATACTTTTCATTTTCATTCTGAATCATCTATTTCTAGTCCCTAATCTTTATCATCTACCAATTCAAGCTCTCAATTTCTTCCCATAAGTTTCTAAAATCCCAAATAATTTTTTCTCTTTCCCTACAAGCACTCCAAGTCTACATATTTCTACATTCTACGGTAATTCATTTAAATTTAAATTTATTACTTCTATAGTGTGATATATATACTCTATTTTATCCTATAAAATATTAATATTATCGTTAATTTTTGCTAGGTATTTGTGTTCGTGTGAGCGTAGTAATTTTATCAAGATGCACGTGCTACAAGCCTACTCAACTTTTTGCAGTATCTTATAATTTTCGTCTTTGAATTTCCATATTTAGCACATTTAAACACCATTAGAATGGACCCTAGAGATCTTGACCTTGAGAACCTAGGATATGGTGAAGATGATATTGATGAGCTTAGAGGAGATGATCCACAATGCCAAAACACCACCAATATCATTGGTAGTACAGTCACCACCGCGACATCAAATAAGAGAAAACGTGAAAAAAACGTCTAGAGTATGGAACCATTTTACCCTAGAGAACTTAATTGTAAGCCCATGCAAAAGATCAAATGCAAGCTTTGTGAAATAATTTATTTGCATGCACCCAGCCGCGAGAATGGTACAATGCTTTGGCATATTGACAAATGTCCGGCTATACGTGTCACTAATTCTAAAAAAGAAAATAATGATCTCAGTGCTCCTAATCAAGCTCAATTAAATGCTACAAAATATCGGCATATTTATATATTCTCAAGCTAGGATGAGAGTCGGATTGGCTAAATATATCGCTTGTGCCGAAGAACCTTTAAATTTTGGTGATGATCCCATATTTGAAGAGTTTGTCAAAGAATATATTAACCCTTTCTTTTATTCGTGTTTCTAGAAATACTATTCGTAGTGATATTATATATGTTTATAAAGTAATGAAGAATGAACTTATTTCATTTTTTTCCTCCCAACCTAACATGAATTTTTCTATTACATCCGATTTATGGAGTGGACGTAATAGCTCTAGTTATATATGTGTTACTGCTCACTATATTGACAACAATTAGATGCTGCAAAATGTATCATTGGTTTTCGTATATGTGAGTATCCTCATAAAGGTTCCGCTATTTTTCGTGCTATAATAAAATTTTAAATGAATATGATATTGCTTCTAGAATTTATAGCATTACACTTGATAATGCAAGTGCTAATGGTAGCACTATTAATATATTTAAGGACAGTTTACTTCTACTCAATGTGGTATTTTATTTGATGTGAGATGTGTATGACATATTTTAAATGTAATCATTAAAGATGGCATGCAAGAGATACATACGCATTTAAAATCTATTAAGGATGTAATTATGTCTATTACTTCATCTAACACTAGACAACGAGAATACTTAAGAACTTGTAAAGTATTTCGACTTAAACCTAGAAAACTTGCACATGATGTAGATATTATATGGAACTCAACTTACCTCATATTGGGTAATGCATAACCATACTGAGATGTAATTCGTTCATATCTAGGTTCTAAACAAGAATTTGAAAGTTGCTTGATTGCCGATGTATTTATTGATTTTTTAGAACCATTTTATAATGTAAGTAGTAAGTTATCTGGTGTATATCATTGTACTTCAAATATTGTTCTTAGTCATTTGTTGAGAATTTCTCTTGTACTTGCAAAATTTATTCTATGTTTGAAAAAAGTTGTTTTTAAATGGAGAAAAAATATAAGAAGTATTGGCGTGATATTCCTAAAATATTTGTTTATGCAACTGCATTAGATCCTAGAGTAAAATTATTGGGCGTAGGGGGTGATGTATGCAATTGCAAAAATATAGGAGAGGATTATGATATTACATTTATGGATCATATTAAAGATGGATTGTTTCAATTATATTCTAAATATGAATCAAAGTATGCATCGAAAGCTAATAAAAATGCTTATTCATCATCATCAAACATTATTAATAGTTCAATAGATGATCTATATTATAATATTATTGTGGAGGTAACCGATAAACAAAAGGCATCTAGTGAAATTGTTCAATTTTTTAAAACTGATTTTTTTATTGAGCTTAAAGATAATTTTGATATTCTTGCATGGTGGAAAGTATATCAAGGGTCATTTCCCATACTTTCAATTATGGCACGTGATATACTAATACCACATGTCTCTAAGGTAGCATCAAAACCTACTTTCAGTGCAGGTAATCGCGTATTGGATAAAAGGAGGAGTAGGTTAGGGGGAAATACATTGGAGGCATTTATCTGCTTGAAGGATTAGAAAGATGCATCTTCAAGAGCTCATGCAAGAATAAATGATATAATTGATGATTTTCTAGTAAATTAAACTCATATTTTAATTTCTCTACATGCCTTGTAATACTTTTTTTTTGAATATATTTACAATTGATTGATAAATTGAGTGGGTGCCAACCTAGTTGGAATGTACTTAATTTATAGCGATATAATTATAAAAATAAATATTTGTAAGCATGTATTAAAAATTTGAACATTGAATAATTATTAAGAAAATTTATCTCACTTTTAAATAACTTTGTGTTCTTATTACCTATACTATATTTCATTTAACTTAGAATAATTTATTTTTTATTTTTTTATTAAATCAATTTTATCCCCCCTTTAAATAATTTGTGCACAACACACTTACAGATCGCACAATTAAGGCATGGCACACCTAAGTCACGACACACCTAACGTATGACACACTTAAGACACACCTAATGTATGACACACTTAAGACACACAATTAAAGCACACGTGCCAAATCGTGCGGTAAAAAATGTTAAACCCGGCACACCTAACATTTGTACAATGTCGTACCGGCCCGTTTGCAACCTCTAGATTTCCCTATAATTATCCACTGTTCTTTCAGTGTGATGGTGAATGGAGACGTATCTGATATTTTTTTTTATCTAGAGAGAGGAATAAGACAAGGGGATCCTCTATACCCTTTCTTATTCATTCTCTGTGCTCAAGCTTTCTTTTCGCTTCTTACGAACTTGGAGAATAATGGTCTTATTCATGGTTTCAGAGCCTCGAGATTGGGCCCTTTAGTTTCCCACCTTTTGTTTGTAGATGATAGTATTCTTTTCTGTCGTGCATCACAAGAGGAGCTGAGACAAATATCTACCATTCTGAAGGAGTACGGATCTGTTTTAGGTCAGGTTATTAATTTTCGAAAGAGGAACATTATTTTCAGTGCTAATGTCCAGGTTTCTAATCAGAAAATATTGGCGAGTCTATTAAATATGGAGAGCAGTAGTAACCTGAGCAAATACCTTGGCCTAGAAACAAACTTCGTATGGATAAAAAATATATGTTTAATGAGATTAAGGAAAGAGTTATCAACCGCATTAATGGATGGTCCAAAGGTGGTTATTTGTTTCCAGTAGGGAGATTATGATCAAAGTGATTGGTTAGGCGATCCTGATATATGCAATATCTTATTTTAAGTTACCCTTATCTTTGATTGATGACCTTTATTTTTGTTTTGGTAAATTTTGGTGGAATGGATCTTCTGATAAAATTGGTATATCTTGGGCATCCTAGAAAATACTATTTGAGTAGAGAGAAATGAGGTAGAGTGTTTAGAGATCTTCATTGCTTTAACCTTGCTATGATGGCTAAGCAAGGTTGGAGGATTATCTGGTACCCTAATTCTCTCTTGGCCCGGTTACTAAAAGCTAATTACTTCAAGAACTCCAATTTCTTAGATGCTAAGATGGGAAACAGACCATCCTAGGGCCGACATAGCATCCTAGAGGGTAAAAAAATATTTGGAAGGCCCCTGGATCCCTAGACTTGACCTTTTTAAAATGATCTCACAACCTGTAAATGGAATACACAAGGTCAATGACCTTCTTACTCAACCAGAGTTCCCATCCACTTGAGTAACATTTCATGTCCGGAAAAAATCACTTGGTTCCATAGTTGAGATGGGTGCTGTTCGGTGAAAACAGGCTATAAGGTTGCCATTAACATGCTTCACTACAAGAAACAAGGGCTTTAGCGACCAACATTTTGGTCACTAAAGCCCCAAAAAGTCATCGCGAAAGCCTTTCGCGAAAAATAAAAGTTCATCGTGAACTTCATTACTTTTTCTTCGTCAGCGAAAGTCTTTCGCAATGAATTTTAGGAGTCGTGGCGTTAAACTTTTGGTGACAAAATAAAAACAAGTCGCGAAAACCCTTTCACGACCAACAATAAAGATCGTCGCCAAAATCTTTCACGACTAAAAGAAAGTTGGTCGCCAAAGGTTTTTCGCGACCAAAAGAAATTTTGGTACAAAAACCTTTTTGTTTTCGTCAACCAAATTTCACAATACAAAAATGCTCTAATAATAAATAATATCACATGTAATAGCAATTAACAGCATCAGAAAGTCTATCAAGCCCGAAATTTTCTAAGAAATACATAACATATCGTTAATATAATAGTTCATTACAAAATTCCCGAATCATAATTCATTATAGGATTTGATTCACAAATGTATCCAAAAAAATAAAGAAGTGAGTATTTAAAGTTTGATGTTAATTACAAAACTTAACAAATATTCTGGAGCTCATGTTTCTATTGTTGAATCATCATCAGGAGATGAAAAATAGTTTTGACGAGTCCAAGCAAGTAAGCTTTGTAGTTGACTCTTCATCGACTTGATTTGTTTTTTTAGTTCTATATTTTCAACTCCATCTCAACTCTTTTTTTTTTGGAAGATGTCGGTGGGGCTCCATGTCCAAGACCTCTATTTCGCACGAGAACTTCTTCAACTATCTCTTCTTCGGAGCGAGGTGTGGCATTCTCAGCGATAGACTCATCTCGCAAATGCACACGCATTCTTGTGTAACATCACAATGAGTAAAGCTTTAAATTAAAACTAACACTATTTGTGCATCAATTAGAAAGTATTCATACATCATCATCAAGCACACTTAGATACAAAGTCAATTTAGAAGATATTCAAAAATCATCTAACACGTTCAGATACAAAATGATAAGCCCCCCCACACCCACACCCACACACGAAACTAACACTATTATCAAGACAAAGAGCATCAATTCAGAAGATATTCAAAAATCATCTAACACGCTCAGATACACTATTGGAGCATCAAGTAGAAAGTATTTAAACATCATCATCAAGCACGCTCAGATACAAAGTGATAAGCCCCCCCACACCCACATTGAAACTAACACTATTATCAAGACAATGAGCATCAATTCAGAAGATATTCAAAAATCATCTAACACGCTCAGATACAAAGTGATAACCCCCCACACTCACACCCACACACGAAACTAACACTATTATCAAGACAAGGAGCATCAATTCAAAAGATATTCAAAAATCATCTAACACGCTCAGATACACTATTGGAGCATCAATTAGAAAGTATTCAAACATCATCATTAAGAAAAAAAGAATAAGATCATAACTGGCCAGTGAACTAATTTCCTAAATCCACACTCCCCCCCCCAAATTTTTGACAGAATAAAATTGGAAAACAAACAGAGCAAGTAAAATGACTAAACTAATCTGAATATTATAAGAGGTGCTCTATAGTTTTAATTGAAACAGGACAAGCAACAGAGAAGAGATCAAAGGGTTTCCGAAAAGAGAAGAGAAAGAGCCCGCGGAAAGAAAAGAGCAAGATCACTGGTTCGATGCAACACGGGGAAATCAAAGATTAAAGGAGAAAGGACTCACTGCTCGCCATCGGGATGAGGGGAAATGAAGGAAGACGCTCGCAGGCTGAAGGGAACTGAGGTCACTCGCGAGGGCTCGCCGTGTGAGGGATTGAACTGCTCGTTGGGTGGGGAGCTTGAAGGATTTATTGATATTGTTAAACGACGTCATTTTTCAGGTAGTGTATAGCGACGAAACTTTTATTTTCTCGGTAAAAGTATGACTCGATGGTGACAAATAATATATTTCATCGGCAAAAGTAGTACTTTGGCCGACCAATATCTTTTTTCGTCATTAAAACAATACTTTTTAGCGACGAAATTCTAATATTTGTCGATAAAAATTAAAGCAATACCTTTTAGCGGTGTTTTAATTTCATGACTAAAAATATATTCTCTAAAAGACACTTTTCTTGCAGTACTTATCAACGAAAATTATAGAAAACACTGCCAGGGGTCCTCGAACAAATCCTCTAGTGATGCTCTATTCTGGAAGGGGATTTAGAAGCTTCGAGTTACTCCCAAAATCAAAGACTTCACATGGAAAGTGGCGCGGAACTTCATTGCTCTCAACCTAATCTGATAAAACGAGGTACGGCTATCAACGACATGTGCTCCATCGGTGGTAATGCCTCTGAAACTAGCTTGCATATTTTCTTCCATTGCCAGTTTAGTTGTCTGTTCTGGCATGCTAGCAATTTCAACCTTCGTTCTGAAAATTTGGTGGGCATTGATTTCTTTGATGTATGTAAAAATATCTTCTCTGTGCTGAACAAAGGGTCCTAATGCCGACTATGACCTAGCATGGTTCGCATATGGCCTTTGGTGATTAAGGAAAGTTAGAAACTCGACTTGCTTCTCTAATCTATAATTATCCCATTGAGATGTTTCTATCACTAATAAACAAGTTGCAAACTTTCAGAAAGCCAGGCTGTTGAAGAAAGAGAAACAGAAAGTATTATCTCAGAAGGAAAATCTTCATCACAGGCAAAAAGGGAAAGCAGAACCGAAACTTTCACCAAACACAGTGGGTGTCTAACCACTTCTGGAAAACCGATCAGTAGGCATCTGTTGGAGAAATCATAGGCAACCGTTAAACATTATATGTATATATACATCACTTACTCATTGTAAAGAATCAGAATTCTTAATAAGAAATCAGAACAAGAAGTTCATCATCTTTCTTTAATATCAGAACACTAAAGTGTTCATCATTTCTAGGGTTCATAATTTCTACATGGTATCAAAGCAACGATTTTGAGAACCAACACATAAAACAATATGGCAGAACCATCGACCTCCGGCCAGTTTCACCACCACGACACCAATCCCAAACTGACCTCCATCCTGCTCACTGGCCACAACTACATACCGTGGGCCAGGGCGGCTCGGGTGTGCCTGAAAGGAAGAGGCAGACTGGGTTTCGTGGATGGCAGTAAGCCAAGGCCAGACCGAAACCCAGAGGAATGGGACATCATGGACAGCCAGGTAATGACCTGGATAACTAATTTCATAGACCCAAAACTCAGTGAAATCTTTTATTTTTGTGAAACAGGACAGAAACTCTGGGAAGAAATCCGGAGCAATTATTGTGAACAAAACAATTTCGTGCAAGTCTTTGAACTTAAACGAGAGATCTCCCAAGAAAAACAGGGGGAAAAATCAGTACCGGAGTTGACCGGGTTTTTAAAATCTAAGTTCAAAGAACTCAAAACCCTAAGACCAATGACCACTGACCTGAAGGAACTCCAAGAGCGGGCTGAACAAGATATGGTGTTCCATTTCTTGACGGCTCTCGACTCAAGCTGCGAGGCGTTCTGGGCTCAGATCTTGATGTCGACGGAGAAGCCAACATTTGCCACAGTCTCAGCCATGGTTCAAAGAGAAGAAACCAGGCGAAGAGTGATGAGTACCAGAGACGACAAGGCGGAGGCACTAGCCATGGTGACCCACGACTCCCTCCGAAACCCTAACCCTAGGGAAGGGGGAAGGCACCGCGGACAGCCAGGCGAGCCGGTGAGGTGCATCCACTGTCGAAAGGAGGGCCACACCCACGACCAGTGCTGGAACCTGCACCCTCATCTCCTGCAGAACCAGGAAAGAGAGAGAGGAAAAGGGACCGTCGCCTCTAGAACAGGGAGAAAGTTCCAGAAGGGGCGCGGGAATGACGAGCGAGGGGGCTCCGCGAGGGAAACATTTCCCTTCTATACCGAGGGTTTCAGCGGAGTGGGTTACGGGTCGGTCGGGTCTTGACCCGACTGAGACCGCAGAGCCCACATGACAGACGGACCCGATTCGGGTAATGGGTACCAACCCGATCGAATGGAGGAAATGGACAGATCCGGATCCGTTAGAGCATATCTGCACACAGACAACGACGCACAGATGGCTACACTGCTCAAAAAATTCGGAGAATTTTTGCGCGATACCTCAGGTTCATCTATCTGCAATACTGTCAATTATTTTTCTAAGTCTGCAAATTTTTGTCATAACTTAGAACACTGGATAATAGACTCTGGTGCCTCAGACCACATGACTCATAACACAAAAAACCTACACAGTCTCACTAAATTAGAAAGACCACAACACGTGACGGTAGCGAATGGAAATAAAGTTCCAATTTTTGGCATAGGGTCCACCACACTGTTCACAAAAACCATTAACAACACACTTTGCCTACCCAATTTTAACTCCAATCTCCTATCCGTCAGTAAAATAACCAAAGACTTAAACTGCAATATTACTTTTTCGCCTGACAAAGTAATTTTTCAGGATCGAGTCACCGGGAGGAAGATTGGTGAAGGGAAATTTAGAAACGGTCTGTACTACTTAGAAGATACCGACAAAACATGCCTTTCCACCTCCAGTACAGTACAAAAAGATAAAATATTACACTAGAGATTCGGTCATCCCTCCGACAAAATCCTTAACAAATTACTCGTTTGTAATTCAGACTCTAGCAGTTGCTCAGTCTGCAAACTTTCAAAATAAACCAGGTTACCCTTTCCACTATCTAGTAGTATGACAAAACAATGTTTTGAATTAATTCATTCTGATGTTTGGGGACCCGCCCCAGTTGATTCATATAATAAATTCAAATATTTTGTTACATTTATTGATGATTTCTCTCGCATCACATGGTTATACCTTTTGAAATAAAAAAAGAAGTCTTCAGTCATTTTCAAGAGTTCAACAATTTAGTTGAAACTCAATTTGAAACAACCATAAAAATCTTTAGGTCTAACAATGGAATCGAGTATACTAACAACACTTTTTTTGAGTTTTTTAAACAAAAGGGTATACGACATCAAACCACCTGCATCCACACCCACAACAAAATGGTGTCTCACAACGTAAAAACCGCACCTTCTTGAAATGACTAGGTCTCTCCTCCTCCAAAACAACGTACCCAAGAGATACTGGTCCGATGCTATACTCACAGCAACCTACCTCATCAATCGGTTACCTAGTGTAAAATTGCATCTGAAAAGCCCTCTAGAAATTCTCAAGGCTAAGAAAATTAACCTAGATCATATACAAGTATTCAGATGTACATTCTTCGTAAACATTCCAAGACTTGATAAATTGGACAAAACCTCAGTCAAAACCCTATTTTTGGGGTATTCCGCTGAGAAAAAGAGGTATAAGTGTTACGACCCAATAAACCATAAACTCTACATCTCGCGAGATGTGCAATTTTTAGAACTAGAATCCTATTACCCAAAGGACCCCGACAACCATAACCACCACCAAACGTTTCCGCTACCTAACAGTATTATTTCCTCTGATATCATAAGACAGGAACAGGATACCGCATCAGCCACGCCTGAGACAACTACCTCAGGGGGAGCAACTGATGAGGCAGTTGTCACTGATGAAGCAGTAATCGTAAGAAGGTCAACAAGGCAAACTCAACCCCTAGCAGGATTAAAAGACTATGTGTCCCATCAGGTTCTATACCCTATCCAAAACTTCCTATCTTATGATAAAATCTCTAACATCCACAGGGCATACATGGGAAAAATTGATAAAATAGTTGAGCCAAAGACCTATCAAGAAGCCCAACTCAACCCCAAATGGAGAAAGGCGATGAATGAAGAACTTCTAGCCTTGGAAAAGAATGAAACTTGGGACATAATCCCACTACACAACGGGAAGAAACCTGTAGGATGTAAATGGGTCTACAAGACCAAATACAACAGCGACGGCATCATAGAAAGATATAAATCCCGACTAGTTGCCAAGGGCTTTACTCAGACATATGGAGTGGATTACCAGGAGACGCTCGCTCCAGGGGCAAAAATGAACACGATCCGAGTGTTACTATCCGTTGCCACCAACCTCAGCTGGGAACTATATCAAATGGATGTAAAAACGCATTCCTCCAAGGAAATCTGGAAGAAGAAGTATATATGACCCTACCTCCAGGACACGAGAAAGCAACGTACCCATCTCTGGTATGTAGATTAAAGAAGGCTATCTACGACCTGAAACAGTCACCAAGGGCATGGTATGTAAAATTAAGCTTGTCTCTTTTAAAAATTAACTTTGTCAAAAGCTCTGCTGACTCATCTATGTTCGTCAAACACACGAACAACTCCACCACCATCGTTTTAGTCTACGTAGATGACATCATCATCACCGGAAATAACCACGATGAAATATGGAGTGTTCAACAATTTCTAAAAGGGGAGTTTGATATTAAAGATCTAGGAAAACTGAAATACTTTCTAGGGATAGAAATAGCTCACTCGAAAAAGGGACCGTTTCTATCTTAAAGAAAATATATCTTAGACTTGTTAAAAGAAACTGGCATGATAGGGGCAAAACCTGCTAGTACACCAATGGAAACCAACATGGAAATAGGACTTAATGATAGCAAACCATTAATTGATATAGGCCAATATCAAAGACTAGTAGAAAAATTAATTCATCTAACGATTACAAGACCAGATATCACTTTTTATCAGTCAATTCATGCACGCACCCTGCACGAATCACCTGGCGGCCGCAGAAAGGATACTCAGATACCTTAAAGGAACACCCGGTCAAGGGATATGGATGAAGAGAACCGGGAAAAACTCCGTAGTTGGATACACTGATGCAGACTGGGCAGGTAGTTATGATAGAAAATCTACAACTGGTTTCTATGTCTTTGTAGGTGGAAATTTAGTAACCTGGAAGAGCAAGAAACAAACAGTTGTAGCAAGGTCAAGTGCAGAGGTAGAATACAGAGCCATGGCCTCCACTGCTAATAAACTCACATGGATTAGACATCTTCTTCAAGACATGAAGGTTGAGATGAAAAAAATGATAGAGATGCACTGTGACAACCAAGCAGCACGTCATATTGCAATAAACCCCGTTTTTCATGAGAGAACCAAACACATTGAAGTGGATTGTCACTTCATAAGAGAGAAGGTACAGTCGGGAGTAATCGTCATTCCTTTTGTACGTAGTGAAGACCAGCTGGCCGACATCTTCACCAAAGCCCTCGACAAAAATAGCCTCCAAAGAATACTTAATAAGTTGGGCTCGATCAACCTATACGAACCCAACTTGAGGGGGAGTGTTGAAGAAATAGAAACAGAAAGTATTGCCTCAGAAGGAAAATCTTCATCACAGGCAAAAAGGGAAAGCAGAACAGTAACTTTCACCAAACACAGTGGGTGTCTAACCACTTCTGGAAAAACGATCAGTAGGCATCCGTTGGAGAAATCATAGGCAACCATTAAACATTATATGTATATATACATCTCTTACTCCTTGTAAATAATCAAAATTCTTAATAAGAAATCAGAACAAGAAGTTCATCATCTTTCTTTAAGATCAGAACACTAAAGTGTTCATCATTTCTAGGGTTCATAATTTCTACATAGGCTCTCTTCAAGAACCAAGGAGTCTCCCATCTTGTCTCCATATCTGGCAAGTATGGCGACTCCCTTGGAGTGGTGGAGTCTATGGATAGATGCTGCGTGGAAGGAAAGTCAAGGTGATTTGGGTTTTCTGCTGGTAAATCCTGGTGGTAAAATTGTGAAAATTGGTTATTGTAAGACGGATTTCAGTAGAGATGTGTTTTAGGTAGAAGCTTCTACGATTCATTGGGGTCTCAACAATGGTGATTTTACACAAGGTGCGTCTATCATGATCCACAGTGATGCTAAGGAGGTGATTGATACCCTTCCATCCGCTTCGAATGATAGTATCGGAAATGATTCGATGATCTTTGATATTTTATGATTTAGAGACTTATTTCAGATTTCTTTTAAGTTTGTTTCTAGATATACTAACAGAATAGCTCACGTTCTTGCTAAGCGTGTAAAGTTTGGAACGATTGTCTTCCTTTATGGCTTTCTTTAGATTATAATAACTTAGTTTTTCAATCTTAATGGAAGCCTCCTTTATTGACAAAAAAATGACCCTGCAAAAAAGTTAGTAAGAGTGCACCATTGCAGAAAAAGTCGTTTATGCCAACTTACCAAGCTCAATCGCACCACTTTTGGAGAACAATAAACCTGCAAAATTTTACAAAGCTTGACACCAAAATCTAGAACTCTTTGAACAAAAGGAAAAAAAGGGTTGAAGATGAGAAATTATCGAGATTCGTCATCATAATATAATCGTCAATGGTGTCTCTTAGATTAAAAATGAAGTTTAAGATCTGTTCTGATCTTAAAAAAAATTTAAAAAAAATAAGTTTCTTTTTTTTTTTCATTTTAAACAAATCCGTTTATATCTAAATGAATAATGAATAATGTGGATCTTAGACTATATTATGGTTGGTAGAGACAATAACATCTCCTTCTCCCTCTACAAAAACAAAAAAAACCCGTTAGATTAGGATACTTTTAAGCTATCTAGTCTATTTACACTTATTGGACCAAAAATAATATTTAAGTAGTTTATTCAATAAATATTTTTTGTTAAAAAAATTCATGAATAATCGGATAACTTAATGAGTATAGTGGCTATATGCGTAGCAATAGTATAGATTATCATTTTACTTTTTTTAACTAAAATATATATTTCTATTAACATGTTATGACAATTTGTACCACATAGTTTTTTATTAAGAAACTCCGTTAAAGTTGAGAAAAAAAGTCATTGTTAAGCAAAAATGTTAATATATAATATGAAATTAACTTGTATAAATTATAAATAAGAAGAAATCTATAGTATATATGAATATGGTAAGAGGTGAGAAATATTTTAGACAAAAAATGTTCCCACTGCTGCATGGACTTTCTTAGTTGTCATTCATAAATGTTAAGATTACATGTTAATAATTTTTAAATTAAAATTATTAATAATCAATTGTATAACTTAAATTCAGTTACAGTAACATACCTTAATATCGTGAAATCTGATATGTTTTTATCAATTTTACAAACAAACAATGTTCTATATAATTTTTTTGCATACATGTTTAACTATTGTATGTTTAGTATTTTTTTTTCATTTTCTGGAATATTAATTTAATAACACTTTTATTATTTAGTTTCCTGTGCAACTTCACATATTAGGAATGGTTACATTCAAAATGTTATATCAACGTTTTGATACATTTATATTTGGAAAAATAGAAATGAAGCTAGTGAATTGATGAAATGAAGGTGAATAAAATCATCCAAAAATATTTATCCGTACTTCAACATTTAATATACTGTAGCTGTAATTCAAATTCAATGGAGGAGATGGCCGAATACAACCTAACTTTGTCGCAGGAACATACTTCAAGCAATTTGGGAAAGCTCCATGAGCTGCTAAAGTGCTTCTTCTCCATCATGAATTTGATAGAATGGAGGTACGACTGGAACAATCAAGGAAATTGCATGGATTAAATTTAGGGGTGAATAAAATGTTACTGAACCGATCAAACCGAATCGAAATGATCAATTCGTTTGGTCTTTTAAGACCCTAAAATCCGGTTTGGTTTAATATTTCTACGAATTAAAGTTTCGATTTGAAAATTACTGAGGTTTTTAATCGAATTGTACTGAAACTTATATATCAAAACGAAATCGTTTGAGGCCCTTTTGCCATTTCTCATCTAACCTACTCAATACACTGTCGTTTTTCCATCTCTCATTCCCTTCGATTCTGCTTCTCCTCTCTCCTCATTTCCTTCGAATTTGCTTCTCCTCTCTTCTTTCTCCTTCTTCCCTTCATCATCGTGTCTCGTGATTCTGGGTCTGAGAAGTGAAAAAGCTTCATCATCACGTCTCTTGCCCTCTGCGTTCCTTCTCATTCAGCCAATCTCTGCGTCTGAGATAGGCTCAAAAATAATTTATGTTTCTTCATTTTCTTTAGTTAACTTATGTTTCTTGGTGATTTTCTGTTTCGATTAGGACTTTCTGAGATGTTGTCTTGGTAATTTTTTTGAAGATTTGGCGATCTAATTCATGAAATTTCGACCCTTCTTGATATATTCATTTCAATCTCTCTTGTTGGTGTTATTCATCATTATTTTTTGGGCTCGTCGAAAGTGTGTGGTATTTGAGCCTGTTAAAGTTTCTCTGTTTAGGTTTTCTTTCTTGGTGTTCTATGGATTCTTGGACTCAATAATATGAAAGAAAGCGGACTAATCTTTTCTGAGCTTTAGTTCGTTTAGGATTCTGATGTTGTCTGAGCTTTGAGCTTTAGTTCGTTTAAGATTTGGTGATTTTGAGTTGTAATTGGTTTAATATTTTCTGAGATATTCGTTTAAGATTTGATGATTTGAGCTGTGAGTGTGAGATATTTGTTTAGTATTTTCTGGAGAAATTATATTCAGCTTTAATTCCATTCTATTGTTTAGTGAGTTTTAAAACTGTGAAAGAGGTGCCGTCGAATCGAATCGTAATTCGTGATTCAGTTCGGTTCGATTCACATCAAGAGTTTTACGATTCCGTTCGGTATATAGCCGAATCAATAATTTTGATTTGATTTGATTTTAGGTTAAAAAACTGTTCGAACCGAACCCTGAACACCCTTAATTAAAATTAGTTATTGATAAAGTATAAGTATATATTTTACATAAACTTGAAAGTATATATATTTTGCAGAAACGTAATGAAAAGTAAGCTGGTGTAATTTCTTGCATTTTGACCTGATTAAAATTGAAAAACATTTTACAATTTCCATTTAACTATATTCACGAAGAAGATGCGAAATGCAATAGTAAATTCATTTTTTAATATGTCGAAATTTGACGAGTGTGTAATGTGTCAATATAATTTTCAAAGTTTTGCTACTTTATAAGAAAATAGTTGAAAAATATGTATTTTCGTACATGTTAAATTAATTTAAAATAAACGTATGCTTGAAATTAATATTAAATATCTTTATAACTTCTTGTAGTCTATAAATATATGAGTTTGTTTATAATCTTTAAATTGCATTATAGAACATCGTACTTTAAATAATATAGAAAATAATTTTACTCCGTCAATTTGTCATATTTATACAAAATGATTATTTATTAAGATATAATTTTTTTATTCAAAAATATATTAATATATTTTTTTATGTTCTCGATGTCATAAGTGTTACAACATATTTAATTTATAAATTTATCATAAAACTATTATTATTGACTTTAAAATAAAAGTTTATTGTACAAAAGATCTCGAATTTTATCCTCACATATATTAATTTCTTACTACATAATATTATAAACTATTTAGTTCTACTATCAACTTAAAAGAAAATTATCATTTAATAGAAAATATAATTTCATATGTGAATTAAATGAGAAAAAAGTAAAATACCCAAATTGACTATATTTAGGAGACTATAAAGAGTAAAACGGGAAAAATTATTATCATATTAAGATATAGTTTCTCTTATTGAAATTATATTAATATCTTTTTTTTTAAATTCATTTATATGAATATTTTATATTCCCGATATCATAAGTATTGTAATATATTTAACTTATAAATTTTTAATAAAACCATTATCATTGACTTAAAAGAAAAATTTGTTATACAGAATATCTCAAATTTTACCTTCACATATATTAATTCTGACTAATAATATTATACAACTATTTAATTATACTAACAACTTAAAAATAAATTGTCATTAAATAGAAAACATAATTCATATATGAATTAAATGAGAAAAAAGTGAAATACTTAAATCGTACTATATTTTAGAAGGCTGTAAAAAGTAAAATGGGAAAAAATTATTATCATATCAAGATATAACTTCTCTTATTCAAAAATATAATAATATCTTTTTTCTAGATTCATTTATATGTATATTTTTTTCCCTATAGCATAAGTATTACAACATATTTAATTTATAATTTATAATAAAATCATTATTCTTGACTTAAAAAGAAAAAATTGTCATACAAAATATCTCAAATTTTACGTTCACAATACTAGTTTATTATTACATAATATTATAAAACTATTTGATTCTACTAACAACTTAAAAACTAATTGTCATTAAATAGAAAATATAATTCATATATGAATTAAACGAGAAAAAAGTGAAATACTCAAATTATATTATATTTTAGGAGATTATAAAAGGTAAAAGGGGAAATAAAAATTTCTTCTCCCTAAGCCATTTTTAATATAGTAGAGATGGAGATAGAGATTGTGACCATCTAGAAAAGATAAATTTGTTTTTTTGCATCATTTGGTTGGTTTTAACAAAGTATGACATTTTTACATAAAAAAGTCTAAGTTACCTTAAATTATAGCATAGCAGAAAATATATAGATAGATTCTAGTCTACTGCTTTTAAGACGCAGTCTAATAAAATATTTTGATTAGTGGTATAGCATACATAAGTTCAGCAATTTTTTTAAAATAAAATGACAATTTAATGTATTTTATAATTCAAATTTCATAGAAAATAATACGGTTTTTGTATTGAACTTTGATGCGATATAACAAAAAAATGTTATGTTAGACAGTGATTCAGTAAATTATTGATGTTGACGTGAGAATATGAATACTAATCAGGGTCTAACACTGATAAATTAGTCTTCAAATTAATCAAAAAAGTCAAATTCAAAATTGATGGGTCCAAATTTCATTTTTTTTAGTTTACAGTATCGCCCAGGACAAATTGTCTAAACTTATCAGCAATACCTCACTTGGAAGTTGGAAGGAGGACGTTCACTGCAACAGGATGCCCTAATCCCTATCAGAACACGATTATCTGTAACAAATGAATATCCAAAAAGAATTCCATCAATCTTCTTCGGTTCTTCCTAACCTAACCGCATTGAGCGCAAGAATCTAGTAAAAGGGCTGAGATGCAATGCGTTGCAGAGCTCATGGCGGTTGGGCGCCGACTAGGGCGAAGACCCTTATGCTCATCATCTCCCTCATCTTCAATCCCTCTCGTCGGCGCCAACCTCCCCGACATTTGGATTCCCAGAGCCCACGATTTCAATCCCAAAATTTCTGAATCTCCGAGTTCCGATGGGCACTTTGGTGTTGTAATCAATGGTAAGTCAATTGCAGATGAAATAAAGCGTAAAATAGCAACTGAAATAACCACAATGAAAGCTTCGATTGGAAAATCCCCTGGTTTGGCTGTTGTTTTGGTGGGCAAAAGAAGAGATTCATATGCTTTCATCGAAATCAAGTTAAGGGCTTGTAAGAAAGTCGGAATTTCATCTTCAATTACCAATTTGCCTGATGATTGTACAGAAAGAGAAATAATCGACGTACTATTAGGTTACAACGAAAACCCATCAATTCACGGCATAATTGTTCAACTCCCATTGCCACAACACTTAAACGAGGAGATGATCATGAACTTCATAAGCCCAGAAAAAGACGTAGATGGGTTTCATCCTTTAAACATGGGGAATCTCGCCATGGCAGGAAGAAACCCCCTGTTCATCCCCTGTGCTGCAAAGGGTTGTATTGAGTTGTTGCTTAGATTAGGCGTTGATTTGATTGGAAAAAACGCCGTCGTGATTGGGAGAAGCAAGATCGTGGGGCTCCCTGTTTCATTGCTACTGCAGAGGCACCATGCGACAGTGAGCAATGTGAATGGTTTTACGAGTGACCCAGAGAGGATAACTCGTGAGGCTGATATTGTGGTTACAGATGTTGGTGTGGCGAATGTTGTAAGAGGAGATTGGCTGAAACAAGGGGCAGTTGTCATTGATACAGGGACAAATCAGGTGGAGGAGAGGAGTGGAGGCGTCGACGGCGGCTTGAGGGTAGTAGGAGATGTTTGCTACGAAGAAGCAGTGAAGGTGGTGTCGGCTATTACGCCTGTACCTGGTGGAGCTGGACCTGTTACAATCTCTATGCTTTTGTCTAACACTCTTGAATCTGCTAAGCGTGCGTTTTTCAAATTCAGTAGTTGAGTATAAAGAAGTTGTTGATCAATGATCAATATCACTGTTTTTTTGTACAAATCTATTCCATTTTTTCATCCACTTGTGTTATGTTGTGTTATAATTTAAGCCATTTTGTGGTTAATGATCTACTTTTTCTTAAGAACGACCAAAAATAAGTTTTGATTTCAAATGCTTTTTATAACTACTATCGAACCTTTTTAACAACTCTAGACTTATGTTGCGCGTGTTGATCAACTGAAGTTTATACTTTATAGGTAATATAGTGTTAAATATTTTAATATGGTTGGGGGAATGAGAATGTAAAAATAAACACAAAGTTGATCAAATGTTAAAGATTACGGTATATACTTGGGTTGAATTAAAAATTGTAAAGCCAAATCTAATATTCGTATCGAACTACAAGAAATATTTAAGTCACTAATAAATTAAGAAAATGACAAATACATATTAATAAAAGTCTCGTTTTTTTACACGGTTACTAAATACTTTGGTATTGTTACTCCAAACTTAAAACTAAAACATTCTTATTCTAGACATATGACAATTTAAATTTTGAAATATGTTTTAAGCTACTACGTCCTCTAATTATTAAAGCATATTTTATTTCATTTCAAATTTAAATTATAAATCAAATTTTAATAGATTCAGTGTTTTTGTTAATTACTAATTAATGTGTTAATTTAGCAAATTATTTTAAGATTAATAAACATCAATTTATAAATGATTTACACATCACATAGTCAGTTAAATTTGGTGTATAACTTAATCAGTGTAGAATTGTTTAAAAATCAAATTATTTTTTAGTTAGTTGTGGTAAAAAAATAAGAACACAATTAATTGTCGATCAACCAAAAAAACCAATGGTAGATATATAATGATTATAATGAATCTTTCTTCCATTTTGGTATGTGTAGAGATTACTGGTTCCTTAAGCATGTGTTACCCGTAAAAAAAGGTCAATTACAACAATGTCTCAAAAGGGGAAAAACACTAATATATAGTACTTAGATAGTGCAAAAATGATGTAAATTAATAAGTTTTGGTATAATTCTTAAGAAAACATATTATATTTTACTCAAATATGTGTAGTTGCTCTAAATTCAAGTGTTTTTAATAATGAACTTTAATTAAAAAATTGTTCTTTTTACATTTTTATGCATCCTAATTTGATTTAATATATTTTGATATATATCATGTTAATAAAATTAAGTTATGCAATTGTTTGTATTAAAAAAAGTTTAGTACAGTCAAACAAATGAAGACATAAGACATAGTTAGAAAAAAAACTAAACAAAGTCTTACTCAATAATTATTCATGCGCTACGTAAAAGTTTAATTTCTTTGATTATTACGTATATAAAGAACAATTTAAAAGTTTCTAAAAATAGTTTAGATAATATTGTTAAAAAAATTTAAAAGTTTAATTGATCATTTAGTTTAAAATTATTGTTGTTTGATCTTAATATTTATGAATGACAATTAAGAAATTTCGTGAAATGGTGAGGGCAACTTATTTTTAAAAATGTTTCTTCTCATTCAGCATCATTTATCGGTATTATAGATAGATTATGATTAGAGATTATCAATTAACACTAAAATCAACCTCATGTAGGTATCATTATTTTTTTAAAACTTGTATTTAATCAGGAACTAAAAAGCTTTATATTTATTCTCTCAATAATGAGAGTCTTAACCATGAGGGCAATAGCATAAATGATCATGTAGGTTTGGGGGTTTGCTTCCCCATGTCGCAGGTTTGAACCAGGAGCCGCGCGTTGTCTCATGACCATTATGGATTTACCTGCTCTCTGCAAGGCCCTTGAGACTTAGTCAGAAAACTACGCTCCAGAAACTTGGTGCTAGCGAAAAAAAAATGAGTCTTATATTCTTCTCTCTTATCTCTCTATTACATCTCTCACTCTCTCTCACACTCTCTCTCACACTCTCTCTCGCACACACTCACTCACTCACACTCTCTCTTACATCTCTCTCTCTCTCTCTCTCTCTCTCTTATGTATCTCTTACTCACTCTCCCCTTCTCTATCTCTTACTCACTCTCCCCTTCTCTATCTCTCTCTCTCTAACCCTATCTCTCCATCTCTCTCTCTCAAACCATATCTCTCCATCTCTCCCTCTAACCCTATCTCTCTATCTCTCTTACATCTCTCTCTCTTTCTCTTTCTCTCTCTCTCTCTCACACACACACACACATATCTCCCTCTATGTATCTTGTTGCTCTCTCTCTCCATCTCTCTCCCTCCCCCCTCTCACACTCGCTCTCCCCTCCCCCTCTTTCTATCTATTTATCAATCTATCTTTATCTCTATCTCTCTTCTGCTCTCTCTCCCCTTCTCTCCATCTATCTCTCTCTATCACTACAAGAAACAAGGTCACCAAAGCCCCTAAATTTGGTCGTAAAAGGTCTAATGCGATGAATATATGTTCGTCGTAAACCTCACCACATTTTCTTCGTTAGTGAAAGCCTTTATGAAAAATGAAACTCGTTGCGTTCGACCTTTTGCGACGAAGAAAAGCTGGTTGCAAAAGGTTTTCACGACGAACAAAGAAAGTTGTCGTGAAAACCTTTTTGCCACCAATATTTCTCTTCGTCGCCTAAACTCTTTTGCGATCAATTTTTTTGGTTGCGAAATGTTTTGGCGACCAAATTTTACATTTATAAAATGTAAATAAAAATACTAAATTTTTAGTTTTCATATACACTTGTAATAGCAATTATTATAATAAGAAAATTTATCAAACCTGATATTTTCCAAGAATTACATATATTAATCATTAATATATGTAACCTAACAAATTAGTAGTAGTTCATTACAAAATCTCCGAATCATAATTCACTACAAAATTTGATTCACAAATGTATCCAAAGAAGATAAATAAAAAAGAGAGTATTTAAAGCATGATGTTACAACTATAAAGCTTAACAAATATTCTGAACCTCATGTTTCGACTCTTGAGTCATTGTCAGAAGGTGAAAAACCCTTTTGACGAGCCCAAACTACTAAGCTTTGTAGTTGGCTCTCCATCGACTTTACTTGTTTCTTTAATTCTATATTTTCAACATGACTAAATTTTCTTGGAAGATGTGGATGGGGCTCCATGTCCAAGACCTTTATTTCATCTGATGACTTCTTTAACTATCTCTTCTTCAGAACGAGGTATGGTATCTTCAGCGATAGGCTCATCCCGTAAAGCACACATGCGTTCTTGTAACATCACAATGAGACAAATTTAAGATAAATATATTCATCAATCAGAGAGTATTGAAAAAACATCAAGTAAGATCCAATTCAAAGTGATAAGCACCCCCCCCCTCACAAAAAAACTAACACTACTATTTTTAGATAAGGAGAATCAATCAGAAAGTATTCAAAAATCATATAGCACACTCAGATACAAAGTGATAAGCCCCCCCAGAGACACCCACACACCCACACATACACTGAAACTAACAATATTATTAGACAAGGAGCATCAATCAAAAAGTATTAAAAAATCATCTAACACGCTCAAATCAAAAGTGATAACCCCCCACTCACACATTGAAACTACATTATTATTTTTAGACAACGAGCATCAATTAGAAAGTATTAAAAAATCATCTTGCACGCTCAGATACAAAGTGTTAAGCCCTCCCCCACACCCTACACCCACACACACTAAAACTGACAATATTATTAGACAATGAGCATCAATAAAAAAGTATTCGAAAAGCATCTAACACGCTCAAATAGAAAGCGATAACCCCCCCATTCCCCCACCCCACGCATTGAAACTAACACTATTATCTTTAGACAAGGAGCATCAATAAGAAGTATTAAAAAATCATCTACCACGCTCAAATACAAAGTGATAATCTCAAATACAAAGTGATGAACCCTCCCCCAATACCCACACACACACACACTAAAACTAACAATATTATTAGACAAGTAGCATCAATCAGAATGTATTCAAAAATCATCTAGCACGCTCAAATACAAAGTGATAAGCCCCCCCACACCTACACACATTGAAACTAAGAATATTATTAGACAATGAGCATCAATAAAAATGTATTCAAAAACTATCTAGCACGCTCAGATACAAAGTGATAACCCCCATCCCCCATACACAAACTAACACTGTAATCTTAGACAATGAGCATCGGTCAGAAAGTATTCATAAAATATCTAGCAAGCTCAGATACAAAGTGATAACCCCCAACACACACATTGAAACTAACACGATTATCGATTCAAAATATTTAAGGGATTAACCACATATCTTTCTTGAGCCGTATCATTCTGTCAACCTTTTTTAGTACTGAAATACGTGTTGTAAAACATTTCAATTCGAGTAGGTGCTACCCCAGTTGAAGCTTCCTCTCCAAAATGTAACAAAATTTGAGTCGTTAATTATTATATATTAAACATTATTAATAGTACTAAAATAATATTTTGATTCACCTGACAAAATTGATGGTTAAGAAAATATACATTCCCTCCATTATGATTATATGGAAGGTTTTGACGGTTTTCAGAGTTGGTTTTTGACAACACTACTATTTTAGACAATGAGCATCAATCAGAAAGTATTCAAAAATCATCTAGTACGCTCAAATATAAAATGATAAGCCTCCCCCCCACACTAAAACTAACAGTATTATTAGACAAGGAGCATCAATAAAAAAAGTATTCAAAAATCATCTAACACGCTCAAATAGAAAGTGAACCCCCTACTCACACATTAAAACTACATTATTATCTTTAGACAAGGTGCATCAATCAGAAAGTATTCAAAAATCATCTAGCACCCTCAAATATAAGGTGTTATGCCCTCCCCCACCCCCCACACCCACACACACTGAAGCTAACAATAATATTAGACATTGAGCATCAATAAAAAAATATTCGAAAAGCATCTAGCACGCTCAAATAGAAAGCGTTAACCCCCCAATTCCCCCACCCCACGCATTGAAACTAACACTATTATCTTTAGACAAGGAGCATCAATAAGAAGTATTAAAAAATCATCTACCACGCTCAAATACAAAGTGATAATCTAAAATACAAAGTTATAAGCCCTCCCCCCAATACCCAGACACACTAAAACTAACAATAT
This sequence comes from Datisca glomerata, assembly GCA_003255025.1. Taxonomy (NCBI): domain Eukaryota; kingdom Viridiplantae; phylum Streptophyta; class Magnoliopsida; order Cucurbitales; family Datiscaceae; genus Datisca; species Datisca glomerata. Next base: position 3,230,012 of record QANY01004652.1, read on the forward strand.
TATTAGACAAGTAGTATCGGTCAGAAAGTATTCAAAAATCATCTAGCACGCTCAAATATAAAGTGTAAGCCCTCCCCCCACACCCACACACATTGAAACTAACAATATTATTAGACAATGAGCATCAATAAGAATGTATTCAAAAACTATTTAGCACGCTCAAATACAAAGTGATAACCCCCCACCCCCATACACAAACTAACATTATAATCTTAGACAATGAGCATCAGTCAGAAAGTATTCATAAAATATTTAGCAAGCTCAGATATAAAGTGATAACCCCCAACACACACATTGAAACTAACACGATTATTAATCAAAATATTTTAGAGGGATTAACCACATATCTTTCTTGAGCCGTATCATTCTTCCAACCATTTTTAGTACTGAAATGCGTATTGTAAAACATTTCAATTCGAGTAGGTGCTACCCCGGTTAAAGCTTCCTATAAAAAATGCAACAAAATTTGAGTCGTTAATTATTATATACTAAACATTATTAAGAGTACTAAAACAATATTTTGATTCACCTGGCAAAATCGATGGTTAAGAAAATATACATTCCCTCTACTATGATTATATGGAAGGTTTTGAAGGTTTTGGGAGCTGGTTTTTGACAACACTACTATGTTTAGACAATGAGCATCAATCAGAAAGTATTCAAAAATCATCTAGCATGCTCAAATACAAAATGATAAACCCCCCCCCCCACACACTTAAACTAACAATATTATTAGATAAGGAGCATCAATCAAAAAGTATTCAAAAATCATCTAACACGCTCATTTAGAAAGTGAACCCCCCCACTCACACATGAAAACTACATTATTATCTTTAGACAAGGTGCATCAATCAGAAATTATTAAAAAGCCATCTAGCACGCTCAGATACAATGTGTTAAGCCCTCCCCCACCTCCCACACCCACACACACTGAAACTAACAATATTATTAGACAATGAACATCAATAAAAAAGTATTCAAAAAATATCTAGCATGCTTAAATAGAAAGCGATAACCCCCCCCCCCCAATTCCCCACCCCACGCATTAACTAACACTATTATCTTAAGACAAGGAGCATCAATAAGAAGTATTAAAAAATCATCTACCACGCTCAAATACAAAGTGATAATCTCAAATACAAAGTGATAAACCCTCCCCCCAATACCCATACACACTAAAACTAACAATATTATTAGACAAGTAGCATCGATCAGAAAGTATTCAAAAATCATCTAGCACGCTCAAATACAAAGTGTAAGCCCCCCCCACACCCACACATATTGAAACTAACAATATTATTAGACAATGGGCATCAATAAGAATGTATTCAAAAACTATCTAAAGCGCTCAGATACAAAGTGTTAACCCCCCACCCCCATACACAAACTAACACTATAATCTTAGACAATCAGCATCAGTCAGAAAGTATTCATAAAATATCTAGCAAGCTCGGATACAAAGTGATAACCCCCAACACACACATTGAAACTAACCCGATTATCAATCAAAATATTTTAGAGGGATTAACCACATATCTTTCATGAGCCGTATCATTCTTCCAACCATTTTTAGTACTGAAATGCGTGTTGTAAAACATTTCAATTTGAGTAGGTGCTACCCCAGTTGAAGCTTCCTATCCAAAATGCAACAAAAGTTGAGTCGTTAATTATTATATACTAAACATTATTAAGAGTACTAAAATAATATTTTGATTCACCTGACAAAATCGATGGTTAAGAAAATATACATTTCCCTCCATTATGATTATATGGAAGGTTTTGACAGTTTTGAGAATTGGTTTTCGAGCGTGCCTATATTAAAGGAGTTTTTTGATTGAAATAATTAGTCAAATAATCAAATTGTATTATATAAGCTTTGACAGTAGGAAGTACCCCAAATTTCGCCATCTCCCAAACTGTTGTTAGTCAATCCCAATCATCATGTGATACACCTTTATAAGGATGTCATCGTGCTACTATTGGATCTTTAAATTTTTTATAATGTTTATGCAAATGTATACTTGTATCCCTTATATATGTTCGTTGCTTCAAATTTAATCCAACCGATCATAGCATTATTGGACGATTCAAAAGTAAAATAGATTTGCAATATTCTTTTACTATCAGTCACGCAATAAAGAAAATATAATAATAAATAGATGTATCATTATTACCTACATCTTGAGCCTATCAATTATAACTGCCAGGAATTCTTAAGGCACATTGGACCAAGCCTCATATTGAAGTGGTATGAATTTTCGTACAAGGGCACCAATCTCAAGATTGAATTGGACGGTCCACTGTCCAATAGGTCTTACAACACCTGGATGAGGGGTATCGATTGGTAACTTTCTGAACTGGTTTATTAACCGTTCCAACTCAATCCTTCTTGTTGGCTCATGAACCTTTCTCACACTCCCCGAAGAAGATGAAGCGCCTATAACAAAAGAAAGAATAAGAAACCATTAGAATAATAACTATTACAAAGTGTATATACCTGTTTGGGAACCATCTTCATCGTGGAAGATCCTTCAACAACATCTAGATTTGGAAGAGAAGTATTTCTTCTGGGAGACATTAACCTGCATAAAGATAAGTGGCATGCAAGAAGATCTTAAACATGTTATTACTTACAAAATAAACTAAAGCAAATTTAAGAAGAAATGAATGAACATTTTACGCTAACAGGCATGCCGTTACTTTAAAATTCAATCTATATCATCATCCCTTGGTATAATATCCTCTTAATCTTCATCATAATTAACCAAAGTGTCATCTTCATTGTCATCATCATCAATAAAATCAATATATTCAATATTACTATCTCCTACTCCAATAACATTTGCATCTATTTTAGAAGACTCCACGTCATGCCTGTGAAATTGCATTGTTTCTGACTCATCTAGATCGATATATGGCAAAGTTATTTCAGTAGGCCCTGTGACTTCATCTTGTTCTATCTCTTACTTTATCTCAGGAACATCCCATAAATGTCTATATTTAACCTTTTGCACCACTTTCCAGTTGAATCCAAATTTACAATCATCAACATAAAAGACTTCTTGTGCTTGAGATGCGAGAATAAAATGCTCATTTTCATACCAAGTTTTGATTACATTGAAACAGGTAAAACCAAGATCTCTTTTCACTCTATTTATTTTTGCATTTGTGTCAAACCATTCACATCTAAATGATATAACTTTTCTTTCTCGTACATACTACATCTCAATCACTTCTTTTAACCTACCGAAAAATCCAGTCTCTTCTCCATCATGTTCTCTTGGAACTAATAAGCCAATATTTTGGGTTGTCAGGTGATGATCATGATTTATATTATGGTATCGAATGCCATTGACAATACAAGTAGAATATAACCTGACATGATTATCTAGACCAAATGCTAAAGCATATAAATCATCTGTGGCTTCTAATGACCATTGGCGGCGTAACTCAATGATCTAATAAAAATAACAAAAGTATTAGTTACTTCCATACTAATTTTAATGATATATTTATTCATATACAATTTATTGTGATTTTTGACAGTTTTTCTTTGTTTTTCATAGATAAGTATAAATATTTTGAGATAAAAAACTTCAATTAGGAAGGGATCTGCCAAAAATGAACCTAAAGCATCAGCGTCTAACAAAAAAATGGGAAAGGACCTACCAAAAATGCATATCTATATTACATGATTTCAGAATAAATGGGGCTCTTCTCTCTAACTAACTAATTTGATCAATCTTGATCAAGTTACCTCTCTTAGAGCAACTTGATTGTAGGAAAATGATCTAAAAGAAGTTGTATTAAAGAAAGACTAATTATGACAATAACAGTTATGATTTACCGTGAAAATTTGAACTCCAGAACTCCCTTGTCTAGGGCTCAACAACCTATCAGCTCTGTAGCTTTCAACAATCTGCATATTATTTTGGATACATGACATTGGCAATCTATATATTACTTGGATATATGGCATTGTTCCCTCCAGATGTTTCAGGGTTCAACTTCAAATGTCATAGCTAAATTCCTAAACTTATAATCTCGAGTACTGATATATAAAGAAATAGAATTTTCATGATTTCCTACTAAATGAATGTTAAAAATTGAATTGTTTTTTCTTTCAATCTATAGAATCATCATTTTATCATTTTAAGTAACTATGATCTCCCACATGTGGGGATCCATTTTCTCCAGGAACAACATTCTGTACACTTAACAAAGAAGAGTTAAGTCATTTGCAATAGTTGATATGGTAGTGCATATCATCAACAATAAAAGAGCAGGCCAGGTACATAAGTACCAACATTTCCCTAAGTATTGATTATGAATTTTCCCGAGACAATGAGTTTTCCCCTTCGTATCACTCTATCTACAGATCTTAGGAGAAAAGAAGTACCAGTTATGAGATCTCTAACAGAGAGGAGCTCAGTCGCGGAGGAGCTCTATCGTGGAGGAGGAGATCTGCGTGGAGGAGGATATATGTTACGGAGGAGCTTTGTCGAACTGATGGAGGAGCTCTGTCGTTGATGAGCTCTGCCATGTAGGCGCTCGGTCGCGGAGGAGCTTTGTCGCTGAGGCTGACAGGAACAACTCTAGGAGGTGAGAGGAAGTATTTTTTTGAGGGGGTGAAAGGGGATGGGAAGCAGAGAAATGAGAGATTGAGCTTTTGTGTACCAAACACTTGTTAAAACGATGGTATTTTTCTAAGGAAACTTTTACCGACGAAATCAAATCATTCATTGGTAAAAGCACAACTTTTTTTGACCAATTTATTATTTCATTGGTAAAAGGACCTTTTATCGATGAATTCAAAACATTCATCGGTAAAACGCGTGGAAAAATGGGCGTGTTTCCTTCTTGGTAAAATATATTGCGACGTGTAAGAAAGACGTCGCAGTAGGTTGCTTTTGGCAGCCAACTTTCTACTTGTTTGCTAAAAATGGGCCTTTCGTGACGAATCTGCTTTCGTGGCCAAAAGTTTCATGGCTAAAGATGGGTTTTCTGTAGTGTATTTTTCCTTCTCTCTCTTTCTCTCTTCCCACTTTGGGAAGGAACCTAGTTTTTTTGGACACCTTTTTCGAGATCCTGGAGGAATACTACCTATTCATCAATGTAGAACGTCCTCAACATTTTCCATAGTTTTGTGGTCATTATAATGACACATGGCGTAAGTTTATAGGTGGCGTACATGAGAAATCTTCCCCTCTACACACCCTAGCCAACACGCCTAAAGCTATAATGAGTGGTGATTAAATGTTGACACCTCAACAAGTTTATTGAGAAAATCTTATGTAGGGTCCACTGTTAACTAATCAAAGGATTGGCTCAAGTGGCCTCCACCTGGAAGCTATCTATAAATTGAGACCTTCCCCCTCAATTTTCAGGATCCACAATATCATTAGACTTTTTGTGTAGGTTTTACATGCCAAGGTCCAAGATAACATTGAAATGAAGAATAAGCAATATGCTAAGCAAGCCAAAGTGGCGTTTGAAGGTTGTTTTACAACCTGGAGTGTGGGTTTGGGAGCAGATGCATGAGGAAAGGTTTCCTACACAAAGAAAATCAAAGTTGCAACCTAAAAGAGATGGATCATTCCAAGTCCTTGCAAGAATCAATGACAATGCCCAAAAGCTAGATCTTCCCAGTGAGTACAATGTAAGTGCTACATTTAATGTTATTGGCTTGTGCCCATTTGATGTTGGTGATGATTTGAAGACAAATCCTTCTCTAAAGGGAGGGAATGATGAGGATCTGGTTATTCAAGTTCAAATGATGGATTCACTTCAAGTACTAAGTGGCCTAATCACAAGAGCTAGAGCAAAGAGGATGGATGAAGCACTTAATGGTCTAGTGAAGTAAGTGGAGGCCCAAACAAGTGTGAAGATGTCTAAGTTTGGAAAAGAAGATGTTAGACTTGTCAACCTTGTAACCTACATGGAGCATGACGTGGAGTCCAACATGACAACCTACATGGATCATGATTTGACATCTTAAGTGATGAGAAGAAAGTAAGATAACTTGGTAAGCCTAACCAAGAAGTGGGCAGCCAATATGAATCTTTTGGGATTACAAGTTCCTTGTTTATTGTAAATAGTATGTGGCAGCCAATAAAAGTCTTTTGGGTAGGTCACAAGTTCTTTATTTGTTATAAATGGTATTTGGCAGCCAATAAGAGTCTTTTGATCAAATTACAAGTTCTTTATTTGTTGCAAATAATATTTCTTTATGTTTTAAATTTAGTCTAGGTTCTTTGAACACTTTAGGACTTTCTAGACTTCTAGGTTTTCTATTTGAGTATGGTTTCATAATGTATAGAATTTTTAGACTTATCAAGAATATTCTTGTGGCATCTAAAACCTAGACTTATCACTCACTTTTTCTTATTGTTCTTGAGTGTGGCGTCTAAATCATACATTTGGTTCTTTTTGGGTGTTATATCTAAGGTTCACTTTCTGTCATAGAAAAATGATCAGAGTTTCTTCTTCTTTAAAAATCAATACTTGGATTCTTGAACCATCATTATTATAAGGTTTCATCGCCAATCATCGATGAGGTTCGTATCATTTAGTACCATAGCCAGGTTTGTCAAACTAGGTTTCCTTTTCATTCTACCTTCGGTTCTTTATAATCAACGAGTTTGGGGTTTTCTCTTAACAATCTAATTCTTTAGCTTTGTTAAGCAAGTTGCCAATGTATTGTTGTTGGGTTTCAAGGCAGCTCGCTTGAGATTCGCATAATTCGGTATCAAGGTTGCTCTTTGATTGCTAAAAAATGGATTTATCCCTGTCGTCTTATCTTTGTTTTGTGTTTTCTTGATAACAACTTCTCTGAATTCTTTCATTCTGCTTAGTTGTATAGATTCAAGTATGAATTTTTCTTATTTTGACGGGGTTCTTAAAACAACCATAACTTTTGATCCTGTAGTCGAAACGACTATTATTGCATATAAAAAAGAACTGATTTTCAAGCCCCACAATGTTTGTCAGAAATTTGAAGCTAAATTATATCGTTGTCATCAGTCTCTGAGGTCATTAAGTTTTCTGCATCGTTTCTCTTGAAAATTCGAAATTCAAAATTTTGAATTTGAATTCACATCGTTTTAGCAGTATCTTATCAATTTTAAATTTTGAATCTAAAATTAGCTATTATCTTATTGATATCTTCACATATCGTATATTATCATATCTTATCTTATCTTATCTTAACTTACTTATCTTCCGTAAAAAAAAAGAGAGAAGAATTCTAGATTAGCAACAATGTTCTTTTGAGTACAAAGACATGATGAAGGAAAGATTTATAGCTAAGTTACATCTTAAAGGAGTGGTCCATTTCAAGTGAAGATTCGAGGATGAATCCTTTTGAGAAGTGGGGGAATGAAGCAGGATTCAATCACACATTCCAAATGGGTCAATTATAAGGGCTAGGTCTTAAAAATTCAAAGAAGCCCTTAATGGGCTAATCAAAGAGATTTTCAATGATCCCCGACAATTGCATGTAAAGATGAGTCCAAATGATAATTAAGGCTTTGTCTAAGTCATCAGAGCAATTGTAGAGGTCAAATTAGCAATTAGACTAAAAATAAATGTCTTTTAATATTTCAAATGTAATTTCAATTTGCTGGAGTCTTTGGGGTAGATTACAAGATCCTTATTTATTGTAAATAGTATTTGACAACCAATATGAGTGTTTTGCCAATAGGACTCTTTTGGGCAGGTTGCATTCCTTATTTGTTGCAAATAGTATTCGACAGCCAGTATGACTCTTTTGGGAAGATTTTATTCTTTATTTGTTGCAAATAGTATTTCAGTATGTTTTAAATTTAATCTAGGTTATTTGAAAACTTTAGGACTCTCTAGGCTTCTAATTTTTTTTATTTAAGCGTGGTTTTATATTGTGTTGGAAACTTGGATCAATATAATTCCTTTGTGAGAGTTTTTTTTGTTCTTCATAAAACTTCTCAGACATATCAAGAATAATCTTGTGACGTTTAAAACCTAGACTTATCATTCACTTTATTTCTTATTCTTGAGTGTGACATTGAAATCATTTTTTTGGTTCTTTTCGAAGCATCAAATTTGGGTCTTAGATCTGGTTCTCTTTGTGTCATAGAAAACGGGTCGGGGTATCTTCTTCTTTAAAATTGTTCCTTGAGTTCTTGAATCATAATTGTTATCGAGTTTCATCGTAAATCATTGGGGAGGTTCGTATCACTTGAGGTGGATGATCAAACTCTGAATAGGTTGAAATATTGACATCTGATGGCACACATTGATCTGGATTGAGTATAAAGAAGTTGATCAATATGACTAATGTTTTTTTTTGTATAAATCTACTCCATTTTCTCATCCACTTGTGTTATGTTGTGTTACTTGTAATTTAAGCCATTTTGTGGTTAATCATCTACTTATTCTTAAGAACGACCGAAAGTAAGTTTTGATTTCAAATGCTTTTTACAACTACTATTAAACCGTTTTAACAACACTAGTAAAAAGGACGACGTATGTTGCGCGTGTTGATCGAATGAAGGTTATACTATGTAAGTGTTAAAGATTTTAATATGGGTTGAATTAAAAATATAAGCACAAATCTAAACTCATATGAAATAATATTTGTATAGAACTATAAGAAAGTTTTAAGTTACTATGAACTTAGAAACTCACACACAAATAAATATTTAATAAAACGCTCATTTCGAAAAGAAAATATTTTGAACAATTTAAATTTTGAAATATGTTTTAAGCTAGTAAGTCCTCTAGTTATTAAATCTTATTTAATTTCTTTTCATATTAAAAATATAGCCCAAGTTTTAATAGACGAAGTCATTTTTCAGTCTTTGCTGTGTTAATTTGGTAAATTATTTTAATTTTGATAAACATCAACTTACAAATAATTTATACATCACATAGTAAATTACAATTTTTATTTCAAACTTGGTCAGTGTAGAATTTCTAAAAAAAATTCAATTAATTTTGAATCAGCTATGGTAAAAAAAATAAAAACATAATTGATTGTCAATCAACCATTAAAAAACAAATGGTAAATATATAATGATTATAATGAATCTTTGTTTATGATCATGAATCCTATATTAGAAAACAAGTTTCTCCAATTTGGGTATGTTTAGAGATTGGTTCTTAAAGCGAGTTTCATTATGCCATAACGAACGATTCTTCCTTTGTTGAGTTGGAGTCAACAGACTAAGCACTAAATAGATCGTCTATGAACAAAGTACACACAAAGACATTTGAAACTAAGTTATGTGGCCGATTGATTCACAAAATGCAATCCTCTTCCAAGAGAGAAAAGCACGACAATAAGACAAATTGAATCAAGAAATGCATTTTCTTTGCCAAGAGATAGAGAAAGATAACATGTGTTGTCTGTGATAAATACCATAAAAATTCAATTACAATAATTTCACAAAAGGTAAAAAGACACAAAAATATAGTAGTTAGATCGCGCAAAAATGATGTAGATTAATAATTCTGCTTCTATGAAGCTCTTTTTCCATTGCATCTTTCTCTGCAAAATTGTTTCACACTTTTCCTCTGAAGAATGGCCACATATCGTACATTTCCTATTTTTGAAGACATCAGATCTTTTAAGCTTCAATTTCCTTTTGGGAACGATCATTTTCTGTAGCACGATCCGTTCTCAATGACTTATGTTTTTGTAGAACTATGACCCCGGTATCCTTTAGAGAACGACTACACATTATAGTGCAATTCATTCTCAATGACTTAGGCTCATTGTAGAACCATGACCCTGGTTTCTTTTAGAGAATGGCTGCCCGCTGTAGTGCAGTCTGTTCTTAAGGACTTAGGTTCATTGTAGAACCATGGCCCCGGTTTCTTTTAGAGAATGACGACCCTTTGTAGTGCAGTCCATTCTCAAGGACTAAGGCTCATTGTAGAACCATGGCCCCGATTTCCTTTAAAGAATGATTGTTCATTGTAGTGCAGTCCATTCTCAAGAACTTAGGCTCATTGCAGATCCATGGCCCTAGTTTCCTTTAAAGAACAACTACTCGTTGTAGTGTAGTGTGTTCTCAAGGACTTAAGCTCATTCTAGAACCACGATCCCAGTTTCCTTTATAGAATGGCTGCCCATTGTAGTGTAGTCCATTCTCAAGGACTTAGGTTCATTGTAAAACCATGATCCTGATTTTCTTTAGAGAACGATTGCCTGTGGTAGTGCAGTCCGCTCTTAAAGACTTAGGCTCATTGTAGAACCATGACCCCAATTTCCCTTAGAGAACATTTGCCCAATTTACTACAGTCCATTCTCAAGGACTTAAACACATAGTAGAACCATGGCCATAATTTTCTTTTGAGAACGGATGCCCGTTATAATGCAGTCCGTTCTCAAGGACTTAGGCTCATTGTAGAATCATGGCCCTGGTTTCCTTGAGAGAATGGATACCCATTGTAGCACACTCCGTTCTTAAGGACTTAGGCTCATTGTAGAACCATGGCCCCGATTTCCTTTAAAAATGCTTGCTTATTGTAGTGATGTCCGTTCTCAAAGACTTAGGCTCATTATAGAACCATGACCCCAGTTTCCTTTAAAGAACGGTTGTTCGTTATAGTATAGCCCCTTCTCAAAGACTTAGACTCATTGTAAAACCATGGACCAAGTTTCCTTTAGAGAACGACTGCCTGTTGTAGTGTAGTCCGTTCTTAAGACTTTAGGTTCATTGTAGAACCATGACCCCGATTTTCTTTAGAGAATAGATGTCCATTGTAGTGCAGTCCGTTCTTAAGGACTTAGGGTTTTCACAAAGCTTAGGGGATCTAATTCCATTTGTTGCTTGCCAAAGGAGAGAGAGATGACACCAATGATTTTTACATGGAAAACCCTTACAAAAAAATCACGGGAAAATATTTACTATAGTAAGATTACATGTAAGACAAAGTATCTTTTCAAGTGTACAACGTTCCAAGGTTTTGCTAAGTCTTGCCCGTCTTCCATCCTCAAATAATAATATCCGCTGATGATGTATGACCATTCCCAATTTGGTCCCAACTTTCCTTTCGTCTAAAAGATCTTCTTCAACACTAGATCTCCTTTTGGAATCCCTATTTCTGAATCTTCTTTCGAAAGTAAGTTCTTCTTTTCTGATTGTAGTTGGCCATCTGATTCAATTCCATTTCTCTCATTTCCTCTAGAAGATCCAGGTTTTCCTTCACCAGTTCCATATTTTGTTGATCGCTCAGACTTGTTTTCATAGTTGGGCTTCCGATTTCAACACGTATTATTGCTTCCATTCCGTGTGCTAGAGTGAATGAGGTTACACGTATTGACTCTGTAGGAGTGGTCTTGTATGACCATAATATTATTGGCAGCTCTTCCACCTGTTTTCATTTAGCTGATTCTAGCCGCTTTTTCAAGCTTTCCAATATTATTCTATTTGACATTTTCGTTTAGTCATTTCCCTGTGAGTGTACGGCGTAGAAAATTGGTTGACAATCTTCAAACCTTCACAGAAAGCCTTAACTATTTTCCCAATGAACTAAAGTCTATTGTCTGAGACGATTACTCGTGGAATTCTATACCTGCATACTATATTTTTCCATAGGAACCACTTCACCTCCTCTTCTCGAATCCTTGCATATATTTCAGCTTCAATCCATTTAGTGAAGTAATCAGTTGCAACCAACCGAAAGCATTTTTTGCAGGTGCCATGGGAAGTGGCCCTAAGATATCCAGGGCTCACTGCATGAATGGCCACGGGCTTGCCAGTGTATTAAGTTCTCTAGCTGCCATTTTTACTACGGGGGTGAATCATCGGCACTTCTCGCAGCTTTTCTCGTACTACTTGGCATCTTGATGCATCTTGGACCAATAATATCCCTAGTTTAATATTTTGTGCGCCAATGATCTTCCCTCAGTGTGATTTTCATATATTCCTTCGTGAATTTCTGCCATCATATATTTCGCCTCTTTTGCTTTCAGGCACTTCAGATATGGACCTGAAAAATACCTTTTATATAATGTTCCATTAATTAAAGAATACTTGACACTTTGCTGCTGAATTTTCCTTCTGAGTTGTTTAACCTCAAGTAGTTCTCCTTTTACATAGTCATCCTGCAAGCTGGGTTCCACCTTGATTTCCGCATCCGCTACATTTGATAATAAAAATTTTATACCTGGTTCTTCCTGAAATTCAACCAGTATGATTCTTTTGTAGGGGAGTCGCAGTGATGATCTCAAGTTTGCCAACACATCTGCGTGCTCATTCTCAACCCTTGGGATCTGGTGGATCTCATAGCTTTTTAGCAGACATTGCCGTCCCTTTGTCCATTACAAATAATCTATCATGTTACCTGTTTCACGATCAACACGAAATCATAAAATATCTTTACTTCCATTACCTCAAGTTCCAACAGCATGCTGACTCCTACTATCAAAGCATCGTATTCACTTCTTTGTTTGATGCACTGAACCCAAAGGAGATGGAGTACTCAAGAGTTTCTACAAATGGGGTTTGCACCACTATTCCCGTACCGGCTTCTTTGTTGTTTGAGGCCCTATTGACGAACAGGTTCCAAGTTTCATTCTTTATCTCTGTCTGAATCACATTACTTCTTTCCTCTTCACAGTGAGTGAAATCTACTACCAAGTCAGCTAATACTTGTCCTTGATAGATGTTTTTAGCTTATATTGGATCTTGCATTGGCCAAGTTCAATCGCCCATTTCGCCATTCTTCCGCTCACTTCTGGTAAGTGCAACCGACTTCTGATGGGTGAGTCTGTTAACACTTTTATACTGTAAGCTTAGAAGTAAGGTCTCAGTTTCCTCGTCATAACCATAACGGATAATACTAATTTCTCCATCCTTTTATACCTGACTTCGGCCGCCACTAATATTTTACTTATGAAGTAAATGGATTTTTTGTTTCTTGTCTTCTTCTCTAATTAGAAAGGTACTCACTGCCATTTGCGACACTGCCACATAAAGAAGCAATTCTTCATTGGGTAGCGGCTTCGAGAATAATGAAGGACTTGTCAGATATTCCTTGATCTTTTTGAAAGCATCCTCATACTCTTCATCCCAGCTATCAACATAACTTTTCATCAATTTTACAAAGAACGATTTACACTTATCTGTTGACCTTGAAAGAAATTTTTTCAGAGTTGCCATTCGTCAGACTTTGCACCTCCTTACGGGTTTTTGTGGACTTCATCTCCATGATGGCCTTTACTTGATCTGGGTAAACTTTGATTCACCGTTGTGTTACTAAATGCCCCCGAAATTTTCTTGCTGCCACTCTGAAAGTGCACTTCTTTGGGTTGAGCTTCATGGAACTTTTTCTCATGACGGAAAAGGCCTCGTCAAGATCTTTAATGTGATCCTTCCATTTGCAGTTCTTAACCAACATATCGTCCACGTAAACTTCCATGGTTTTTCCAATCTGCTCACGAAAGATTTTGTTCACAAGTCTATGTTATGTTGCGCCTGTATTTTTCAAACTAAAAGACATTACTTTATAACAGAAAATACCATGTTTAGTGACAAATGAAGTATTTTTTTGATCAGGTTGGAATATTTTTACCTGATTATATCCCAAAAAGGCATCCATGAAGCTAAGGAGTTCATGTCTCGAGGTTGCATCCACCATCTAATCTATCCTTGTCAACGGATAGTCATCTTTTAGGAAACCTTTCTTTAGATCGGTGAAGTCAACGCAGATCCTCCATTTCCTGTTCTTTTTTTTCACCATAATCACATTGGCATGCCACTCTGGATAGTCCACTTCCTGAATGAAGTCAGTCTTTAAAAGCTTATCCACTTCTTCTTTGATTACCGCGTTCTGTGATGGGGTGAAGTTTTTTTGTTGCTTCACTGGTTTTACAACGGGATCTGTATTAAGCTTATGACATATTATACTTTCTAGAATACCTGGCATTTCTTGTGCCGTACATTTGAAGATGCCCCAGTTCTTTCTCAAGAAGCCCTTCAGCTTTTCTTTTTCCATTTTCTCAAGTCGAGCCCCGATGTCGGTTGTCTTTTGAGTTCTTTCATCAAGGTACAAAAGTTCAGTGACTTCTCCTGCTTCATACGTTGAATTAAACGGACTATCTTATCCGTCTTCCTTTGATTGCTATTGTTCCGTAGCCTCGGCCTCTTGGCCATCCAACTTCCTTTCTATTGTGGTTCATCTAGCGGATTCCAGTATCGTTAAGATGAAGATGAGCAATGGTTTGCACTCCTTTTATTGACTTTATTCCATCAAAAGATGGATATTTCAATACCTGATAAGAGGTGGACTAGACGACTTTCATCTTGTACAACCACGTCCTTCCCAAGATCGTATTGTACGAGGATGACGTGTCCAGAACCATAAATTCTGTCAGATGATTAAACGGCTTAGCATTCACAAGGAGAGTTATGATTCCTTTAGAGTAGCTTACAGTTCCGTTGAAACCTATCAATGATTGTGATGGGCCTCATATTTTTTTGTCTCCCACGGACATTTTCTCAAGGGTTGATCAATGTAGGATATTGACAACACTCTCGTCATCGATCATTACCCTCCTCAGCAAATAATTGTCAACCTAAATAGTGATGATAAGAGCATCATTGTGTTGTCCGTCGTGCTTTAGATCTAGCTCATCGAGGATCAACGGAAAATTTCCGTTGTCAGTCGATGAACTTCCTTTCTCTCGGTATCCCTCCAGCATAGGTTTCTTACAATACATTTTTCTCCTTCTTTGTGGTTCCCTCATGTTCAATTAGTGCAACTGTGGTATCCACAATCCCGAGTAGCTGTTTTCCTTTGTCATGGACTTCTTTCACTGTTTCCTATTTTTGCCCATCCTTATGGACATATTGCTTGAGGTATTCGTCCTTGATCAACTCCTCGATATAATCTTTGAGCTTGAAATAATCTCTCATGTAATGCCCTAGCATTTGTGAAAGGAGCGGTACTTGTCCTTGTCTCTATAGCTCGGTTCTTTCCTTAATAGAGCTAGTCTCTTCAACCACGGTTTATTTTTTATCACCTCAAGAATTTGATTCACAAGCACAGTGAGAGGCGTGTAGACTTTGTCCTTGGGATGGATCCCGTTTGTGAACCTTCCCTTGTTCTCAGTCTTTTCCTGTTTGCTCTTTCCTCGTCCATCATTCCTTTATGTTCTTCTCGTTCTCTTTTTCTCGAAGCTGGAACCTTGTTCACCTTTTCATTGCTCCTCTTCTCTTCTCATCGTCAACTTTATCAAGCTTCTTTTCTTTTCGTCCAATGTGATATAGATTGGCGCTTGTTGGAATGTCTCCTCCATGGACAACGGTTTCACCTTTGACAAATCTTCAAAAAGGGGTAAATTTTGGTCCAACCCTCGCCTGAAAGTGAGTCTTGCAACTTGGTTATCACAACTCTCCACCTTGGCCATTTCATCCTTGAATCTATGGGTGTACTCATACAAAGATTCTCCTTTTTTATGGAGATGGTCAGGAGGTACTCCATGTCTTCCATCACCGAACGATATGTAGAATACTGTTCCAAGAAAATCGAAGACATAGTAGTGAAGTTAGTAGTTGAATGAGAAGGTAGTGAATAGTACCACTTCAAAGCGTTGTCGTCCAGATTAGTCGGGAACATCCTGCACATGAACCCATCCTCGTGTTAGTACAACGCCGTTACTTTTGTGAACCACGTAAGGTAGTCTACTAGATCAGATTTCCTTTCGTAGCATTTGAATTTGGGTGCCATGAACTTCTTGGGAACGAGGGTGACAAGAATTTCTAGACATAATGGGGAACGGGTAAGCGACTCGAGGTCATCATTTCTTGTACTCCCCATCTTCCTCATCTCCATCATCTTCTTTTCCAGCATCTCTTCTACCACCTATTTCTGTATAACTTTTGGCGAACGGGTTTCTCCTGCCATTTCTTTCGTGCGGTCATGAGACTAGATTTGTCTATCTTCTTGTTGGATGTTCCTGCTGATTTCTGGATTTTCCCGCCTCGCATCTTGTCCATTTGGTTCTGAACGATTTTCCCATTCTTCATTGTTAGTCTGCTGACTAACTTCCATACGTGTCTCCGCCAGCTTCCGTTGCAGCGCATTAATTTGGTCTTGGACCGTCTACCATGAGTTGCACAATGCCTCACTTTTTCGTCACTCCATCTCCTACATTCCCGTCAGAATGTTTGGAGCATTTTAGCTAGTGGTGTGGGTTGATCAGCATGATCATTCTCGTTTTCGCTTCCGTTTCCCTCATTGAGGGCAACGTTTGACCTGGTTCTAGGCATTTTAGAAGGTATTTCATTTGGAAGGGATTTTTCGAGTTTTCTCTTGCTCTCAATGAAAACATCAAAATGTAAAGAATTTTTTCGGAGTAGAAAAAATCCATTGCGAACGAGTAATAATGACAATTAATGTAGAGAGAGAGAATGAGAGTAATGGACTCAAGAGTAAATGTTTGCTTGTATTTGAATGATTTTTCAGGGTTGTACATGCTTGTATTTATACACGAAAGTGATAACTACATTAGTAACAAATCCAATTTTTTCGTTGCAAGCTTTGAGGAGCGGATATACACTTCCAGGGAATATGCATTTCCAAGATCCACTTTATAACTGTCTTACCTATCCTACGGTTCATATTCTATTGTATTCTTTGATTAATTATTGAGTCATTTTGCCATGTGGAAGGAAGAAATATTGTCATTATTGTATACTCCATATACAAATAAATATTGTCATTATTGTACTTCAGACCAATTATTTTGTTAATATCATAAACGTTGATTGGTTAAGTATTATTAAGTCAAAATATTATGTACACTATGTCGTTGTCTTAATCTACTTTATATCTCAAAATATGGAATCTCACATATGGCATCTAATTTGGATACCAACTGATCAAAGTGATTGTTGCATTGTTGTCAATATCGTAAAAACTAAATTGCTCCAAGCCTTTAGCAGTCGTTTAAGTCACCCACATGTTCTTCTAGAGACTGAGTTCGGTCCCTGTAGCTCTAAGATCTTCCAGGGATACAGGCTTAGCTCAAAGGACTGATATAGGCTCTTCATCACTGCCAAAATTTCCTTCCATATCTTCATATCCTAAACTACTCTTTAGATGGCATCTTCTAATTTTTTATCATATATATTTTACACTATTTTTAAATAAAATACATAAAAACTGTGCATCCAACCAAAAATGTAATTTGTTATTCCTAATTGGGCATATTGAAATAGATGTTACCGTAAATATAACTTCTACTGTAATTTTGTATTCCTAATTAGGAACTTCAAGTTCAAACTAAAGATTTTGCTTTAGCTGATTTCTTTTCTTCCATTACACTTTTAGATAACTCTCAAATTTTATTTTGAAAATTTGGCATCCCCTTTTGAGAACTTTCAAGCCCTGGTCATTTCCTCCATATAAGACCTAACTTCATATGTTAATTTTAATTTCCCCTCTTCCAAGATGATTGATAAATGAAAGCACCACCTACGTAGAATATTGGGTAAAAAAAGGCGAACAACAGAACAATATCAATGCAAGCAAATTCCATGTTTTAGGCGAAATTTCATACCCATTTGAGGCAAATCTAAAAAAAGAAAGAAAGACAGCTTAATTAAGATATTACAATTTATCAAAATCTACCCATTGAATTCAATACAAAAATACAACTTTTTCTCTCCCTGAACATCATCATTCATGCTTTGAATTACACCTTTATTCTTAAAAATGAAAGAAAAATAAGCCTAAAAATTACAAAAATGGGCTCTACGGATACAAAAGAGTAAACAAGACAAGAATATAATACAAAACAGATAAAGTAAAGAAAGATTTCAAAGATAAAGACCAACAAAAGGAACAGAATTAGCTGAGTTAGATTGCTGCGTAGATGTGTTGGTGTTGGTATGGTGGAAGACTTCACCAACAGCTTCAGCTACGACCACTGCAAACTCCATTGCCATTTTCAATATCCCAAAGCACATCTCCAATCTCGTTATCACCATCATTCCCCTCACCAAAAACCAGACTTTAACACAAAAAAAAAAATTAAAGATCTCTCTGAAAACTTAAATGTTTTTTTTTTCTTTCTTCTCTCTTTGTCTAACTTCCGCGTCACTCTTTCTTATCCATGCAGTTGATGTTTGCTTGCTTCCACTTATATATATATATATATATATNATATATATATATATATATATCTACTAGTTGAATTAATTGTAGTCACCCTTTACTCATAAAGTTCAGAAAAGGCAACCACATGGCAATAATAAATTAATATTAATAATATTATTTTGTTGTCTTCGTTATTTTGATTGGATATGTTGGAAGGGAAGATAGGGTAGTTTTGGTTATAGGTTCTTAATTAATCTGGCTTTTCGAATACCCAAGGGACACTATACTCCACCCTCTCTCTCCTCTCTCTCCTCTCTCTCCTCTCTCTCTCTAGATCTCTCTCTGTTTTTTTATCTATCCGTACAATAATACACTAGAAATCATATTTAGTCAAGGATTTTCCCCTATCCTTTATCGTCCAGGATAAAGATTGTTTTTTTTTTTAATCTAACAGCAAACACAACACTTTGACATTGTTGAATCATCTGATCAGATTTGAACGATTCATGATAAATTATTTTTTTTATTTTAAACATTTAATCTAAACCATCCAATTGATTTAACTTCTCCTCTATAGAACAACATTTGCCTTATGATAGATCTAGAGAATCTCATCCTCACAATTTACGTGGGTCAAACAAGTAATGACATTTACTCCGATTTGTGATGCATCAAGTCAATGTGATAAAAGTGAATTGGTTGTAATTGTTTGCACTATCAAAATACACTAATTCATTTTTATCACATAAATTTATGATGTATTATAAGTTGGATTAAATAAAAAATTTTAGATCAAATATTTAAGTTGCATTTAAGTTAAAAAATAATAAGTCCCATAATAATATTAAATAATATTATTCATCAAATTATCCGTAAAACTTTTATCTTCTTACCCGATAATGAGATAAATATTTTTTTTAATAAAATCAGACTTATCCTTTAAAAAAATAGTATTATCCGGTACGTGGGTAAATCAAGAGCGGATCATTGAATTTATCAGAACCGATTTCGTACCATAAAATCATGTATATACATATATAATTATATTTTGACCACGTCAGGATGATATATTTAGCAGAAATGTGTTACATGCTGTTTGAACTTCTTGATGAACACAAATGGGTGTCGACATATCATTTTATAACTGTAGTTTATAGATAAATATCAGTGAGCATATTATCAATGAGCCAAGATCTGATAAAAATCATAGACCAAATGATCATGAGCATATTATCATTCGTAAAATATTTTATGTCATTTTGTACAACTTTTTGATAAAAAATTAGGAGTGTAATCGGTTCAGTTCGGTTTAGTTTAGAGAGTTTTGACAAACCGAACCTTATATATGATTTTTTACAAAGAGAAACCGAACCGCACCGAAAAATAATCACAAACCGAACCAAACTTCATCGTGAAAAAATTATAAAAACTGAACCGAACCGTGAAATATGCAGAACAAATTTTAAAAAACTCAATTTCAATCTGAAATAAAACCTTACAGACATTAAAAAAATTAGTTTTTCAATATCAACCAAAATCAAATCCTTAGCTAATCCTTAATAGATAAAAAATTGGGAAGAAATATATACAATATATTTATAAACGAGTCTATATTTTTAGAGAAAATATATATACAATATATTTTTCATGTATGAACGTGGTTCGGTTTGATTCAGTGTGATTTTCTTATAAAAACTACAAATTGTATCGAACCGTACAATTTTTGTTAAATTGAAATTGAACGGAATTGTAAAAATACTCAAACTAACTAAACTGCTGCGGTTTGATTCGGTTCGGCCAATTTCATAGATTTGTATTGTTTTACTTACACTCCCAATAAACATCATACTATTACAACTCTTCTTATTTTTCGTTTAGTATAAAATCAACCCAATTGTTTAACTCAAGTTGGCAAGTCTCATGTATATGGACCTTAATCTTATCCGACAGGAGTAACGAGACAGGCTTCAATACATGGGATAGACCACGACTCAATTTTATTTCTATTTCTTTTTAGCAAGAAACAATATTGCCTTAAAAATATCGCAGTATGTGAGAATTTTAATAATGTAATTTATGGGTCCATCGTCCGTGAAGCTTCCCATGATCTTTTTGAGCAAGCATTTGATGAGTTTATCCATTCTTATCAAAACTAGAGATATATTATACTAATTAGTTATTTAATTTATTAAAATTTTAGAGTGTAACTCAATTCAAAAATTAATTTAAAAGTTGAGAGTTGTGAGAATTTATATTTTTAGCTCAATATTTCTCAGTCGATGAAATTATTTCCTCAATACCCTTTTGTTACGTGCATAATAGTCTTTTTGCATGATCATTGTCACGTGAAAAAGATAGTACGAGTTTACTCAATCTTGAGTTTGACTTTGATACTATATTAAAATTTTAGAATCTAACTCAATTCTGGCCGAATAAAATTTTTCTGACCAAACAAAATTTTTTGAAAGTGAAAAAGGTGAAATATTTTTCAGTCTGATTTTATTCAAGCACTCATCCGCTCGTGATTTGATTGATGATTTGAGTAATGATAAGAAAGACTGAAAATTTAACTTTTTATCATCATGTTTCAAGATGTATTTCTCCTAATCTATAATTTAAGTATGTTGTTTCTCAGAATTTTTTAAAATTTTATTTTTTCTGCTGTATTGATTCTTTAAGTTCATTCTAGAATTTGATTGGGTGATTTATTTTAGACGGTCTAAATTAAATTAAGAAAAAAAAAGTTTTCCGTTTTGCAGTGGAATGAGTGTGACCGTCTAAAAAAGATTAGACAGTCCATGACACTAACTACCTTCTCTTGTTCATGAGGGAACGGCAAATATCCGATGTGCGTCTAGCCGTGTCCTTGCTAGAGAGATATTTCACTTCTCCTTGCAAATCCTTTAAAACTAATCAGTTCCTGTCACTTCAAATACCCCTTTCGATTTTAATATAATTTTTATTTATGCTAATTAACGTTGCTTACACCTCCTACATGAGACTTAATTAGCAAGATATGACTGAATAATTTTTTTTTAAATGTCAGTATAAAAAATTTCAAACAAAGTCTCATAATAATAAACCATCTATTATTCTTTTCTTGTTTCCAATATTCTTCAATAATAGTTTATTTGGTAGTTAAGGCAATACAACCCAAGAAGATACTGTATATGTATAAATACATATATTCATACACATATAAACTCATAAACACAGATATACAAACTCGCGCTAGACACAGAGATATATAATGCTATTACCATACTTAATATTTAAGAAAATTATCAATTTAACCATTATACCATTATAGTTTATCTCATTTTTTAATTTGATAATTATATTTAAAAAAATCTTAATTTGATTATTTTAATTTACTTAATGTTTTAATATAATCATCATGTCACCTTTAAATAACTGAATTTAATTGAGACGCTAACATGACGTGTTAAGTACTAACATGACATGCACGAGATCTATAAATACACAATCATTAACAAAAAACTATTTCTCTCTCTTACATTTTTAAGCATTTCTCTCTCTAAAAAAATCTCATCTCTCTCCCTCATCTCTCTCGAGACCCTTCATTCTAGGGTTTTTCGGCATCTTTTTTTCCATTTTCGTTCTTGGTTTTTTCTTCATTTTCATTCTTGGGTCCCTCTCGAACGAAGGTTGTCTGAAGGTTAATGTCGAACGAAACCCATCTCTCCCTTTTTCAGATTTCAGAAAATGGGTATTAATTCATTTACTCGATTTGAACCTTTCTTCCCCATTTTTTTAGTTAATGGGTATTTTTAACTGTGGGCATGAGGTGATTTTGTATAAAGACGAGAATGCCAAGCCAGTGGTGGGTCAAGGCCCTAATAAGCCTATTGAAGTAACTTGACCCACAATAAGCCTATTGAAGTAACTTTGCAGATACAATTAAGAAAAACTAACCTTGGAGAGAGACAATTGGACGACATAATAAATCGATTGTTTAGGGGATTGATTACAAATCAGATTGGGCACATGAACGGAAAATCATCTAGTTATCGGAGAAGTCTTGGGAATGTAGAGGTCTAGCGTGGAGGAAAAGATGAGTATGCTCAATGGCCTTTGATAAACGCACCTCCTTGAGGTTTCCAATGAGAAAGAGAGAGAGAGCCCATCAATGTGTGAGTAGAATGTCAAAATATCCCCCCAATATGAGTGTTAAACATCTTTATATAAAAAGTAAAGGGTTAACCCTATTTAATGATTGATCAATCAATGATTGTCAAGTGTAAGTAGAGACCAACGTATATGACATTGTCACGTGTTTCTAGGTTCATCTTCAACGAGAGGATGACCCATCTAAAGCCTACTGAGGAGGTCATGACGGCAGACCAACACGATGAACCTCATTATAATCCTAGCAAGACGTATGCCTCTAATTCATTCCCAAGGTGGTAAGAGTCCATCCAAGTCTTGTTACTTGACTTGACGGTTACGGGTGAATAATCACAGGAGTCCGACCAGGGCGGGTGGACCCAACGGGCATGTCAAGGGCAAAAATCGATGTATAAACATTTAGCCCCCTATGCAAGTTCAAATGCGTAGCACTTGAACTTGTACATAGTCTTGGAGTATGTTGTGATCGTACTTAATGAGCAACCAAATTGAGGGATGTTCAACTGTGATGACGAATGTTTATTCACTGAATCAATCATATAAAGTTATATTTATTGTTGTAGCCCCCAGTTCGATGTGACGATGTACCAATTGCTTTCATTTAGTCTCCAATAAAAGATGTAAGAAGTAGTTGATTACGACAGACCTTACTCAATAAAGAATTTGATCATGGTGATATTCACTAAAGAATGACTAGCTAAATATATGTAGACACACACACACACACACACTAACAATGCACAACCTTTTGTTCAATGTTTTCACGAGCGAGTATGCATGATAGTATTTGTATCATATGCACATTCACAATGTGTGTTCAGATGCCAATGTATCATAACAAGTTAACAGAGCCAAACAACATTTTTTAACTATATCATGCTCGTATATGAGAAATACATCTCAACGATACATTCATATTTAACATTACTAGAGATAATTCATCAAAGTCATGAATAAATGTACCATCGCTCTCTATATTAATGATATGAGAGGATTGATCGAGAAAAACTCACCTGAGAGGAGTTTCACCAATTAGGAGTTTAACCAACGCAACATAACATCAAAGCAACATATTACCCAAGAGAAAATTAACGATGACAGAGGTAATCTAGAAATGGCTCGGCGGTGGGTAAACATGCTAGGAGAATATGCCTTGAAGCTTAATGGGAAACATGAACTTTCAAACATTACGTTAGAACAATTAGATATGTATGAATGTATTGTAACAATTGCATGTTTGCAACATTTTCAACGTCCAAGTTCCACTTTTGGAGGAGAATTCGTGAAAACGGCTAAGTTTCACCTTTACATGCTCAGACCTAAGTCACCCCTCGTGATAATTTTATCATTATCCTGAGTGCACTTAGCGGCGAATCATCAACCTACCTGTTACAGTGTTTCATCACTGAGGCAGTAATTGAGCTGAAATACTCTGCTTAAGGTATCAAACATAGTTATTTCTCGTTACCATGGGTGTGCAGAACCAATATAAAAAACATTTCATCTAAGTGGTACTGCTGACGCACTTAGAGGCGGCTGAAAACCCTTTTCATAATGATCTTTGAGGAACTAGGTGGCTATGAAGCCCATATAACAACAAACTCTTTTGAGGAACCCAATGAGTTCTCAAGGATAATACTGGGACATAAGAGTAAGACGACGCCTTGAATGGTGAAAGCTTGACTGTTTAATATGCCACATGTACTTTTCGCTCTGAATACTTATCAATGTTTAGTATCATGAAGTGGAATAATGTTTTCCTTGTTCTGAAGTATGAAATCAACTATGCATATGGGCGTCCATATAGATAAACATGCTGTGACGCACTGCGATGATTGCTATAATAGTTGGTCATGAGCAAATGAGACAAGGTTGCACGTGAATTTGTACGCTCTCATATATGTTTCAAGTATATCAAGCGTTTCATCGTGATGAATCTCCTCATGCACTATAATGATTTTGGAGCTAGTGACATACTAGCCTTCCATTGTATTTTTTCCACATTACTCAATCAGGTTAGAATGACTTTCGAGTAGTTGACTTTTTAACTATCCACTACATTCTCTTTACATTGTAATCCCATTGTACTCAGACAAGCCCGCCTCAGTATCACATCTGGGCAAATTTGCCTCAACATTACATCCAGGAAAATCCACCTCAGTATCATATCTACGCAGATTCACCTTAGCGTGACATATGGGAAAATCCACCTCAGTATCATATCTACACAAATCCATCTTGGTAGCACATGTAGGCACAGATGTAGGCATCACATATAGGCATCAGATGTAGGTAAATTCACCTTGGTATCACATGTAGGCAAATAAGGGGGCCTAATTCAGAAATATGATTGTGGAGCTAGCCATTTCTGAGGTCTTACAGTATGCTTGCCTTTAGATGTTTGTAGTGTATCCGCCCTTGAGCTTTGTTCAGTACTCACCTTTGGGCTTTATTGTGTACCCCGCCTTCAGGCTTTATTGTGTACCCCATCTTCGGGCTTCGTTGCATACCCGCCTTCATGCTTTGTAGTGCACATGTTTATTTTCTTAGTATTCCTACCTTTGGTATCATATCCCCAAAGATAAGTTGTCAGCTATTCGTCTACTTTTGATAATGTAGAGCCATCAACTCATAACAAAGTTGACATAGTAGATGTCGTGGAGCAATGAGAGTGCGCCATATGTTTAGGAATATCCATCCAATGATCGTAGAGAGTGTAAGGCTTACATGATTGGCATATCATCAAGGCGAAAAAAATAACTCAAACACTTTTGAGTTCAATCGTTCATGGCACTTCAGTTCTCAGGTTAAGTTATGTAGGTGAAATGACTGAGATTCAACTAGCAAAGTGGGTGACACTAACGACGTATAAATAGACAATGTCTGCACTTCATAGAATATTGACGCCTTAACGTGCATTCTCCATCATTTTTTAGCATACAATATATAACAAGCATCTTTTTTTTCTCTTGTTACATTTCTTATAGACATAAGATTTCTCATAGAAAACAAGTCTTTATTCTTGTTGTCTCGATTATCGGTCAGAATGAGAATCTCCCAGCAAAATAGTAAACAGGCTATGGGGGTAGATTTTCTAAGGAGAAATAATAGTGTACAAAACATCATAAGGAATATGTATATAATGATATCTTTCCATTTTTTTGAATCTCGAAGAAATACAAGTCATTTTCTTTACCATGGCTAAATCAAGTAATGGTATAGAGGTCATGGGCTAATACAGAATAGTAAATATACATCTAGAATTTCTCATATGCATACTAGAGCCCTATTTGGGCGTGATTCAGATGATGTGGCAGTGACTATAAGACAATATCAAACAATAAATAATTCCATTAATATTTACAATAAGTGGGTTGATAAATCCATGAATATCCAAGGTAGGTCAGATGATAAATCCAGAAATCCAAATATGATTCAGATAATCAGTTCATAAGCTCGCATAATAAGTCGATTGATAGATCTGAAATATCCATAATAAGTTAGTGGATAATCTGAATATCTCAATGATGAGCTCGATAATAAGTCCAGAAATCTCCATGATAAATTTATTAATAAATCTAGAAATCCTAGTGGAGAGATTGACGTGTAAGATGAATAAATCTATAAATTTCATAAGCACTTGATGAGAAAATCAATAAATCCTCATAATATGTTGGTAAATAATCCAAAGATCCTCATATATGAAGGAAAATATGTCCACGATGACAGTGAATACAGACATGACAAGCGCAAAACTCTCAAAACGAATATCAAGTCCAATGTAATTTAAACACATATATGACATATAATATGATAATTAAAAATGTGAATTAATTAGAGAGATTAAAGAATCAAAGCATGCCGACTTCTCTCTCCTGACAATGCGAATATGTCTAACTTATCTGTATCAAGGCAATTTAAGTGCATATTCATGCTCGCATAAATAATGTCATATATGCACGACAATATTGCTCCATATAAATCATTGACAAATAAGTATGCTTTCTCTCCCTCTTTTTGGGAGTGTATATATATATATAGACACACATATACATATAAATATTGAGACTGCAGAGATAAAAGAACCTGAGATTTGTAGAGTTGAGTCATTCAATGTGAAAAATTGCATCATCTGGAGGGCCTAATCTTTCTTCCCCCATTTTTTGGGGACCCATTTTTCACGTTCCCAATATACATTTTGGAGAATAATTGTAACAGCTATTTGAGGCCTTAGAGATACTGCTCCAATGCAATTTTGTTTCTTGAAGAATAAAGGCCCAGGTAGAAGGAAAACACATTGCCATTATTATGTCATGTTGTCTGTTGGGCTAAGAGAAGTCGTTGGAATGGGCTTTGAAACTGAGGCCTTATACTTGCCAACGCCATGGATAGATACACAAAATCATGAGAGAAATAATTAAAAAAATAAACTGGGTCGTTTAAATCCTCAAAATCTAGAGGAAAAGCTTTAAATTAAAGTGTTTTCTTTTACAGTGATTTCAGCCACACGATTGCCCAATCAACGCACCTGGTGCTCGAGTACACATTCCGTGTGTAGGCGGTGCGACTGATTGCTCACCTGAAAGCATTCAGAGCATTTATCCCCCAGAAACTCCCACGTTTTAGTGCTTTGGACTCATTTGATTCCATGTGCCGCTTATTCCTTAGCCAAATAGTACTGCGCCACCCGTCCTTCTGTACCAGTGTCTCATTCTAGCATGTCATTTCTTCCTCCTCTTCTCTGAAGAGTTGAGTTTTTGAACCGCCCTGGGCCATAGGTGTCTTAGCCTCTTTAGCTCCTCCGCTTTGGTGGATTTCCGTCTTAATGAACCGCCCTGGGCCATGGCTCATCTGCTTTGGTGGATTTCCGCCTTGGCTCCATCAGTACAATATTTTCTCCTTTTTTGCCATTTTTTTAGAAACCACCGTTTTGCTTGGAAAACAACCAATTTTGTGAGGATGAAGATGGATCAAATGTATCCAAACCTTTCAACCATTTTCTTGAAAGATCTCAACCAAGAATAAAACAGTACAACCGAACTTGTTGCTTTTTCAGACATGGCAAGCATGAAACCATGACATAAAATACGGACAACATATAACCCATTTTCTTGAAAGATCTAAACTAAGAATAAAACACGGACAACCAAACTTGTTACTTTTTCAGACATGGGAAAGCATGAAACCCATGAAATAAAAAAGAAGTGTAAGAGAAATTAATCATTTGTTTCTATTTTAACCATAGAATACCTGTTTTTTGGACAAGATTTTGGCAGATTTGTGTTCCATCATCTTCCCGTAGTAATGCTTTCATAAAATGAAGCATGAACACTCATCCTCTAATAGTCCGTGAAAGAACTCCACATCCAGTCATGAAAGCTTTGCATTGACAAACGACATCCTTAGTGGAGTCGCCATTGTTTAGGGGATGTATTTAAACCGGATCAGGTACATGAACGGAGAGTCATCTAGTCATCGGAGAAACCTTCGGAATGTGGAGGTCTAGCTTGGAGGAAATGATGAACATCTTCAACGGCCTAGACAGTGACAACCGTCGATAAACGTTCATACTTGGGGTTGCAAGGAGAGGGAGAGGGAGAGACAAAGACCCCGAACATGTGTGTAAAATGTCAAAATATCCCCCCTCAATAAGGGTGTTAAGTATCTTTATATAGAAAGTAAGAGGTAAACCCTATTTTATGATTGGCCAATCAACTATTTCCAAGTGTAAGTAAATGCCAACGTATATGATGTTGTCACATGATCCTAGTTTCATCTTCAACACGAGAATGGTGCATCTAAATCCTACTAACAAGGACATGATGGCGAACTGACATAACGAGTCTAATCCTAAATCCTACTAAGTCGCATGCCTCCAATTCATTCACAAGGTGGTAAGAGTTCATCCAAGTCTTTTCACTTGACTTGAAGATTACAGGTAAATAATCATTGGGGTTCGACCAGGGTGGGTGGACCCAACGTGCATACCAGAGGCATAAATCCATGTAATTAAGGACGATTTCAGAGAGATAATGAGCTCACTTCATTTTGTTTGACCTGGAAAATTATGAATGGAAATTCTCTGTTAATAATTTCACCAGATTTGGATTCAGTGAAGATGATGAAGAAGATATCATCATGGACGATTCAAATGTAATGGATATATCTGATATTGATAAGGTCAAATGCGGTGATATATCTGATATTGATCAAGAAACACAAAGTAATCCAATTGGACATGTGCTTTGTCATTCTTTTCCTACTCATCTTGGGCTTGACCCTGTTAAGATGAAAGAAATGAAAATGTTGATGTTTAATGAGAAGGAAGAGGAAGTAGAGCCATTCAATGAATTTCCTTACCAACATAATCAATCTTTTGATAAAATTATTTTTTATTTCTCTAATATTTTTCAAAGAAGATTCGAAGACGAAAAGATGCAGAAAAACTCAAGAACAAATGGTCTCGAAAGAGATTAGATTTTTTTAGAGAGAGAAATGTTTATAAAATGTTTAAAATAGTAAAAAAGTAAAATACGTGAGTTGGTAGAAAGAGAAATAGTTTTTTTATTGATGATTGTACATTTATGAGTCCTACGCATGTCATATTATCGCTTAACGCGTCACGTCAGCGTCTCCATCAAATTCAGTTATCGGAGAATGGCAGAAGGACTACATTGAGATGTCAAATAAATTAAGATGACTAAATTAAGATTTTTTAAAATAGGATGGCTAAATTAAAAAAATTAGGTAAACTATGATGGCCAAATTGATAATTTTCTCTAATGTTTATTTAATTATAATTTTATCTGTAGGGATTCTTATGATAATAAACCATATATTCTCATTTTCTATATTCTTCAATAATAGTTTATATGGTAGTAAAGACACTACAACCCAAGAAGATTCTGTTATATATAAAAGTGTAGAAGTTGAAAAAATATTTTTAGACAATAACAGTCCCAATTATCATTGAAATTTTCTCTTAAACTGAAAATTATACATACCAAAACACATGAAGAGTTTTCAACCATTCTGTTTAAACTATTGTTAAAGATGTTTTTTCATCGTTATTACTATCTAAAATATAAAAAGACAAAGAAAATTACTAGTTTCAAATTAAATGAGTATTTGTTTTATTTAGGTAGCATGGATTACAAGACTCTCTTAAAATTTAAAAGAAAAATTATATTAAGCACATTAAGTGAATCTATTTTTCTATATTTATTTAATTTCAATTTATTCAAACTATTTTTTCATGATCTTGTATATCATTATATATCTTTGTGCAAACAAAATTTGTTAATGAGCTATAAAATCATAGGTCAAGATACGTGCATCGCGCATGATACTTGACTAGTATAATATGCGTGTGTGTGTGTGAGTGTGCGTGTGTGTGTATGTGTGCGCGTGTGTGTTATTTTTAGTTTACCTTATAAGTTTTAACTTATAGCTTCTAACTTAAGTAGAATCCTAGCTTATTTTTGCGGGTGGTGTAGATAAGCTAAAAGTTATGAGCTTTAAGCTAAAATCATGGAGCTTATCGGCTTAAATTTGTTTACATTTCCAAAACTATCCCTTTTTTGTACAAATGACACAATATCATTCAATCTTAGATAAGTACCAGTAGAAATGTATGTGCATTGCACATAATAAGTATAGTATTTTGGTTGATTCACTAACTGATTGGCTCGGAACAATAGAAAATCGTCATGTGACAGTGATTGATGGGTGGCTGAGTGAAACAGATGTTGAGTAAGGAAGAGAAAAAAACTCATACTGAGTAGAGAAGATCCTCACGAATGGGTGTTATCCTTAGGTCAGATGAGTGCCTCATCTGATATTGATAATTTTATTATTTTAATCGAAACCATGCCATTAGAAAAGTCTTTACTTCTTATAATTTTTTATTATCACAATCTCCCTATCTCATTAATACTTACGTAAATTTATCCTTATCAATAGATTTTTCCCTAATCTTGAATGGAACGGGAAAAATCTTTTACATTTTGGTGCTTTTATTAAAAGTTTGAGAAAAAAAGCTCAAGAGACCTACCAAAAAAATCGTAAACTCGCCTAGAACCAGATCCAACACGACTCTAAATGGAGACAACAAGCACATAAACGAAGATGAGCAGACAGATCAACTGACCCCACCCACGGAAATGCTGCAGATGATCTTGAACTGGATGCACGAAATGGAAAGAAAGAATACTGAAGCAATACACAATGCATGACAGAATGTACAAGAGCAAATCAACACACTACAACAGGAACACGTGAAAACACAAGCAGAGATTAGCCAACAGGTGAATGATGATGAACAGGAAACCCACTCCAAGGGCGACCAATGAGATGAAAGGCAAGGGGACCACGAGAACAATAGAAACATACGATGAAGAGAAGAAGTCCAATCGTAAAACCTTGTGAAGGAAACTACGGGAGAGGCTCAGAAATCCTGAATCATGTTAAAAGAAGCAGTCAGGGAGCTGTTTGACCAAAAGATGATGGAGATAAGGAATCTTGAGAGTACGAGAGAAAATGACCTTTAGTCTATGATCAGGACACCATTAAGCCCAAAAGTTCTAGCAGCACCTGTACCCAAAAAATTCATTGTGCCCAATTTCAAATGCTACGAAGGAAAGTGTGATCTCATAGACCATCTTCGATGATTCAGACAAGACATGGCATGTACCAACATGGAGATAAGCTGATGTGTAGAATGTTCCCCACCAGTTTAGACATGACGACTTTGAAGTGGTACCACTCCTTACCAATGCACTCAATCACAAACTTCGCTATTATGTCCTCCATTTTTATAGAACAGTACTCAACTTACCGTACCATCATGGAAGACTCAGAACATCTGATGACTATCTCTACCAAGGAAGGAGAGTCCCTGCGGGAGTACACTCACCGCTTGAAAGACGAAATGGCTAAGGTCAAGAACTGCGATGACTGGTTAACTAGATTGGCCTTTCGACGAGGTCTGGACCGAAAGTCACCCTTTTTTAGGACCTGTTCAAAGTGAAGCCCATTTCCATGGTAAAGGTTTTTCAGCGGGCATGAGCCCATATTACGTTGGAGGAAGAGAAGAGGAGTATGTGAAGAACGGTTGAATGGAAGGAAGAAGAATCTCATAAGCGGGAAAGAAGCTTAATACCTTAAGGAAGGAAGCATGATAAAACAGAAAGAACAGATGTGAAGAAAGTCCAACAAAACAGGAATGCCCATCAGAGGCGATATTTTAACAGAACCACCCGAGGGACAAGGTCTACACACCATTTACCTTCGCAGTCATTCAAATACTTGAGACAATTAAGGACAAACCTTGTCTGAAAAGACCAGCCCCGTTCATTAAGGAACCTATCTACAAAGACAAAGAGAGTTATTGCTCCTATCATAAGAGCAATGAGCATTACACGCGAGACTATTTGCAGCTCAAAGACTATATTGAGAAGCTGATCAAAGAAGGATACCTTAGCCAATTTGTGAAAGAGATGAACAAAAATGTGAGACTGAGAAAGATAGCCGAGCAAGAAGGGACAATAAGAAAGGAAAGGAAGATAAAGTGCAAGCGGCCAATGTTAGAAAGACATATGCAGAAGCCCTCAAGCGGCAACAAGGACTCACCGCTAGTGTTCCGTGACTCCGATCTAGAAAATGACAAGCACCAAAATGATGCCCTCGTCATTTCAATTCAGGTCGACAACTACTTGTTAAGAAGGGTCTTGGTAGACGATGGAAGCGTAGTGAACATATTGTATTGGACGAACGTAGAGAAAACATCCATGGGAGATAAAAAATTACAGGGAAAATCACAATCGTTGATCGGCTTCGAAGGATCCATCAGCTACTCAAAAAGAACTATAACACTCGAGTGAGCGCATACCCATTTTAATATATGAGCAAATTCATAGTACTGGGAACAACTTCCCTATACAACGTGATCCTAGGAAGGACCTGGCTCTACAAAATGATGGTTGTACCCTCGACATTCTACCAAGTGTGAAGTACTCATCCCTGGAAGGAATGAAAACAATAAAAGACGACCAGGCCGTGACTCGTATCTGTTCAATAACCGCTTTAGAATCTGTAAAGAATATATTTTCCTCATTGTTTGCCTTTACTTAGTCTTTCTTTCCTTGACAAGAGAATTGAAATCCTTCCCTTAGGGTTTTTTCATAAGAAAGATCATAAACAATTCATCCACTAAAGGACTTACTTTCACGAGAAGGATGTTTTCTTAGCGTTTAATGGCTTGTTTATGAGCCAGTTATCAAACCTACAACTATACGATAATCGCCTGAACTAGTGTAGGAGTCCAAGAACTCTATATATTGGTGGAACTAGCAAATTGAGGAACTCACTTCAATCCAATCAGTAAGTAACTCATTCCTTGGTTAGTGGAAAGGGTATCTAATGTGAGCAGTAGCGAAGGTGCAAGATACGGCTCCACTCTTCTGAAACGTTGTATCGCCCTATGACGGTTCTTGCTCAGATAAAGCACCCTTACCTTTCCATCTAGAAAGACAAAGCTATTACTAAGAAAGGCAACTAACACCTTTTTGGGCTTTCGTCCAAGAACTCCTGACTTAAATAAATTAAAAGATCGAGAAATCCTTAAATCAGGAAATTGTGACAACTTGAAAAAGAGAGAAATTTTCGAACCTTTCTCATTACATTTTTTTCATTTTGCTCAACATGGCTCCAAGTGGACTGGGTTTATGTGTTTAAACTGACTACGACCAAAGTCATGCTACTTCAACCAAAAAGAGGACGACCCCTTTTCAAACTGAAAGAAGTACCTCACATCAGTTACGAAGAAGTCGATTAATTGAAAGTGGATTGGATTGACGAAATTCATCAGTTGATTGAAAATTTACTTTTCTTTTCTGACTGAACGAGGTCCCTCATCTGAGATGCTTCAGGTTATCATGAACAGAATGAAAGAGATGGAGAGATGAAACACTAAAACGCTATAGAATGGATCTATAGCAATTATAGGGAGATGGATAAGACGATCCAAGGTACGAGGCGGGAGAGGAAACGGAGCCCATATGCTTAGAGGAAGGGACCTAGAAAATAGCAAATGTTGGTACCCGTCTCGAAGAAAATGAGAAAAAGAGGTTGATATAATTCCTAAGGGAAAACAAAGATATGTTTGCAGAAGCGACGCAGGAAATGCTCGACATCCCAGAAGAAATCATGTGCCACAGGTTGAACACTGATCCCACTATAAAACCTGTGAAATAAAAAAGAAGCTTTGGCCCTAAAAGGAACCAAGCGATGAAAGAGGAGGTTGAGATCAGATTTCATCAAAGAAGTGAACTACCCTAAATGGCTTGATAACGTAGTGATGGTACGAAAGAAGAACGGAAAGTGGAGAATGTGCGTCGAATTCACTGACCTAAACAAAGCATACCCCAAAGATCAGATGGTGGACGCTACATCTGGGCATGAACTGCTCACCAATCAGGTGAAAATGTTTCAACCTGATCAGGAATAGACTTCTTTCATTACTGAGTACGGCGTCTATTGCTACAAAGTCATGCCCTTTGGTCAAAAGAATGCTGGTGCAATTTATCAAGGGCTGGTGAACAAAGTTTTCCGTGAGCAAATTGGAAGGAATATCGAAGTCTACATTGATGACATGCTGGGCAAAAGTAAAAAGTGAGAACACCACATTCAGGACCTTGAATAAGCCTTCTCTGTTCTAAAGCAAAATTTCATGAAGCTAAACCCATAGAAATGCACTTTTGGAGTGTCAGTAGGAAAGTTCCTTGGACATCTAATTACGCAACGGGGAATCGAAGTAAACTCATACCAAGTAAAGGTGATTATAGAAATGAGGTCCCCGCAGAACCTCAAAGAAATCTAAAGGTTGACAGGAAGATTGGCCGCCCTACAGAGGTTCATCTTCAGGTCAACGGACGATTGCAAACCTTTTTCTCATAGCTTGTGAAAAAATTCTGTGAGTGGTTGGAATGAGGAATGTGAAGAAGCCTTTACCAAAATTAAAGAGTACCTGACTACCCCCATTTACTCTCTAAACCTATTCCCGATGAACAACTTTTATTGTATGTAGTCGTCCCAACGAGGGCAGTTAGCACAGTACTCATCAAAGAAGAACAAAGGAAATAGAAACCTGTATACTTTATATGTAAAAGTCTTGTAGCAGCAGGAACAAAATATAAACGAATGGAGAAACTAGTACTAGCAATTGTAACTGCAACACGGAAGCTGAGGCCCTACTTCCAAGCCCACAGCCTCAAAGTATTGACCGAATCTCTCATTGAAAGCCTTCTACACTCAACGGAGGCAAGCGCGAGAATAGAAAAATGGTCAATTGATCTGAGCCAATACGACATCAGTTACTAGCCCCGAGCTTCAATAAAAGGATGAGTATTAACGAATTTCATAGCCGACTTCACAGGAGGGGAAGTTGAACATGAAGCACACCAAACGGGAGAAAATAGAGCCTGGACGCTCTTTGTAGATGGTGCTTCAAACACTAGAAGAGAAGGAGCAGGGGTGGTGGCACAAACTCCCATTGGGGAAATATTGGAGCACTCCATCTCATTTGAATTTAATGCATCAAATAATGAAGCGGAGTATGAAGCACTGATCGTGGAAATATCCCTGCTACAGGAATATGAGGTAACTAAGGTTAAAATTTTTTGTGATTCCATGTTAATAGTAAAGCAGGTCATGGGAGAATACATAACAAAAGATGAACGAATGATGAGATACTTACAATGGGCAAAGGATCTCCTTAGTACGCTAAAAGATTATGAAATCCAGTAATGCTGAGAACTAAGGACGGGCATGCTTATTCCCTAGCAAACCTAGGATCTTTATTACACATCCCCTATAGAAGTAACATCCTCATAGAAGTTCTGAAAGAACCAAGCATCTCACTCTCATTGACTAACGTGGCTGAGGTAGAAATTGACAAGAACCTAGTTGACAGGACAACATAATCCTCTTGCTTGAAGAAAAAGCGCTTCCTAAAGATAAACTACTTACCAAAAAGAGGCAACAACGAAGTACTAGGTACATAATGATTAATGGGGTATTATATAAGAAAATCTTTGCAAGATCATACCTGAAGTGCCTCCGAGAAAATGAAGCCCAATATGTGCTAGCAGAAATTCCTGAGGGCATATGCGGAAACCAAACTCGAGGCAGATCACTAGGCCATAAAGTCATGAATGAAGGATACTCCTAGCCTTAAATGCATCTAGAAGCCAAACAGTATGCAAAAAGATATGACAAGTGTTAGCGTTTCGCACCCGTAGCAAAAATGGCCCTTAGGGAACTCAAAATCGTTACTAGTCCTTGGTCGTTTATGCAATGGCCGAAGACATTGTTGGGCCATTCCCCATGGCACGTGCCCAAAAATATTTCTTGTTAGTTGCAATGGACCATTTCACTAAGTGGATCGAGGTTGAAGCTTTTGCTAGAGTTCAGGAGGAAGAAGTAAAATGCTTCATATGGAAAAACTTGGTGTGCAAGTATGGGATCCCCCCAGATCTTGGTATCTGACAATATACTTCAGTTCACCAGTAACTTGGTAAGAACATTTTGTAAAGATCTCAAAATCACAAATCGCTTCTCCACGCCTTACTACCCATAGGGGAACAGACAAGCAGATGGATCGAAGTGAGTCACACTTGATAACATGAAGAAAGGCTGGAATCCGCAAAAGGAAAATGGGTAGAAGAACTACCCGCAATCTTATGGGCATATAGAATGACCCTGAGAGAAACTATGGGAGAAACCCCGTTTGCATTATCATACGAAGGAGAAGCAGTCATCCCCATAAAAATTGGAAGCCCTACCATCAGATTCGAACTAAATGAACAATAAAATGGAGAGCTCCTAAAAAATGGCCTCGATGAACTAGAGGGAAGAAGAGAAGCAGCCTTGATCAGAGTGGCTCGATACAATCATAAAAAGAGATCTTATTTCCTGAAAAATACAGGAATCCTAAACAAAGAAAATTGGTCCTCAGAAATATCTTCCAAAAGGAAGGGAAGCTCGAACCAACATGGGAATGACCGTACATCATTCGTAAAATAGGTGGAAACAGTTACTACCACTTGGAAAAATCAGAAGGAACGGAATTGCAGATACCATAGAATGTAATTCATCTAAAAAAAATATTTTGTTTAAAGGATGTAAAACAGTGGAGTCAAATTTCTCTCCTTAGCCAGGCCACTACTAAAAAAGGAACTAAGGGTATTAAAAAGTTTTTGGGAGGGGCAATTTATAAGTCCCACTTCCAAAAGGAACTAAGGGCATTAAAAAGTCTTTGAGAGGGACAGTTCATAAATCCTACTTTCAGAAGGAACTAAGAGCATTAAAAAGTCCTAGGAAGGGGAATTTCTTAAGTCCTACTCTCAGAAGAAAGTAAAGACATTAAAAGGAGGAATCATGAGAGCAGACAACTCCAAAACCTGCTTGCAATAAACAGAAAGGAAGTTCTAAACCTAACAGATGAAAAGAAGAAAACGGACAAAATAGGTGAACACACTCTTGCCCAAACATTTCTTGAAATAACTTTAGGTTATTTAAAAGGATTAAGTAGCTTATAACTTTACTTGAATGAAAAAAATTAAGAGGAAAGATACCTTTTATTACATGTAAATGTCAAAGAACGAAAGGAGATGATAAAAGCATAATGAAGAAACGAGTCATTTCATTAAAAAATTAGAAAATTACAAAACAATTAAAAAATAGAAAAAAGGAAAAAGGATGTTAATTCTCCACGGGAGTAGCGTCAGTTGCCGCTACAGTGATGGAAGTAGGAAGCTCAGCCTCGAGATCAACGGGCTCGTCAAGAAGGGGGCCAGTGACATACGGGGAGTCTTATAAGTCTTGGCGTCGCGGTAACCGACAATGTAGGCCATCTGCTCTTACTCATCGACCATGGCCTGGTACTTGGCCGCAAGACCAGCCTCCCATTCACTTGACTTGGCCAACGCATCCTCAGCCTCAGCCTATCTTACCTCAACAACAGGAAAGGTCTCCCTATTTATCTCTGCGGACCTATTCGCCTCCCGCAAAGACCACACGAGCCTCGACTGCTTAGCTGCGGCCGCCTCGAGTTCGGAATTCAGACAGGCAACTACCCATTGAAGGTCAGCCTCCACCTTCTTGAGATCATCCCATTCAGAGGTGATGGCACCATAAGTTTTGGCGGTCTCCATCACCTTTCTCCTATAGTTGGCTACCTCCTCCTCAATAACATGAATATCTTCCAGTTGCCCGTTGTGGTAAGTCATGACCTATTCAAAAAGTGTTAGCAAAAATTAGGAAGAGATTTACCTGGGAAAAATAAGGAAAGATAGGAATAAAATTGCTGCATTAGAGCATGAATCAGGCTTATGATTGTGTCATGAATAGAAAGCTGGTGGAGTACAGGAGCATCCACCTCTGATACGATCCCTTTCGCAACCACGTATGAAGAATGTGAATCCTTCAGAAATATGACATCAACAGGAACCCGGTGGAGCCGCAGAGTATCGCCGCCACCGCCACACACTCGTCTCCTCAGATGGATGTAGAGAACCGGAAGAAGAGACCAACTTCTTCACACATGAGATTGGGGATGCGACAACCTCCCCCGTAGTAGGGGGAACCTCATCAGAAATAGGGAGATCAGTAGCGGGGGCGGGAAGATCGGGGATGGGGGAGTAACATCCCCTAAAGTGGCAACAGAAGAGTTGGCGTTCCCCATTTTCTAACGCTTGCCCTCGCCAGGTACCCCCCCCCCCTTAAATTTATCCTCAATCGCTTAGACATCTCGATCTCATTGTACGCAAAGAGAAAAGCGCATCCTGGTCCTCCGCCTCTTTCCAAGCAGCTTCCCGTTGAGCTTTATGCCCACTTTCTTCCTGATCAAACCCCTCTCCTTCCCGTTCTGGTTCTGAAGAATCAGAAGAGCTCGACCAAATGATTTGATGGAAGGCAAGGATTTGGGATCGCAATAGGAACAACCCAAGGAACTCTTATCACAGAAGATAATGGAGCAACAGACTAAGCAACCAGGACAGGCGTGACCGTGACCTCGACCTCCCTCCTTGGGTCAAGAAGATCCCTCCAGTCCCTTTCTGGACAGTTATAGGCGACACGGATTCACGCAACAACTTCTTTCAGGATGAAAAATATTTTGTTCAGATTCTTATCTACACAAAACAAAAAATATGTTAGAACTTAGAAACGATAAACTCAAACAAATGAAAAATAAAAGGAAAGGAGGGCTTCGACCACTTATTGAACTCCCCCCAGATCTAGGGAATGACCCAATGACCGTCGCCACCACAGTCTAGAACTCCATTTTTTACTAGATTAAGCCTACTATATGTGTCATAATCCACACTTGAAGTCCTGACTATTCCTAAACCATATGAGAATATCTATGTGTAAAAGGCGACCAACAACATGTGGCCCCAAATCAACATAATAAATTATGTGAAGCTTGATTATTGTTCCAACATCATGCTTTTATACAAGCCACCAGCCCGCAGCATCTTCAGGATTTCACGTCTTCACCAACATGCCTCTCTATAGTCAACAACCACACCCTAACCAATTTCAGTGGCCCACTCCATAATATAGTCGATACATGCAATAGTCATAGCAAACAATCCATTAGCCAACCACTCACCATATACCTGGTGATCCATGCGCTACTAACACCCACTATAAAGAATATCAAGATCTAGAAAGACATGGAAATTAACTCAAATCATTTAGTGAGACCAAAATATGCTTGCTCGCGTGCCCATTATTCACAAATCAAAGTCATACGACTCTAAAGTAAAGACGTCAATCCATCTTAGTCTGAATTCAACGCCATTGATCAAGAACATCTACAAATTATGATTAGTTTTAAGGGCTTACAGAACTCAACCAGACCGTTTAACCCAATCCAGACCATAGCTGAAGTTGATTAGCTTGACAGTCTGAATGAGGGTCATGGAGGAGTTCTAATCTCAAATATTGAAAGATGATATCTTAGAGCTTGTTTCATTTGATGAGATGTGTTTTAAGACTATACTTTTTTGTGATTTGGAGTTAATCTAGAGTAGACTGAAAAACCCACCTGAACCGACTAGTTGAAGTTCGGTCTGGTCGGTTCAGATTTTATAGCCTTTTCTGGTCGGATCTGGACCTCCATATAGGAGGACCGTGATTTTCGGTTCGGTCTTATTTTTCTTCAAAAAACTGAACCGAATCGACCGTGAACACCCCTACATAGTTTGTTGACTTCCTCTATGATACATGGCAATCGAGCTGGATTTGAAAAACTAAGCAGTCATTTTTTGCCTATCGCATCATGCTTATTATGCCTATGAGAAACGAATCTACAAATAACACATGAAATATTTGACTCCAAAGGCAGTATAGACACATAAATAGTTCTTGCGCCAAATATTATGGAGACACAAGTATCAACATCTAGCACAACCATTAGATGTTCATGTATGTACCGACTTCTTAGAGCTTCTAAGCGTAGTTATTCAAACATTAACCATGGAAGCATCAAGCATCATAAGGAAAAAAGTATTTCAGCTGGGGATACAAGCTTTAATAATGTCATGCAAGGCCAAGATGCACTCATTTCTCATGCTGGCATTTGAATTTTTTAGAAGACTAAACATTAAGATCTGTCAAGCCATATATGACACATTCACCAAAAAATTCAGTTAGGCGGTGGGCTGTACCGAACTTTGTTAAGGCAATTTCTCGTATCCGTATAGAGGCATAAGTCAATCTAGCACAATCATCAACTTCCCACTAGGGCGTAGATTCAAGGTGCAATGTCACACTACATAGTACTCATTTAGTAGATGCATTATCATCTCACTTTGCCTTGAACAACTACGACTTCCCTTATATTCTCTAGTCCATGGATTAGAAGTTCTCGCAGTAGTAGATATACTCATTTCTGCAATATGTGCTCTTACTGACGTCAATGCAAAGTGAGATGCAGAATCATGTGTAGATGCTCACAAGGAGAAATTAGAAGTCATAAAGGAACTGAGTGACCAAGATTGCAAAACACACATGAGCCCATTGTCGGTAATTATGAAAATTAAGCAATGAAGTTTAGTAAGATCTCATGGCCGAACACATGAGATAGAACATTTTACCGGCTATCCGAATTTGGGCCTCACTTTGAAGATCGCATCTTCCATCAAGGTGTGTGAAATCACACGCATCTATATGCTTATTAGGGACATGTTTTATACCATAAAGCAATACGATCAAGTAATCCTAGATGCGGTCAAGCCACACACCTACTAATGTAAATCATGCCACACATTCAAGTAAATTCCACATAGTCATGCCCTGCTCAGTCACGCCACAATCAATAATGTCATGCTCAGTCACGCCATGATCAATAATGCCATGATTAGTCGCAATCACAAAATGTGCAAGCATGTCACACAAAGCCATGTATATAAAAAGGAGTGAGGTTTGGCAAAAAAAACCTGTCTCCCTAACTATGCCATGCATACGGAAGCAAAATGAAACTCAAATCCAAACTAGCACCAGGTTCAAACATTTAGAAAATGGTTGATCCAATTCACATGCAAGTTGATCCAATCTGGATGCAGGAATGTGCAACATCAAAGCAGAAACTTTCATCGAGATGTTAATCTCAAATCCAGACACGAAGCTAACACCACAAGCATTCAGATAATGGTTCCATATATAGAGGCAATACTAACTCTCCAGAATTTAAATATTGATATGAGATATCATAACACTCTGGGGGAGTGGAGCTTGAGAATTCTCCAAGCTAAACAAGTCCAAGGCCCAAGTGTGATTCTCATCGACCTCGCCAACAGTCGCAGAACACTTGCCTGAGGTGAGGCCATCATCAAAGTGAAATGAGTGATCGATGTACAGAGGAAGAACACCGAGATATGGTGGGAAACTCTTTTCCATATGGGCATTACGGGCGTGAACCATGATGATATGTACATAACCACAAATCTTTTACTCAAATTTTGACATAAAAACATAGCAAAATATAGTGCTTCAAAAAAGAATCATCGTGTGTACGACTAGTGGGTGAGTACAAGAAAACATGCAGGAACACAAAAAGGAACCAACACAAGAGATTTCAGATATGAGAAAATCACAAGGGTGCAAAATGAGAGTTTTGATACTGAGCGTAATACAAAACAACATTATGGCATGGTTATAGGTACTTCTAACGATGAAAAATACGGGAAAGCAACCACAACGAGCAAAATAACAAAACCCAAGATAATGGAGGAGATGACTGTTCGAAGAAGACAAGGGAGTGCGAGGGGTCCAGTCCATATAATTAGTGTCGAAAGGATAAAGCTAATACAGACTCTCACGAAATGGACGAACTGAGGAGAAGAGACGCCATATCGATCAGATTCAAATTTAGGCCTGCATTCGATTATATGGACATCTATAAGTGATCCACATAATCAAGAGGCAAACGTTGATGACCAAAATTTGAACAAGGCCTGACAGTTATATGAAAGGCCCGATACCCGTCCACTAAGACCGTAATGCAGCTTAATGGAAAAGGACCCGAGATGCTTACCCAAGTTAAGCCTAGAAAAGAGAGAGAGAGAAAAAGAGGAGAAAGAAACTCCCAAACCAAAAAAAGAACAAAAGTCTTCAGTACCAAACAATACTAATGCGGACCAGACGCAAAGAAGAAAGAAAGAAGAAGCATGCAGGGACGAAGAATCCAGAAACGTCGTCTTCGACAGAAACGCCTAGGCAAAGTAAGAGGTTCTATTGGCTAAAGTAAAAAATGGACGGCGTAATAAAGAGTTTTGATTCCCCAAAACAGGGAAAGAGAAGACTCTCGTGAAGGGATACTCTGCCCAAAGATTAAAACACTGAAAAAGGAACCATACACGACCAATAGGAGTTCTGACATGAGTGAGAGGTCGATTTTCAACTCAGTCATCAAACCAGTAATGGAAGACCAAGTAGAGTCTCGAGCAGAACGCTTATAAAAAGGGGGAAGGGTGCAAGGAATGAGGCAAGAGTGAAGAGGGAAGTGAAACCCTCCATCGAAGCAACTACCAAAACTTCAATGCAAAGGGGGACCTCAACCCAAGCTTAGATAGACTGAATCCTTCTCCTTCAGTCAGATTTTGTAATTCTTCTTTGTATATGAAAGTCCGTTCAACACAAACTCCATTAGGTATATTAATTTCAAAACCATTTTCCTCTTTTGTACTATGTTTTTCATCCACTTCTCATTTCTTTATATTTGAGGACCATAAAGAGGGATAATGGTTTTTAATGGATTACACAACGATCAATTAGGCACCTAGGCTCGAGTCTCAGCTTTTTCCATAGAACCCATTGAGTTTTTACGTAAATATAGAGCTCGCCAGCCCAACTCCGTATTTAGCCCGTCTTTAAGAAAACTCCCCCAACCACCATACTTCTTCACCTTACTCATTCGTTAATTTTTTTCTCTCTTTTATAAACCAGATCCAGGGCTAGCTGCAACGTGGTTCTCATCTCTCCTGCTTCTCTCTCTCTCTCTCTCTCTCTCTCTCTCTCTCTCTCNCCTCCCTCTCCCTCTCCCTCTCCCTCTCCATCATCATCAAACACTTTGACCCTCCAAATTCATCCAGGTGAAAGAACTCTGGAAGAATCTAACCAAGTCAAAGCTCAAAACGTGAATATCTCCAACGTGAACAAATAAAACATGATTCCAACCATGATAGGTGCCAAGCTAAGGTTCGTATACGATTTAATACAAATAATATATGTATATAAAATTTCCACATGACTAATAACTCATATAACAACAGATAATTACACATAAAATTCAATAGTAATTGAGTTTTTTAGCATCTTATAAGTTTTATCATATTGAATAATATTATAACAATATGTAAATTAGTTTATAAAAATTTAACAATTTTTCTAGATGCTTATTGTTTATGGGTTACCTCTACAATAATATTATAATATAGATAACCTATTGAGTTACTAACAATGTTTGATGATGATGAAGCATTTTGATTACCTTTCTATGCACATCTAGATTTATATTTAGAATATAATTGAAATAATCCATCTTATAATACGATCCATATATGTACTATCACAACCATCTTCAAGATTTTGTGCAATTGAATATATCACACCCCATACGTCTAATAATTTTAGTTTAGGGT
This sequence comes from Datisca glomerata, assembly GCA_003255025.1. Taxonomy (NCBI): domain Eukaryota; kingdom Viridiplantae; phylum Streptophyta; class Magnoliopsida; order Cucurbitales; family Datiscaceae; genus Datisca; species Datisca glomerata. Next base: position 3,273,457 of record QANY01004652.1, read on the forward strand.
CTAACGCAGCAGCATAAAGAAATAATATTACCCCAATACTACTTATATTTTCTCCATCTTTCCATGATTTTTTTCAAACATAGAATTCCCTATAAATTTTGCAAGCACAAGAGAAATTGTTTAAAATTGCCTAAGAACAATATTTGAAGTACAATAATGTACACTAGATAACTTATTAGTTATATTATAAAATGGTTCTAAAAACACAGTAAATGCATTGGCAATCAAATAAGTTTTGTGAAGTTTTGTGAGCCAAATTAAATTCTTGAGGTGAGTTGAGTTCCACTAGTATCTATATCATGTGCAAGTTTTCTAGGTTTAAGTCAAAATACTTTATATGTTCTTAAAAATTATGTTGTCTAGTGTTAGATGTAGTAATTATTATTGCATCCTTAATTTATTTTAAATGCTTATGTATCTCTTGCATGCCATCTTTAGCAATTAAATTTAAAATATAACATACACATCTCATATGAATTAAAATACCACCATGAGTAAGAAACAAACTATCTTTAAATATATTAATAGCGCTATTATTGACACTTGCATTATCAAGTGTAATACTATAAATTCTAGAAGCAATGTCATATTCATTTAAAGTATTCATTATATCATGAAACATAGCGAAACCTTATGAGGATACTCACATATACGAAAACCCAAGACATTTTTATAGCATCCCAATTGTTATCAATATAGTGAGCAGTAACACATATATATTCACAACTATTACGTCCACTCCGTAAATCAGATGTAATAGATAAATGCATGTGAGGTTAGGAGGCAAAAAATGAAACAAGTTCATTTTTCACTACGTTATAAACATCTATAATATCACTACAAATAGTATTTCTAGAAACACAAAAAAAGGGTTAATATATTCTTTGAAAAACTCTTCAAATATGAGACTGTGACCAAAGTTTAACTATTGTTCGGCACGACAGATATATTTAGTCAATCCCACTCTCATCCTAGCTTGAGAATATACAAAGAGGTTGGTATGTGTGGCATTTAATTGAACTTGTTTAGGAGAATTAGGATCATTAGCTTTTTATTAGATATAGTGGCACATAAATTCGTGCGTCTTTCAAATATGTCCAAGAAGTAGTGGCGCATAAATTACTTCATAAAACTTGCAACCCTTTGTATGGACTTGCCATTCTCAACTAAGTGCTCTAAGTTAATAGTTTCATGTTTTAGATGTTTTTACACGTTTCTCTTCTTTGATGAAGCGGTGGTGGCCATACTACCTTTGGTATTGGTGGTGTATAGCGTGGTGGATAATTGCCTCTAAGCTCATTAAAATCATCCGGTAGGTTCATAGCATGTGCATCCCAGTAAAATTACCATGCTCACTTGTACACAAATATCAAGGAAAAAATTATGATAATATTGATAATTGATTGGATAAGGTAAATCATATATGTGTATGTATGTGTGTATATATATATAAGGAAATAGAAATGAATAATATTAATTTAATTTAAAAATGTTTTAATAGTAAATTGAGAATTACTTTAGAATTTAGAAATATGGAGTGCTGGTAGAGAAAAGAGAAAATTGATTGGTGTAAAGGAAATGTCTACAACCATAGAGTTAGCCACGAATTTCCTACAGAATATGAAAAATGATGAGTAAATAGAGGGAAGTAATAGACGCCATAAATAATTTGAAAAACCCTTTGTAAAAACCTTTTGGTAGTATTTTCATTATAGAGAATAGATTTATAAGACTAATGCTAGCTAACACGTTTCTACTTGTTATGCTTGTTTTTTGTGAATGTCTTGAGAACAATAGTTGACATTTATTTACAGGCTCAGCTTAAATAATAATTAGTTGCATGACAATTGTTATTCCCTATTATGGGGCCTAAAAAAGAGAGTGATTGTTGACAGAAGAAATAGCTAGTTCTTGGACTCGGTCTTTTAACTAAATCCTTGATTTTCTTTATCGACCATCATTATTTTTCCGCTAATCACCATTCACCGACAGTCCAAAAACATCCGATTAAATACTTTTCTATTCTGGGTAAATATATTTCTGTTCAGGTAAATATATTTTGTTCTCCCACTGTAAATGTGTCTGCTGCGTAAATATATTCCCGTTTTGAGATAAATATCTTCTCGTTCTGAGATAAATATATTCCTGTTTTGAGATAAATATATTCTCGTTATGAGATAAATATTTTTTCATTTTGAGGTAAATATTTTCCGGTTCTAAAGTAAATATCTTCATGCTCACTGTGTAAAGGTGTTCGTTGTTAACTCTGAATATTTTTCCGTTTCCAACCCTTGGTGCACACCCGTTCTTATTGCTTGGCTGCTTATGAACCCTTCTCAGGTACTCTTTGTAACACCACAACCAACCTTACCTTTAACTATGAGTTCAGTTGTTAAATATTACATTGAATTGTTATGATTAATTCAATTTTATATTGAAATGAATTAATTAAATATTTTGTAGAGGAACGCTTCGAGGTGTCTTAATATCTTAAATATGCCTAGTTTAATTTTAATGTAATTGATATTAATTCTCAAAATTGTTTATGCATTACGATTGTTAATGTGTAATTAGATTATTTAAGTTTATAATTTATTATAAAAAAATGATTTAAAGATCTTCAAAGTTTTATAAACTTTCTTAATCTTGAAAATGTGAAAGCCCAACTACAAGAGTCAATAAACCAGGGTCCCTTTTCAATGCTGTGAATTTTTTTCCTAGCATTGATGCTGGAATTAATCATGACCGTAGGATAGAGCCAAATTAATCCCAGTCATTGGATGGTTTTTAAGTTTAACTTCCTTTGAAACTGGTAGAATAAGTACCCAATTACCCGTCTTCTTCATCTTTTCCATTCCCCCCTTCTTTGACTACAACATCGTGATTAGGGCACGACGATGAATTTTTTCTCCTCTAAGTTGAAGCTCGCCTAGGAGAAATCTCAGAATTACATCTCTCCGAGTTGATTCTGGCAGAAGTTGGTGCTCTCTCTCTCACACTTTCTCACACACACACACTCTCAGCTATGGTGTGTTTGTCCCCCTTTCCCCTTTTTCTTTCCTCTTTTTTGTCATTCGACTTCTACCCCATAATCTAGGGCATGCTTTTTAGTTATAGCTTTATAGAACTTTGCATATGGTTGTGTGCTTGTGGTTATCTCTAATTTTTTTAGCCTGATTATTATGTTCAGAAATGAGAACCCAGGGCTTCATTTGTCGCAATTTCTTGAAATTGTGGGTTTTTGCTGTGAACCTAGGAGTTCTATTTACCAGCAATTGGGTCTTAGTTTAGGGTACTTGAATTTACAGAGTGGGCTGAGCAAAGTGAGTTCCACAATATCAATTATTTATCTTGCTATTTACTTCCAATTTTATGTTATATAAGTGTCCTTTGACCTTTATTTTTCACCTTCTACACTAAAATTCAATGGTTCCATAATATATGTATTTTGCTCATTCCTTGTATGTAAATTTCCAGTAAGTGTGCTCTAGTTTTTACATCTAAATGTGTTGACATTGTGATCTTTGAAGTTTGAAGAGTGCAGTCTTAAAAGATGGTCTTCTTCTACAAACTGATTATATTTATTAATTGAGATTTGGTTTTTTTATAAAACTATACTAATAAACTGTTTTATCACCTTTAAACTGTGAACTTTAATTATAGAGAGTTTCTCTCGAGTTGAGAAAAAGGAAACATAACTTATATGACCTTCATCTAGTTTCTAGTGATGTAATTATTTCCCTATTTTCCATTGTTGTTTTTGTTTCACTTGATTTATTTTGATGGACTTATACGCCTTCTCATTAAGCATGATGGAAGAAATAAGAAATTAGTAATTTCTTTCCAAAAGATTCAATTATACTATTTTACTATTAAAGATATGCTTATGGGAGAAAGAGAGGCAAGTTTATTATCTCCTCTTCTATGCATTTTCATATTCTTGGGAAGCTCTACTGTGGGTGTTGCTTACCAAACATTGTTTTGTGTGTGAGTGTTCCTCTTCTGTGCATTTTTTTTAGATTCTCTATATCGTCACCAAGAATTATAATAGATTTTCATTTTGGGAAATCCATGAAGAGATATATATGAATGAGTTATTTTAGTTGTTTAGATTAGTTAAATAAGCCCATGTGCTCACTTGAAATCATAAACTATTTCATTTTATTTATATTGGTTGAGTAAGCCACACAAATTTTGTTTAATTTTTTTGAAAAGGATACTTAGGCCTTTTAGTTCGAGTAGTCATGTCTTCACTGAAAGGCCAATTTATATCATTTTCCAGACCCTTTGAAATAATATAATTGCAAAGGGTTGCTTCTTTTCATGTATTCTTCCTTTCCAAATTTAGTGTCTTTAGGAAAAAAATTAAGAGAATATTTTCTTTAAGTGTATGTTTTTATCAAATTAAAATTAACATGCAAGCAACCAATTGATTTGCAAGAATTATTCCATACAGTCAACATATAATACATTCTATGAGAAGAGACTGAAATTGTTGTGTCATTACTATCTTAAACATATAGGCTTAATTAATGTTAATCTACACAGTCTCACCTAAAATAATTTGTTAATGCTATTTTGGTATGGATCTCAAATGGTCAAGAGTTTATTTTCATTACTCCAATGGAATCAAAAAGTGAGAATATAGTTCGCTATAATTTTATCTGTTGGCACATAGTTTTTTGCTGTAAACAACGGTTATAGTTAACCATCAGTTTGGTATACTATCTGGGTTGCTTTGTATAAGAATGATTTATGTTTTTCAGTGACATTTTTTTGTAATGCTTATTTACTTCATTGTTTATGCTTTGGCAAAAGGGTTGGATTATGTTCATGTCTAATGTTATGGGTTGCTCTTGAGAAATAAGATTAAAATTTTGTTATAGCTAGAATATATTTACTTGAGAACATAACATTGGTTTGAAGTTGGATTTTCACTCAATAATAAAAGCGTCTCCTTATTTTTTTACAGTGAAACCTCTTGATTATTGGTCATCAATAGGGAAGACTTATCAGTATTGATAAAGTTAGTAGTAATTTACTTCTGGAATGTGAACTCATATAAGAATTATTGTCTCAATATCATTAGATTGGTTTAGATTTACTTAATCAAATGGAACTTCTTATGTTGTAGACTAGTTTCTAATTTTTTTCTTTTTCATGTTTCTATACGGAATATTGTAGTTGGAAGGAGATATTAATTGTTTTCTTTCATGGAAACTATGTTCTTTCATGTGTATGTTTGTTATTAGATGAATACCATTGTACATGTTATCCTTCAAGCAATCAAATAAAAGAAAAAGTCATACTTTAGAGAGAACTACATGATCAACATCATTTTTTGTATGATTATAGAGATTTTCACATTTATAGAGTTTTTAACTAGCTTACCTACGTGCTGAAAATTTACTAATATAATTCTTTTGACATGATAAATTGTAAAAAAAACATGGAGAAGAGCATGTTGCATCTTGATCAACTAAGTTTCTTACATTCTTTAAATTCTTTATATAACCATATTTTCTTGAAATCTTGCATCGATTTCTGCAAGCCATTGATATTCACAACATGTTTATCATTTATTAATATTGTTGATATATGTCACTTTCAATTAATCCGTTATCTCACATAGTCATTGCATAAACCTAATTAATAACATAATAGGGGCAAATGTATACAAAAACATATTATGAATATTAATTTAATGGTGCGTAGGACCTTAACATTCTGACTAGATGATGCTCAATCTGTTATGAATTAGTATCGGGGATAATCATGATAAGAAGGTATTGTCACAGGACTAATTTGATTAACATATATTACATACGGCTAACACAAATGTGAACGTGAAGAAGGCACATAATGGTTTCTTTGAATACTTGTGAGTAAATAATGAGATCATCAATTTAATATTACATATTTTCATATCAATTGTTGCAATGTTAATGATGTTTTTTACAATTAAAGCAGTGTGAAAATATGTTTAAACAAACATTACATTATAACATGGAATTGATAAATTTTGATTGTATTTAAAGTGAGTTTGTGATATGCAGACACGAAGAGATCTATGTAAGTTATGAAAAAAGTATGACAAAGGAAGCGAAACTCAATTATTTCAAGGATAATGAAATCCATGCCCTTGGAAGCGGAGCAGAACAACTTGGTCCTAGTCATCCGAGAAGGCCTACCTTTAAACGGAAGTTACTCGCACGTTGTACACCCGAGAAATTTACGGATCTTGTTGCAAATGTTGATGAGGGGAAGAGAAGAGCGGAATTGGAGATGGGACTCAGAGGGTTGTTGGATATTAAATACCACAAGCTGAAGAGGAACTTCTTGTGGCAACTATTAGGTTGCTTCGATCCAGCCACCTGCACGTTGAATGTCCATGGGGTCGACATTTAAAGTCATCCTGGTCATCTTTAACGGTGGACAGGAGATCAAATTCGATGGTGATGTGAATGAGATAAAAGATCTAAGGGGTCTTTTGATATAAGATTGTGAGTAATTGATTTCTGAAATAAGATTGCTGGAATATGATTGTGGGAATATATATGTCTGAAAAGTTAAGATTACTTTGTTTGTGAATACTTGAGAATGTTTTGATTTAATGTTGAGGGTTTTAGATTAATTTATTTGTTTTGATGGAATAAGCATGGGAATGTTTTAAACATTATTGCCAAATTTCATATTTACCCTTGGACTAAAAAATTCTTATAAATAATAATTACTTAATCTATAATAAGATGACCAACATAAGTAATAACAAAAATATAGATTTTAGCCATGATTTTTTCCGTATATACTTATTAATTTTTCGATCAAACCATTATATTATGATACGCTGTGTAGATTTTCATCAAATATTATCCATACAATTGAACTAATACCGCTCCAAGTGTATTAATATTGTATAAAATTTATAATATAAGATAATAATTTTTATAAGAAAACACTCATGATTTTCAGCTCAATAATCAAGATTATAGTACTAAACTAAATTTCTATTAAATTTCAATCATGATATTAAATAAAGTTCAATTTATAGTTCGTCTAATATCAAAGCATGTAAACATAATATATTTTATAAAATATGCAAAAGATGGATTCTCAATTCAATTACTACATTTTCATATACATATATTGATTGTATTTATATGTGACATGTCAAAAGATATGGACAAAAAAATCATGCGCATATCATAAATGCAACAATAAAATATTTACCCTTGTGCACATCATACAATTCATCCATGTGCACAACAAAAAAACTACACCTGTAAATTATTGTAGGTGACATTACTTATACCATACATATTAAAATAGATTCTGAAGGCTTCATCATGAAATCTATTTTCTATGATTTCATATTATCGAGTAAAACTTGCAAAACAAACTCCTTTTTGAAAGGCGTAGGCAGTGCAAAGAAATAACGAGTTTGATCATGGTCTTTCACAATCAAATTTCGTGCTAGTACCTTCTCGGCATCTATTAGTCCATATATTTTCATTATTTCATCAAATATCTGAGAAACTTTATCAGCACTATCAGCTTCATGTTGAAAACATTTTACCAAATTGCCTATATTGTCATTTATGTTTGAGAAGAATGTTTCAAACTGTTTGACCATGTTAGTCAGTGTCTCGGCCAACATATAATCATCTCTAGCCCTTTTCTTAGATTTTTTGTTGGTAGAGAGGTTGAAGGAATTTGAGAAGAAGATGCTGAAGGAAAAGTTGGAGTTTGACAAGTAGAGCCGGTAATATCTGCTTCTGCAACTGCCGTTGTAGGGTCTGGTACATAAAAGTCATCATCTTTGCAATTAAATTCGCACTCCTATTCTATAGCATCAACCATATGTGCAGGACCTTCATCACCAAGTCCAGAAGTTCGATCTTTTCCAAACACCGACCCCAAATCATCAAAATGTCAAAAAGGTTTGTTCAACATGCCTTTTGCATTTGGATGGCTCTGCAAATGTATAACATTTAGAAAACATCATATTAACACACAATTATCATTCACAAATAGAACTAACAAACAAGTTACACCCCCCTCAAACAATATAAATAAAACTAACGAACAAGTTATATATGTTTATATGCATTCTGAAAATACCATATTAACCCACAGTATCATTCAAAAAACATCATATTAATACACAGAACTAACAAACAAGTTGTCAGCCCCCCCAAACAATATACTAGCTCGGTCAAAAGTATGAATATTATCACATTTTGAATGGTTCATAAAATAAATAAAGAACTCATACCTTAACCCAATCATCAAATACATCTTTAGCAACGAACACACACTTTGCAGCGTTATCCCATCCAAAACCACTACAGTTTGGTCCTAGAATCTCTGCTATAGCACCATATTGCTTCTTAACAACTTGAACCAAGATTCAATATGTGGTTGGGCTCGAAGGCCACACCCAGGGATTCTTTCTTCCATTCACTTCTCAGGTTGTTACAGGAAACCAGTTTTGAACGTTCCATTATCACCTCACCAAGTCCCAACTTACACTAACCTTACTAAGGACTCCACCAGTTTTGTATCCTTATATTGGGTCCATTGATGTTTCTTCTTCCCATTAACTTTTGCCTGCTTAATTTGATTCATTCCTACACATATAAGTGTCTAATATAATAGCTTAAAAACTCATTTACAATTCAATTGTATAAAATGAACATAAATACTCAAACTGTACACATCATAATGAAGAACTGCTCATTTTAATATTACCAAATAAAACAGTTTTCAAGTAAAAATCTTACAAGTCCAAAACATGAAGTACAAACATAAGTGAATTCAAACACAAACAAGCAACCTAATGACTTAATTTTTAGTGAAAAATCAATTCCTTTCATTGGTCCACTCTTCAAACATCTCTTTTGTCAAGTTGTCCCTCCAAGTAGTCCAACTATTTGACGGTTCCACGTAGGTTACATGTTGGCTCTCAATAAATTGTTCAACATAGTCATTTTGTAACTCAAAAGGATCGATAGACATTTCACATAAAATCAAATTATGAAGAAGGCAACACGCCATAATGGTCATACATTGAATTTTAACGGGGTAATAAGATTTCTCTCTAAGTATTTTCCAAAGATCCTTTAAAAACCCAAAAGCCCTTTCAATAACATCTTTTGCTGAGGAATGCCTCATGTTGAAGAATTATTCACGAGTAGTTGGTTGATGTCCTTCCCTCCAATCATTCAAATGATATCGTTGCCCTCAGTATGGTGCCAAGAAACATTTACCGTTGGTATATATAGCATCACATAAGTAGTAATATCTTATTAGCTGGACAATTGATTAGGGTCATATCAGTTAAGAAAATAAAATGGGTCAATCTCTTATTGATGTTAACAATTACCTTGGGGTACCTTAAACCCATTTGTTCTAGATAAAGCATCACAAAGAACTCTAGAGTCTGCTGCTAAACCCTCTCATCAAGGTAAAACATACAAAAATTGTAAATCTTGAGCGCAAACTCCCAAGACATTAGTTGCATTCTTTCTTGTACGATACCGAGGTCTATCAACAGCACGTACATTGACCTTAATGTAGGTTCCATCTAAACCTCCTAAACAGTTCTGGATTAATAAAATTTCAAATGTTACAAACCTTACAGTGGTATATAAGAAGGAATCCAATTTGAAGTGTATATTTGATACCTTAAACCACTTCCATCTTCTATATGTAAAGTTTTCAAGGATTGACATTGGTTTTTTCAATAACACATCATGTAGACGTAGCACCGAGTTTAAAACTTTTGTAAAATGCTCACTCACTATTTCACCAGAACGTGCAAAATGTCATCTAACAATTCTATTCTCCATGCAATTATATGTAAGAAGATAGCAACCATTTCTTCTACATCCATATTCCTAGTTCCCCCTAAATTGACCAACTGTCTTAAGAAGTTGACATAAAATGGCAAATGTTCTTCTGTCCATTCACGTGCTTTCAAAACATGCTAAGTCATTTGCAAATATCATTCTATGTAAATTTAGTGTCCTGATATAGTGCCTATCAAATGTATACCATCCCACCCAATTATACGTTTCTTTCTCCTAGAAAGGATAGTGACTATCACAATCAGAAATAAAATTGTCAATTATTTTAACATCTTCAAGTAGTAAACTAAAATACACATAATCCGTCTTTTGGTAGCCAAAGGAAGGCGAGCCATATCTGTAAAAATATAGATGATCAAAGATAGGTACTTGAATCAGGTTTACCCATAGCAACAAACTTAAAGAAGTTAAAGAGCCACACAATGCCAGAAGCCATGAAATCAATATAATATTGAAACGTGAAATAGAAATGAAAGTAATGAGAGAATTAAAAAGGAGCTATACCTTTTTCTCAACAAAATCAGCCCAGAAGCTAGCTTGAGCTCTCTAGTAAGGATCAGAAGACAACATCAGAGCTATGCCTTACGCCTACATATATAGCAGAGAAATTAACATCTTTGACCAAATGATAAATATGTGAATTGTGTATTAATCACATCATATGATGTTTGGTCTCTAACAGATAACAAATTTCACTTAATAAAGAACCACTACTTATGATAATATGTATATTAACATACACGAGTTAAAACATCAAGATTCCATGAGTTAAAACATCAAGGGCCAAAACACAGTAAAACAACATACAGTCTGATTAACGCATCAAATCAAAATCATAATCCAATTCCAAACCACAACATCAGTTGCTCTCAAGATTCAGAACACTATGGTGGAAATAAGGCAAATCAACAACAAAATCAAAACCAAAGCACCAATCCAGTATGTTCACTGAGTCCTCCTCTTTAATTTCTTAGCATCATACAACTCATTCCTCCCACATTTGATATAAGTCATTCCCTCTTAAACAAAAATACAAGCCAACACACTTCCAAAATGATGAAGGAAAAGGCAAATAGTTATATAATACAAACTGATCTTCATGCCTGCATTTATTTAATAATCAATAGGGTATCAAGTATTACAAGTGTACCAGCAAATCTGGCATTCCAACAATAAAATTGAAATGTTAAATGATAGCATAGTTATTAGATGTTCATGACCCAAAATCAAGAAAGCATATGGGAACAATCTTGACAAAAAAGCTGGAAGATCATGGCGTTCAGCAGGAAGGTTAGGTTGTTCAAGGTCTATAGCAAATCTCAAGGATGTCATCCATGGAAGTAAGAGACTCATGGAAAACCACCCAGCTGCAACCCTAGATCTATGTGAAATCAATTATGATTTCAGAAATTAACTATGTCTAAATAGAAAAAAAACAGAGAGGAGAAGAAGAACTTTTAACCAGCAAAATACCTGATCAATTACAGAGATAAGCATATTTCAACAGAGCCCTAATCAACTATGTCTAAATAGAAAAAATCAGATATGAGCCTCAGCAAAATACTCGATCGATTACACATTGCAAGAACCTAATCAACTTCATGTTTCTCTCGCTTCTCACGAAGCTCTATAAAAACTCGCTTTAAGGTTTTGGCCTCTACAAAAAATGGAGAAGAGGGAGAAGGGCAGAACGTAAAAGGGTAGAGAGAGAGAGAGCTTACCATGGGTCATTGGAGCTCGTGAGTGAGAGGGAGAAGGAAAAGGCAGAACGTATAAGAGAAGCCTTCATGAGAGAGATTATCATGAGTCACTGGAGTTCGTGAATGAGAGGGAGAGGGAGAAGGCAGAATGTAGAAGAGAAGCCTTCATTGCCTGGAATGGATATACCCGTCGATTTAAAGGGGTATCAAGATACCCTCAATGGAGATATCTTGACATTCCTATAATGTTAAAACACTCCAAAAAAAACTAAACCAAACAAGGAAATCTTAATATCACCCCACTTTACGGGCATCTAACCTAATATCACCCCATACCAAACACCCCCTAAAGGTGAAGTGGGTGAACGCCAAAGGTGATATTCTTGTGAATGTCTTATCGAACATCTTGATTGAGGAGTATGACAGTGACTATTGGAGGCAAGCCTTTATGATGTACACTGCCGGGGTTTTTTTAACTCCTCGATCAAAACCAATCGTCAGTCATTCGGGGTTGCATGTTGTGAAGTCACACGCGACCATCCAATAGAAGAATTGGGTTTCCGCTTACTTTAAATATTATATGGATGGTGCAGCGAGGTATCAAAACAACCACCATGATAGCATTACCGGATGCTTTTTATTTATATAGGTAATATATTTAATGTACATTGGTATTATTTCACATTTTAACATACGTATATTTGCTAATAAGTTCATTTTGTGCTGCCAACTATGTTGACTTGAACCATCCTTCACCGCTAAGGTGGAATGACATGGCCATTGCAAAAATAATTTATTTTATAAAATCAAGGAGAGAAGCTTGGCCTAAAAGCTTGCGGTAAGCCTTTTAGAATATTGCAAATTTGGTTGGTTATATTACCATTGATGATTTATTACTAATTCACATATATTTGAATTATGTAGATCGATACAATCACATAAGTTGTTCTGGGTGACCGCGAGGTTTTGGGAGGACCGTGAGCGTAAGATCATTTACGAGGATGTGTGTGCAGATCTACCTGAAGAGCAAGCCATCAGGTTAGGTGCTTTAAGTGCACAAGTGATCACTCTTCAAACGGAGCCCAACTCCATGAGGGTGGCTCTTTAGGCAAAGTCCAGCTCCATGAGGGCGGATATTTCACAATTAATGGAGGTGCAAAGAAAGATTATGGTCGTCTAAGAGAAGATGTGCACAACATTGGCGAGACTTTTGGAACGGGACACTGGTAAATCTCAAGCCGAAGAGGATGAGCCACGCATCACCATGACTCAAGGTAAAGAACAAGGAGGTTTTGTTGAGGATATGAGTCCCGGCATCGAAGAAGAGCTATCGGTCTCTTCATCACCTTTATATAAAGGTGATAATGATGAAAGGTGCATCCAGTTGGATGCTTCAGACAATGTATTCGCTGACCTGTTATTGGTCAGGAAACCATCGATGACTGGAATAACTAAAGGACGTCGAAAGGTATTATTCTGTTTATTCGTATTTCATATTTTCTATATATATAACATGTATAATCTAAAAATTTCCTTGGGGCTGTGTTTTGGTAGGGAAACAAGTCTTATATGAGTTTACCAAAAGCTAATTCTCGATGCAGATTCGCAGCACTAGGGAGAGGAGAGCTGGTCATCTACTCAGTTCACCCTATTTGAAGGGTAAACAGACCACTAAACGCAACAAAAATGTATTTAAAGTGGGTTCGTACACTTTGCAGGACCTACTAGAAATGAAAGGTGAGCGTTTAGTGGAGTATATTTTCTAGAAAAAATTAGAGGATAGGTAGTAGTCACACTAATCTAACAAAATTTGACACACCATCACTTCCAAATGTTGTATACGTTTGTCTTTTTTTATCTTTTGCAGTGAGATTCTCGTTAGACATTCTGGCCTCCATGCTAAATGGAGAGAGCTAAAGAATCTCAATCCAGAAAATTGGCTTGGCTCCAACTTATAGACTTATTTGTCAGTACTTTGACCTGGGAGGCTCGTTGTGTGTCAATGAACAACCGATTATGGTTTCTTCCCACGTTCTTTGTTGTGAGTATCTACTATTAAGTAACCTCCTTATTTTAGGTTTGTATGTACGTTGTATATTTTTTTTTGTTATGCCACTACAGAGTCAATGTATTTCAAAATTAGTAAAGCTTCCTAATTTTGTAAGAAAACACAAGGTCGTGGATAGATACGCGACAACGCTTAAGCTAGAAATGACGGTAAACAAATTTAACGTAGTTAAGATATTAAATTTTGACTGATTATGATTGTTTAAATATATTATGTAATCTAGATCTGTATTCTGGTACACGATGGTCGAGATCATTGGTTTATGGCCAAGATCTCCATCATGAATGAGAAAGTCACCGTATGGGACACCTTGGCAGATGGCCGACTTAAAGCGGGACGGACCGAAAAGATAAAAATGATTATATGTTCTAAACCTTCATCATGACTTGTAATTTGTCTTATAGCATGTATGATTTTGACATTGATTACCTTTTTTATATTTTGTGAATGAAATTATAGTTAGAAGGTATGGACTTGATATTTGGGCCTAAGCTCATAGATTTGTTGCCTCCGCCAACAGCCTTCTCTTCATTCAAAATTTCAAGACCACCTCAAGTGGTCACCCAATCAAATGGGTAAGTTCACCGATCACGAGTTTGATTGGGCTTCATTCACCCTTGAATGATGCACTTATTATTACGTTTGCAGAAAGTGATTATGGTGTGTGGGTCTTGAGATATATGGATGACATTAGGACAGAGATTGTTTGCGACTATTGTTCCCAGGTAATATGTCAGATATTGTTCACATTCTGTTAAACTTGAGAGCTTTGTTTTTTGTTTGTTATGGTTTCTGGTTCTTTTAGTTCTATAATTGGTAATTTTCTGATTGCTTTGGATTTGCCCATTTGAAGTTGTCATTACTTATTATTTATTATGGTGTAATGATAGTTTGGTGAATGTTCAAAACTTACAACTCTATTTTATGTTTTGTTTTAGTTTGGAGTTAGGCTTCTTTTAGTTATGTAATTGAAAATTTTCTGATTGTTATGGATTTGCTCGTTTATGACCGTCATTGTTGAATTTGTTGAGGTGTATGATAGTTTGTTGAATATTGGGAATATTTTTATAGGAGTATGAATCGCAAAATCTTCATTGTAATATTTTGTTGAAGATCGTCAACCATCCTTCAAATGACATGTATGATACGTTACATTATAGCGTTGATCAATTTTATAGTAGGAACTCACCTGTCTCGGAGACATAGCTACCACCGAAGACGAGTCCTACTTTAAAGTAAAGGCTTTAGAAGAGAAACAAATGAATGGATAGATAAAACTGTATACATTATTATGAATGTATCCTATTTTCTGATGTTCTTATTCAAACACTCGCCCACTTGTCATTTCTGAGAAATTTGATGAGCTAGAGGTTATTGAAGAAGAAATAACAACGGTGCAATAAAATTCCAAGTAGATCAAGAGGGATATCTTCGTACGCTTCGACTTTTATTGCCCCGTCGTTACTGTCTTCTTGAATAACCTCTAGCTCATCGAATTTCTCAGAAATGGCAAATGGGTCTTCATTTTGTATATGATTATTATGTATAGTATATAGTGAAGATAAATAGATTTTTGTAAGTTTTATAAGTTATCATGTACAAGGATGATAAACAGATTCGGTATACTATTGGATACAACTATAAATAAAAGAGGTTTTTGTAAGTTATCGTGTACAGTAATGATAAATAGATGTTGTAGAATTATTGTGTACATGTATAAATAAGCAGATTTTTGAAGTTGTTGTGTATAGTGGTCATCTTCATATTTTTCAGAATTATTGTGTACAATTATAAATAAGCAGATTTTTGAAGGGTAAATTGTGTACATATTCGTATATTAACATTTTCAAAAAATAATGAAAGCAAGTTAATATCAAAATGTACATTTATTGCGATGAGGGATACTGAATATTATACCAGTATAGAATGTTTGTGTTGTACATAGGATACACACCTTGTGCGTTGAATGGTGGTGGGTATGCAGATGGGTCGAATGGGTACGCACCTTGCACATTGAATATATACGCACATTTCACATTGAATGGAGACTAACCTTGTCTAGGGACCCATGTCGCTTGTGCACCTTAACGTTAGATGGTGCTGAATCATCATTATTATCATCCGCCATCATGACATGCACATCGCTCGGTAACTAATTTCCATAATTACACTTTAGAGTATCAAGTTGTTGGTCTCGTGACACTATGTATGAGTCATTCGGCACCCCAAACTCGACCAATGAATAAATTTGAGCCTCCCCATCATGTGTCAAAGCACAAATAGTAACTGATGCCTCACCCATGATCTCCTTACGCAATAGCTTAAACAGTTTATGTATGAACACGTCTGCCACGTGTTGCTCTAATGCACGCAAGTGAGTCTTAAGCAGAGGCATTTCATTTGTCAACTTGAAGTCGTCCAACCTCTCCTCGTGGCGAATACGTGTCGATGCCCGATCAAATTGTAGCACGAATTCAAATAGTTTAGATCGACGTTCAACGAATCGGTAGAGATACACATTCATACCTTCAGATCGTTGCGTCATTCTCATGAACACAAAGAATTTTTTGCGCTGGAAGGTCTCTGCCCATCATTCACGCTTAGCATACATCCATTGTATACATTTGTTTTGACTAAGGTTGAAAGATTCTATCAAATGATCTCATTCCTGTTCGAACTCCTCTTCACTGAAGACGCCAAACATTACTCTTTTGAAGGCCTATAGAAAATACAGATTTTGCACATTTGATTGGGCATTTCATTCAAGATGCAATGTAATTAGGTAGGAGCATCTTGATTGCTTTACTCATCGCCTTACTGTCATCTGTAATGACTGATTGTGGCTTCTTATTTTTCATGGCATCCAAGAAAGTCCTCAACACCCATTGATAGGTTTCCATTGTCTCATCAACCAATAACATGTAACCAAATACCGTGGATTTGTAGTGATTGTTCACGCTAAGAAAAATCACAAGCAGTTTCTTCTATGCATTCATCTTGTAGGTCGTATTGAATGGTAATACATCACCAAAACAATGATAGTCAACTTGGCACGTTGAGTCTGTCCATAACAAATTCTCCAAATGATTATCCGTGTCAATGTTATATTTGCAATAGAAATCCGGATTCATCTCCAATTTTGCAGTAAAAAAGAAATAGTTGCCTCTAAGTCAGTTTCGACTACTTGTGATCTTTGATGCTTGTCTATCTTATTGTATAGATCTGTTCTTAAGACCCCACAATCCCGTAACCGCTAGCTTGGTCGACCATGTAATCATACACTTGGCTTATCTTGACACCAACATTATGCAATCCTTTTGCCTGAGCAATGTCCGCTTCATTCACTGCTCTATTAGATCGAAGAAAGGGCACGTCCTCTGATGAGGAGGTAGGATGGTTATGATTAGCTTCAAAATATTTTACCACCCATTTTTTTGCCTTCTTATCTAACTTCACCCTAAAACAAGAACATAAATTCACCCTTGTCAAGCCTCTTGGTTCGCGCTTCGTGTCCTCTCCACCCATATATTTTTTCTCATGGACTCCTTCTTTTAAGCAAACCCATCTCCACAACATAGTTTCTCCATATATGTTCTTGCGTGTATCATATTTCCATACACGGAACCCAACATCGGTTGCTTATGTATAGTAGAAATCATCGGCCTCTTGTAACGTATCAAATTTTTCACCAACGAATCTCAGAAGCTTGCGATTACCCTCTTCAGAAGCTCACGATCTTAGAAGCTTCTGTGATTTTTCTAAGCTCACGATCTTAGAAGCTTCACGAATCTCAAAAGCTCATGATTACCCTCTTCATAAGCTCACGATCTCAGAAGCTCCTGTGATTTTTCTTTTCTTTACAGCCAAAGCCGCATCTGTTCAAAGAGATTAGAGAGAATATGTTGACGCATCTCACAACTGTTCTTGGTAATGATAGGGTAACAGCTCAGTTCTTGTTGTTGCATCTTTTGACTAGGGTGAGAGTTTATTATGTAATTGCTATTCAGAATTTTTTTTTTGTGATTTAGTCAGATTACACCTGTGGGTTTGAAAAAAACAATTATGTAAAGCAGGTTATCCCAGCGATACACTACACACAATGCACATTTGTGTGGTGATTTTTGAATTCAGAGTTCTCCTTAAGTTGACTGCCACTTTCTCTATTGTTATTTATTTTGCAATAGTTTATTTTCCCTTTTCTATACTTTTTTCATCAGAAGTGAGATGTAATATTGTTTTGTCATGTATTTCTAAAACGCTATTCTTTGAAAGAGAACTAGCCTTCAAGTTTATTTTTTGAGGGAGTCAAGGGAAAAATTTGCCAAAATGTTAGCATCGAACAACTCTCAAGCAAAGTAAACTAGTAAATGCAATTTTGTTCCTGTCCATCCTTATTAGCAATTATATCTGCTAGTTGTGTTACTGATGCTTGAAAGACTAGTTTTTGACGGGGCAGGAAAGTCAGTAAATCATAAGGCTAGGCTTGACTTTTAATTCTGATAGAATTTACTTGAAATTAGTGATTGATGTTCTATAAAGAACAATTTAGCATATTTTTATTTGAGCTACTGGGCAATCATTATTTACCAATATAAATAGGATGCTGTAAAAGAAGAGGAATGATGGTGAACTAGCCCTGGCAGGCTCTTTTAACTTGCAAATTTGCCTTCAATTAAAACTTGACTCTAGATCACCTTAGGCATAGATGAATTCCTTCAATAGATGCTGCGTGTGCATATGTAAGTCAACACATGTGTTTGTGGTATTTTGTCTTCTTTGAAAGGCTTCATTTTTTACATTATCGGACTGTATTGGGCCAGCTTCAGTATCGGACTTCCCTTTCTTCGTTGTGGAGGACTTTTTTTACCAAGAAGGAAATATATTGCTTTGTGTTTGTTTTGGTATATATGGCAGGAATTGAATTATCGGGCTTTTGAGAACATTGAACATAGTGGTTTCTTCTATTTTCTTTGTCTTTAGGGAGTTCAGACATTTGACATGGGTATTTTAGTATTAAATATGTACAATTACTTGATGATTTGGGTAGCTTAAAGTCAATGACTAATAATGAAAATTACGTACACAAAAATCTAGGTGACAAATGATGAAGTTGTCGAAGTGGCAAGGAGATTAGCATTGGAGGAAGGCCTGCTAGTAAGTTACAGTTCTTAAATATTATCGCCATAATTGTTTGGAAAACAACTCCATTTCAGCAGATTTATCACTATGTATGCACAAGAACCCTCATCTATTCCTGAAAAAATAATTGAATCATTCTCTCTAGTAACACACCTGATCACCATTGAAATATTGGATCGACCTTCTTTCTATAGTAACAACCTAAACTATTCTTTTACAGTGGTCGAAGTGAGAGAGAGTTGTCCACTATGTTTTGATAATTTAAAATGTTATCTTGATCTCCCCTCAGGTGGGCATTTCATTAGGTGATGTTGCAGCTGTCGCGATAAAATTAGCAACACGACCTGAGAATTCTAGAAACTCATTGTGGTAAGTTGTTTTCCATGCCTTTAATTAGTTAGCTAGTAGTTGAACCAATCAGTTAAAATATTTTCTGGAAATTGCGTAAATAAAATGTCCCGTAAAAGTGTTCGAGCTTCTAATTCATTTACTTGGTCCATGGGCAACTTCTAATTCTAATTTGTGGTGTGAAAGCAAAGTTAACACTGATCCAATGTGGAAGTGAGTTTAAATCGATTCTACATGATGTAGTTTATTGAAATTATTTAATTTATATTTCTCATTTTCTTATCTAATTTTTATAAAATTCAAAGATTATGTTTCATATTTAGTTTACCTTCATTATTGCTTTTTTGCTTAACTGTATACCCATCTCTCTATCATACATGTTAATTTTTCAGATAATATTTCCAAGCTTTGGTGAGAGGGAGGTAGAGGCTCAGAAGATGCGACAGAAATACTCTGAGTTTTCAGAGTAATAATACAATTTTTCCATAGGTAAACTATTTTTGGAGTTGGAGGAGTGAGGTTCTTGGATTCTCTCTTCGCTTCCCTGATTAATAGAACACATCTTTTGAACATTTCTCCAAGTGCAATTTTTATTCAAGGCGCAGTAATCATATGCTAGGATAATTATTTTCTTATTTTTTTGGCTAAAAGATCCCTCTTTATAATGTTTATTTAGCAAGTAGCCTTTGAAAGTAGTAAAGGATATCATACATGATTTTGAGCTTAAGCTTGTATTTTTGTGGAATCCTTGACAAGATTTATTTCTTAAGACATCAATTTGGAGATTATTGTTCTTTTCCTGCATGTTCCAGGGAGGAGGCAGCTATCAGAGAGCTCTTGGAAGTAACAAAGGACACAAGACCAGATGGTCCTGTAGAAGGAGCTCATCTTCACATTGTTCACTTGTTCGATTCAAGTTTTTCTTTGGATTTTATCAAGGTACTTCCCAGTTACTCGTGCCTTTTATATGCATGCAGGTTCAAGGTTGTGCAAGTTTTACACATATTTTTTTCACTTGTTGTTGTTACTTGCTTTTGTAGAAAGTAAAAAGTAGTGGTGACATCATATCTTTGGAGACATGTCCGCATTATCTAGCTTTTTCAGCAGAAGAGATCAAAGATGGAGACATTTGATTTAAATGTGCTCGCCCATTCGTGATGCAGCCAATAGGGAAAGGCTTTGGGATGCATTAATGATAGTTCTTATCGATAAAATGCACACGCTTTGTTTCTCTGTACAACATATGATTCTTAGAGAATGATTTGACCTCGTTTTCATTTCTTATTACATGAATGACACATTGACATGTTAAGTTTTGATCATTCACCAACACATATCATCTTTGCAGGTTAGTCTTTTGCATGAATTGACTAAATTTTTTCCATTTGCAATGCCTATGATGCTACTAGTTAATACTCTACTTGTGAATTATTGAAATTAGACCTTTGATTGAGCAAGATATTATTTACACTAAATGCTTTAAAATGGTGCACAAATCTTTGAACTTATGGGTTTTTTCTGGGAAGTATGATCATTTCGTAAATTTTGTCAGATAACTGGATGAGTAGCATGATTCTTTTTGGGAGATTCTACAGTTTGTTCTTCCAGTAACATGGTCATATGGAAAGAAACATGGAGTAACTATTGAATAGTTATCTTTATGGTGGAGCGAGAGGCCCGCTAAGCTTGTTGGCCAAGAGTTAAAGGTGATAACAACTTTTCTTATTATCTCCTCATCATACTTTTTCATATGTTGTCACCCTAAATACCTTAAGAGTACATTTGACACTCAATATTACAAGGCATGACAATAGTAATTATCATTGTCCTATATTTGTCGTGTGGTGAATTCAGACTAATTACGGTCTCGCAGTTTAGTATGTTTTGAATTCCCATGGTTCTTTCATCATGAAACTTTATGTTTAAAGTAGTTTCTTTGTGTCTATCAATAAATCTAACTGCTTTGTGGTTTTGTTAGGGCTTTGTGGTTTTGTTAGGGCTTTGTGGTTTTGTTAGGGCTTTGCAGTTTTTTGTTGTTGTTGAGACTACCTTGAGTCTTTGTCGATTTTGAGGTGTTATTAGGTAATCTATGTTCAATGTTGTGATGAGAAAAAAAAGCTTGGTTGAGTGTTGAATATCTTGTCCTCTATGCCAGCTTCCATGATAATGAAATATCTATGCCCAATGCTGATCATTTGACGCCTAACTGAATAAATCTTAGTGTCGCCCACTTGATCGTGAAATGATTAGCGCTTTGTACATAGTGAGTTAACGTGAAACGAGTCTTGGGATCACTATTCTGGTATTTGATAATTGTGATCTTTGGTCCCCTAACCATGGGCTTGCCCTTACTGTCTTGCTAGAGATGTGATCAATAGTGGAAGAATTTGGTATTTTATATTCTTTAAAGCTCACAGATTTGTTGCTGGCATGATTAGTAAATAACCCATGGCAATTCTGTTTTTAACTTCTTTACATATGTTATTTGACTACTTGGCCTTCAATTTATTGGTGTAGTTTTCTTAGATGATAAGAAATATCAAAGCACTTGGGAATTAGTATTTTATATTTTCTTAATTTCACATTCATATGACATTGGATTCAATTCATTATATTCCTTTTGTAATTTGTAACTTGTGAAAATAAAACTTCATTGGTGAATTCATAGTACTTTTAATTTAACTAATCTGTTCATTTTGTATTGGATTTTCGCTAAGTACATAAGACTCAATTCAACTTGTAGTCCTAGTGTATATTAGTTTGTGAGAAATTTAAACAAGTACAATGACTATTCTCCTTAAAATGCAGGACCTACAATCACTCAAGGCTTTTCAACATGGCATCAAAGTTTGAGGAGTTGAGATGTGAAACTGTCAGTGAAAATTTAAAGTTATTTTGTAGCGTCTGTGAAACTTTTAGATGGTTTTTATTTTTTGAAATGAATGATGAAACTATTGTATTAGTAGACTAACTAAGTACTAATACTTTTTATGATACTTATGGACGATATTTTGTGAAAATGAAATGATGTATGAATACATTTTAGTCTAGTAATATGTTAATTTTGAATGTTTAAATAGGTATGTAAACAGGTGCGTATAAATTGATTGCAAAAAATAGCATTTATAAAATGTCAAGAAAAGTTATTTATAAGAGGTATAATTTATAACAAAAAGCTATTTCAATGAGGTTTAAAAAAAGCTTATGGTATCTAATTTAATAGGATACAAAAATACCTGTGAATATTAATTCACAAGAATTAAAAATGCATATTGAATAAAAGTAATAGGAGTCATAAAACCTCATTAAACAACGTTCTACAGGAGTCGAAAAATCTTGTAAAAGTGAGATACCACAGGGGGCTTCACAGGAGGCGTTGCGCCTCGCGAAAAACGCGAACTTTTGAATTTTAATATTAGGGGTTGTCACAGGCGCCACATGATCCTTGTGGATTACTTTTCATGGGGATATCCGCCTCTTGTAGAATGTCATATTTCCTGTAGTGATTATGATATACATGCATTTTATTTCGGGTATAAATAGACTTGTTAGTACTTATGCGTGACTTAAGTTCATTGTATAACTAAGAGGCTCGAGTTCCTTTAGAGAATGATTGTCTATTGTAGTGAAGTCTATTTTCAAGGACTTAGGCTCATTGTAGGACCATGGCTCTGGTTTCCTTTAAAAAATGGTTACTCAATGTAGTGCAGTGCATTCTCAAGGATTTATGCTCATTATAGAACTATGGCCCTAGTTTCGTTTAGAGAAGGTCTACTCATTGAAGTAAAGCCCATTCTTAAAGGTTCATTGTAGAACCGTGACCCTGCATCCTTCATTACTGGCTTATTGGTATCGTTTCTCTGGTTTCTTCCATTTTCTTTTCCTCATTCTCGTCCGTTAAGATCTACGACAAAAAAGTTGTACAAGAACACTAGATATAATAATAAAGAATTTTAATGAAGCGTAGAGGGAACGAGTATACCATCTCCCAATATCGTCGTAGGGATTTAGATTTAATACCCTGTGTCTATCTTCTTCAATCTTCTTCAGAATAGATTTTGTTTTTGTCTGAATTAATTTTTGAGTGCATGTCTCAGTTTATTCTTATGTTGGCACCATTTTTAACATTTTGCACGTAACTAGCCATAACTTACTCTAGAGAGTTCAGAATCATGCTTCGTAAACTTCTTCAAGAAGCTGACTTCCTCAGCTTTCTAACAGCGTATGATTTATCATGTAACTTTTCCTGTGTTGGTACAACTTAATAATTTAAGTTGAATAATTGCACATCCTTCTTTTCCCAAACAACTTGCATGAAAACCGCCAAAACTTTTGCTTCAGAGTTACAAATTGAGTTCCACAAAATTATTCAAGAAGTTGTTTCTGTATCTTTCTAACAACAAATTGTTCTTCATGCAATTTGCTTCTACTTTGTACAGTTTAATATCTGAAGTTGACTGATATACACAATTTACGTTAAATGATTTCACATCAGAGGGCATCCTAATTAGATGGTCAAGCCATAAGTTGGCCAAGTCATATACATGATTTTAAGTGTCTCATTTTAGACACATGATCTCAATATAAACAATATTTCATAATGATAATATACTATTGATCATAATATTACAATGTACTCAGATGTTAATAAAGCATGATAGTGCATTAATAAAGCATTAATTCCATATAAGAACTCAATCAGATTTTAATATTCAATTTGAGAAGAGTTTTATCATAGAGAATTGATAGTAAAACCAAATTAGAAGATGCACGACATATCAAGTTAATTAACATGAAGTCAATTATGTTTGACTATGATTTACATCATCAATGATAAAGTATCTTATTGTTAATATAGTTGAGCTATAGAAATATTTATATTAGGTGATGATAAACATAATTTATGCTACCACACTTGAAGCATGATAAGCATGAGGAAATGTGCTCAATTTTAAGTCTAATTCGTCATCCCAACACACTTAATGTAAAACCAATTCTACTAATGAACATGAAATAGTTCGGTTTTCTTTTAGATGGACAAAATATTATATTTATGGGCAGAGCAATAATTAGAAAATGACTACGTGAGTTTGATGTGCTTCTCCAATTTGGTGTAGGTGATGCATGCATTTGAAGATGGGTGTCAAATAATTTTGCCAAATTTTGACTAGAAACGAATTTGGAGCCAGTAGAGAGTTATTCAATTTTGACATCCCGTTCATCACACGGTTGGTTTGAGCAATTCCAGATTTTTGGATTTTCCTTTTTACATATTTGACCCTCCGAGAATCTCGAAATTTACCTTTTATTTTACAAATTTGATCCATCTTCCGTTGCAATTTCAACCAGCAATGCCATTGACCATTTAAAATAGTCAGACCCTTCTTCTTCCCTGTTTTACTTTCTGAATTTTGCTTGTGAAAAATTTTCGACTGGATTTTCTTTATTTTTCCGTCTGAGAGTTTCACTGTACTGAGTTTCGTTCACCAACATCCTTGTCCCAAGGTTCACCCATGAGTATTTTAGAGTTACCATTCGTCCCTTCAGTCATGGGGCTTCGTTCGTGGGTCTTCCCATTGCGATCCACCTCGCCATTCAATCCTGCGCACGTTTCACCATGGTCATTCATACTTTCCATATATGATCAACATTTTCATCGCGGACATGCATTCAAGTTTGACGTTTCTAATTATGAGCATCGTTGAGAGGTTTTTTGCAGGTATTTGCATCATTTATATGTACAAGTATATTCTTCCCTTTGGACATTTTCAGATATGGTTATCTCCTTCCCTTTGGGGTTTGCTTGGAGTTCCCCATTAACTTTTTTTTGTTAACCGTTTTGGCTCTTTCTCGTTCCCGTTCAACAAGCATCTCATCTTTTTAGCGATGAAGCGGTTGTTCTTGTGGTTTGGGGATCGGATTTCGTTTTTGACCATCACCGTTCCAAAACTCTTGCACTTGGCTCATGTTATGAGTTTTTATAAATGGTACAATGGAGTTTGGTTCGGATTTCTTAGTGTTCTTGTGGTTTGGTTCGATTCTGGGAAAAGATCAATGGAGTTTTAATTGGGGTTTTCTCCAGCAGCAATAGTGAACAATTTCTGTCATGCAAGCGTCTTTAGTGAACCTTCTCATTTATTGCCTCGCCATCGAGGTTCTGATTTTCTTTTTGTAGACTATTTTCCGCTGTGAAGTCATCGGTATTGATCAAAATGCTTTTAAACGAGGCCCCAACTCATAAGTCAAGAGAGTTGTGCACCAGAGGAAAGATCTAAGAAATTGGTGTCTAGGTAACTTACAAAGCTTTACATGAGACAGTGGGCAAAACCCTTAAAACTAGGAAAAGCAAAGTTTTGTGATTGTGTTTCAATGATTTTTTTAACATTTGATAGTTTTTTTTAAGTTTAATTCAAAATAAATTTGTCTTAACATATTTTTAGATATAACATTTTATTATTCATATAACTTAAATTTTGTTTCACGTCTAATATTTTTTTTTCAAAATTTGATTCGAAAAAACTTTCAAATATTCTTTGATTTTTTTAGATTCATTTGTCCTCTTTCCCTTTTATTATAATAAAAATACGGAACGTATGCCAATAACAATGTTAAATGAATATGAAATGAATGAGTATACCATTTTTTCATATTGTCATGGAGTTCAGAATTTGATGCTCCAATAAATATTCTCAATCGTTTCTTTTCTTGTTCTTTAAGTTCTATATCATTTTAAAATATTGTTCTCAAGAATTTAGTGCCCCTACTTCGATATTCTTCAAAGTTATTTCTTCTTCTTGTTGTTCTTCAAACCTTATATCTCAAATGTGTTCTTCGTCTTGAGGGCAGGTGTGAAGTTTATCTTTTTTAGAGATCTTGGATTTTCATGTCAAAACGTTTCCTGTTAGAAAAGTAAAAAGAGATGAAAATCTTGAGCGTTGATTCACTCTCAATGAGAGCACTGATTGTAAAAGAAATATCCACGACTATAGAGTTAGTTGTGAATTTCTAATAGAATAATGAGAAAATAATGAGTAAATAGAAGGGTGTAATAAACACCATTGTTTACGCGGAAAATCCTTGATAGGAAAAAATCACAGGAATCTTTTGGTAGTATTTTCATAACGGAGAAGGGGTTTATGCACAATGCATGTTACTATGTGTTGTGCTTGTTTTTGTGAGTGTCTTGATTACAACAGTTGACCTTTATTTATAGTTTCAGTTTAAACAATATATTGTTACATGATAATTGTTATTCCCTAATATGGAGCCTAAAAGAGGGGAGTGATTCTTTGCAGAAGAAATTGCTAGTTAAAGGAGTTCTTCAACTTCATCTTCAACTAATTCCTTGATTTTCTCCAATGACCACTATTGTTTTTTTGACCGCCCAAAGACATCCGTAGAAGGGTAAGTATCCGAGTAAATACATTTCTGTTCTAAGTAAATATATTTCCATTTAGATAAATATTTATACGTTCTACCACTATAAATATGTCTGTTATTCGTAAATATATTCTCGTTCTGAGATAAATATTTTCTCATTATGAGGTAAATATATTCTCATTTTGAGGTAAATTTCTTTTCGTTTCTAAGGTGAATATATTCTCGTTCTGAGGTAAATATCTTCCTGTTTACTATGTAAATGTCTCCGTAAACTCTGAGAATATTTCCATTTTCAATCCTTGGTGCGTGCCCATTCTTAGTGCATGGCTGTTTACGACCCCTGTTTAAAGATTTGAATCAAGTCTCTTTTCTTTAGATGTGTCAACTCTCCTTTTGCTATTCTTTTTTCGTATGTTTTGTGCTATTATTCCTTTAATATTAAGAACTGAACCAAACAAAAGGAGTATATATTAAAACTTGCATAAACAATGGACTAACCCAATTGAAAGTGTATAATTTGTGTTTAAATTTTGTTTTCAAACGGTTCAAGTGTATATTTATTTTTAATTGTCAATGTTTTATTAATTTAGACATTAAACAATCAGATTTCTCATTAAAGAGATATTAAAATAATTTAAATTAAAATATTTTTATTCTCAACTTATTTGCTAGACGTTAATTAAAATAATTTACAACTTAAAGTTTAATTTAAGAAAAAGTTGAGTCAAACATATTCTATTCTATTTTATAGATTAAAACCACTCTTAAATAAGTTACAACTCAAAAATCCAAGTTGTAAGTGTAAGCAGAGCCAAATAGCCCATATATATGTATATGTGTATGTGTGTGTTTGTGTGTATATATATATGTGTGTACAAAACATAATTGTTTGTCACAAAGTAAGTTTTGGAAATTAATTTGAATCTGGGCGCCCATAATGGGTCGACCCGCCCCGATTTTGAAAATGTGATCGGTAGTTCTTCACATAAAATACTACCAATGGTAGTTAATATAAATAGAACTTCACTTGAAATTATCACAAGAAAATTTGGACCTATTGAAAAACTAGGGAAAAAATAATTCCTCCAACTTTTAAATCAAGTTTTCACATATCAAATCAATGGCTCTTGGGTCGTGGAACAAGTGACGAGTTTATTTTCGTGATTTCTTACAAGATCCAGCGCGTAATTCATCATTTCGATCAATTCCGCTGCATAATCAAATATGTACACTTTATTTGATTGATTTCTACATTAGTATCGGGACAACTTTTTGTGATGTGCTCGTGCCCATCTGATTGCCAGACTATCTTTGTTCCCTTTTTTAACTGATACTGTACGTTGTTTTTTTAAAATCACTATTTAAAATCATTTTGGGTAAGTGTTCAATTGAACATGGTTTTAAGTTAATTCACAGATTCGGTTTTGAAATTTTATTCTACATCTTAATGTAGATTTATTACAGTTGATGCTTCAAATTAGAAATCCCTTGTTTTTTGGTGAATTGAAAACACTGTCCATATTTATCGGTGGCTTGTTCTTTGAGCTTTCATAAGCATTTTTTTCACTTTATATCTTTGGCCATTCTCAATTCGTTTGATTCAGTTTTGAGATTTTATATTGTGTCCATGGTTTGGAACTAGATTATGAGAAATTTTACTGATTTGTGACTAGATTTTGTATAATTTGGTCAACCACATGTTTTCTGTTGCATGATGTGATTAGATTTTGACTTGAATTTCTATTACTCGACGTTCAGTAGTATTTCGAAACGGTTTTGTTTTCAAAACGGTTTTGTTTGTATTTCGACGTCAAGTAGTATTTCTAACTGTAAGTTTTTGAACCGGTGCTTTTTGCACTGTGTGTAAATTAGTGGGTTTGAATAGGTGGAAAGTGATTATTTTTAAATTTCTTTATTTTTAAGTGATTCTATCCTATGTGAATAATTATTCTTTTGGAATAATATTAGATTATGTTTTGGACATTTTTTGCTGCTTGTTTTGAAGCTGTTCTGAGATTGGCCTTTATGCACGTTGTCATTGAGAATTATTAAAGCCCAATTCGTGAACTGATACTCTTTCTAGAGTATATAATCATAATGTGTGATTTTGTGTTACATGGTTCACCAAATTTTGAGTTTTGTTACTTACTAATAATTCTTTCATTCAGTTGTATTTGTTTTTTAAATTTTGGTGAATACTGCAGAAATATTTTTTTACCGATACTTTTTTTATTATATTCACACATATATTTTTAAAGTGATGTATATTTATTATGTTAGTACAAAAGATGGATTAGGACTCAGATTATGATGGATCATATACTTTGTACTATGAACTTTATGAGTATAAAATGAATCCACATCACAACAAGGTTGAACGTGTAGTACATTTAAGTAAAATGTACAATGAAGTGCGAAAAATGGGCATTGAAGTTGAGATAGATATATGCAAAATTCTTCTCAATTTCTTGCCAGACTCGTGGAATGTAGATAAAGAAGTGATCATAAAAAAATATACTTCTGAGGAATACGAGAGTATTGCAGAAGATCTCATATCAAGATAGGAATGAAATATACATTCTGGAATTCACCGTTGAGCTACATTATCAGAATTCATAAATCTGCGGAGCACAAGGTTGGTCCTTGGCGTAGACATGAAGGAACATACACTGAATGGAGTCTCATGTTCAAGTGTTGAACACATTGTGATGTCCCATTTCTTTTGTACATATGATAACTATTTTTAGTATTATTTCTAACTAATTAAGTTGTCGTGTTTAGTATAGTATTTTATTTTGTGTATGTACTTTTCATATCATGATATTAACTGAGTAAGAGTTATGATAAATGAGATTAGTGTATTCTCATATGTGATATGTTTTGGGCATATAACTAAGTAATGGTGATTTGATATTTTGTATGGGAGATGATTGTAAGCACAGCGAACTTTCGATCTTATACTCAATATCACATCATCATTGACTTAGTTAAGTTTGCCATAACTTTAAGACTGAATATGTGTTTTTCTTTTGAAGTGCTAGTATTAATATGCGATGTTGTGTTTATATGATGTAGTTAATATGACTTCTGCATCCAAAAATATAATAGCTCAACTAAACAAGGGTAAGAAATTGAACGGTGAAAATTTTGATATTTGGCATCGAAAAGTTCAGTATATTCTCGAGAAACACAAGAAGTTCTGGAAACCCTTGAAAATGGTAATTGAACCTGAAAATGGTATTTTTGCTCAATATAGAAGAGATCAAGAGGCTTATCATTTATGGAAATGAAAGAACAACATAGCTCACATTACGTTGTTGAGCTGCATGCAAGATGATCTTAGATTTGAGTTTGAAAAGTTTGAAGTTGCTAAGGATATGTGGGATGCTCTAAAAGAGAAATTTAGTTTGACTTCAACAGCAAGACTAAGATAGCGCACGATCAAATTTGACACCAATGTGAAACGTTAGCATCACACAATGAAACAACATTTGAGAGAGATGTCAAACATAATCAGAGAGTTAAAGAGTGTTGTGCATGCACTAACTGATGAACAACAAGTTCAAATTGTCATTCGTTCCCTCCTTCAAAATTAGGAGCACATGAAAGTCAACATGACCCACAATGAAAATATAAGAACTTTTAATGATATTGCGCGTCATGTGGAATTAGAAACTGAGCGCTTGGAAGCTGCTAAAACTTCTACTCAAGCTTATGTTGCTGAAATAAGTTCACAAAAGAGTGGTTTTAGGAGAAAGGAAATTCCAAATTTTTCAATAAAGGAAAGAAAAGAAAAGGTGCAAACCCACAATACAAAGGCAAGAAACCTAAGACTGACCGCCATATAAGAGGCAAACATGATGGTAAAAGGAAGAACAAGAGTGAAATGAAATGCTATAATTGTGGCATTTTGGGTCACTTTGCGCGTGAATACACTGCGCCTCCTAGTGAACCCAAGAAAGACAATGTATTTTCTAATATTACTTTTCACTGTTGTTATGTTTCTAGCAATGTATTAGTAACTGAATCTTATCTTGTATGGACTATAGATTCAGGAGCAACCACCATGTAGCTAGATAGAGGGAAGCATTTATAGAGTATCGTCGAGTCTTAGTGGAAGCAAGATAGATCTATGTAGGAAACAATTCCAGAGTAGAAGTTAAAGGAATGGTCACTTGCAAACTTGAATTGTGTGGTCAGACGTTATTCCTGCATGATGTCATTTATGCTCTTGAGATTAGATGAAACTTAGTATCTATAACTGTTCTCCTAGGTTTAGGTTTCAATATCAATTTTCATTCAGGTGGTGCAAACTTCGATTTAGATAATATGTACTATGGGTCTAGTTATTTTTCGAATGGTTTTATTGTTCTAGACGCTAAACATAACAACGCAAGTAATGACTATTATTTTTCTTTAATAGCATCATTTAGTAATAATGTGATTGATGCTAATATATGGCATGCTAGATTAGGTCATATAGTGCAAGACATAATGAATAGGCTTGCTAAAGAAGGTCTATTAGGCTAACTTGTAAAGATAGAGTTGTCTATATGTGAGTATTGTCTTGCCGGAAAAATAACTAGAAAACCATTTGGAAAGGCAAAAAGAGCAGATTATCTATTAAAATTAATTCATTCTAATATTTGCGGTCATATGAATGTGAAGACAAGATGTGACGCTCCATATTTCATCACTTTTATTGATGATTTTACACATTTTGGTTATGTTTATTTAATCTCCCGTAAATATGAAGCATTGGACTACTTTAAACGATTTATGAATTTGGTGGAGAATCAAATAGACAAAAGGATAAAAGTATTAAGAACAGACCGATGTCGTGAATATCTTTCTCATCAATTCAAAGAATTATGTAATGAAAATGATATATCTAGACAACTAACTATTTCTGGTACTCCACAACAAATTGGTGTTGTAGAAAGAAGGAATAGAACCCTTCTAGATATGGTAAGGTCTATAATGGCACAAACTAGCTTACCAATTTCATATTGGGGAGATGTGTTGCTTACTGCTACATATTTATTTAACCGTGTACCTTCCACATTAGTAACTTCCATCCCATATGAACTTTGGACGGGTAGGAAACCCAACTTAAGTAATCAGCGACCTTGGGGATCTGCAGCTTATGTTCGCAATTATTCTCATAAGCATGGTAAACCTGGACTGAGAGGTAAGAAGTCCATTTTTATAAGATATGTTGAACACTCCAAATGATACGTGCTTATTGTGAATGAATTGACGGAAGTTTTACTGAATTTGAATCAAAAGACTCCACATTTTTAGAAAATGAATTCCCTAGCAAAAGAGAAGCTAGTCAAGATTTGAGTCTATATGAGATAAAAGATCCCAACACTAATTTACTACGGATCAAACATATGAAATGAATGAGAATGTGTCTCATCTCCTTGATCCGAATGGGAGTAAGATTTTGACCGATAATACAAATCTGCAAGAAGATTATATACGGAGAAGTACTCATAAAATTATTCCTCGTCGATGTTTTAAAATCGAGGGAGAAGCTTTTATGATTACTCCACATGATGAACATGAGCCAAGAACTGTACGATAGGCTCTTTCATCAGTTGTGATAGATCATTGGTTAAAGAGTATGGAAAAAGAAATAGAGTCAATAAGAACAAACCATGTATGGGACTTGGTAGATCTTCCACCAGGGCATAAAGCTATTGAGAACACATGGATTCTCAAAATTAAATGCAAGGAGGATGGATCTATAGAAGATATAAGGCACATTTGATAGCTAAGGGTTACACTCAACAAGAAAGAATAGACTATGAGAAAACTTTTTCACTTGTTGTTAGGTTTGCCTCCATACGTCTAATTTTAGCTATTGTTGTCCAGCTGGATTTGAAATTACGTGAGATGGACGTAAAAACTGCTTTACTAAATGGGGAACTAGATGAAAAAATTTACATGCAACAACTAGAGAATTTTGTTGAAAAAGGCCAGGAGCGCAAAGTATGCAAGCTCCTAATATCAATATATGGCCTCAAACAATCATCTAGATAATGATATCTTAGGTTTCATAGAGCCATAACCACTTATGGTTTTATGATGATCAGTGAAGACTATTGTGTTTACGTCCGATTAGTGTATTTTACACTCATATTTTAGATAATTTTAATCTTATTTTTGTTAGTTCTTTAAGATTTTTTGATTGATTTATGTATATTTTTATTTATATCTTATAGGTTTGATATTAAATTGCATTTGGATTGATTAGAAAGATTTGGAAGTCAAAACTTCAAAAAAATCATAAAAAGAACGGAACTAGGCAGAAAGGCCAACGTTGCCACGCTTGCAGTATAGAATGCAAGTGTCGCGGACCTAGCTTCCCAGAATCGCAACACTGGTAGTACATAATGTCAGCATCACGGCGTTGGCTTCCAAGCGTCGCAACACTAGCAGTACAGAACGCCAACGTTGCAGCGCTGACTTCCCAGCGTTATAACGCTGGCGCGATAATGTTTTTCATATTTTTCTCTCCTATTTTTTCCTTTTTGAACCCTAGTGTATAAAGAGAATATTTTAGGTCTTTTGTGGACTTTTTGGACGCGAAAGGCAGAGGAGAAAGTTTTTGGGAGAGGAAACAAAGACGGATCCAATCGGGAGACGGATCTCAATTTCAATTCTTCCTCAAATCTAGTTTTTTCTTCTCTTTTCCTCTATGTTCATGAAAATTATTAGGATGTTTTCTTATTCTAGTATGTTCTGATTTTTTTATCTAGGACTATGACGTAACCAAACCATGATTGTTCATAAAGTTTTATTTTTAAATTAATCGATGTTTATTATGTATTATTAAGTGTTATAATCAGTTATTTATGCTTGTGAGTGTCTGGCCAACTATTACATGATTTTGGATTTAATTCTGAGACTGAGAAGTGATGATTGAATTTACTCTTTCTTTATAACACCATTAGAATTTTATAAGTTAGAGATAATTATGAATCTAGTGTAGCAACTATAATTTCTTGTGCTTAATGAGTTTCATTATATTGAATCTTAACACAAATGTATGATTCATATTTTTTATTCATTATTATCAATACTTGATAAAGTTTGATAATTATATTAGAAAAATTCACTATCAACGTTCTGAATAAACGTTAATTAATTGAGAATTAAAATTTAGAGCATGTTTGGTTTGGTGAAATAAAAAACCTAGAGCTTTTAACTATTCAAATTTTATCTTTATCAAATCTTTATCATTTTAGTTTAATTAGAATTTTAGTTTAATTAAAAATTCTAACTTTTCATCATTCTCAATTAAATTGAAGGTTTAGTTAATTTTAATTATTAATATTAATCAATCTTGTGGACGATACTCTATTTTTATAGAAATTTATTACTGGACGGCGATATTGTACACTTGCACTATAGCAAATCCGTAACAAGTTTTTGACATTCTGTACTGTCAGCGTTGTGATGTTGGAAAGCCATCGTCGTGACATTGGCCCTCCTGCCCAGTTCCCCAGTTCCCTAGTACAAGTTTTTGGCGCCATTTTTCAAAAACTTATTACAGATTTTCTATAGTGCAAGTGTACACTATCGTCGTCAAGTAATAAATTTCTATAAAAAATAGTATCGTCCACATGATTGATTGATATTAATAATTAAAATTAACTAAACCTTAATTCTAATTGAGAATGATGAAAAGTTAGTATTTTTAATTAAACTAAAATGATAAAGATTTGTTAAAGATAAATTTTGAATAGTTAAAAGCTCTAGGGTTTTCGATTTCACCAAACCAAACATGCACTAAATTCCAACTCTAAATCAATTAACGTTTATTCAGAACATTGATAACCAATTTCTCAAATATAATTATCAATCTTTTTCAAGCATCGATAATAATGAATCAAAAATAGGAATCATACATCTCTGTCGAGATTCAATATAATGAAACTCATTAAGTACAAGAAATTATAGTTGCTATAATAGATTCATAATTATCTCTAGTTTATAAAATTCTAACGGTGTTATAAACAAAGAGCAAATTTAATTATCACTTCTCAGTCTCAGAACTGAATCTAAAATCATGCAATAGTTGGCCAGACAATCATAAGCATCAATAACGGATTATAACACTCAATAATACTGAATAAAAATCGATTAAATTAAAAATTAAAATTTATGAACAATCATGGTTTGGCTACTTCGTAGCCCTAGATAAAAAAATTAGAACATACTAGAATAGGAAAACATCATAATAATATTCATGAACATGGAGAAAAAGAGAAGAAAAATAAGAATTGAAGTTGAGTTCCATCTCCTGATTGGATCCGTCTTTGTTTCCTCTCTCAAAAGCTTTCTCCTCTGCCTGTCATTTCCAAAAGTCCATAAAAATACCTAAAATATTCTCTTTATACACTAGGGTTCGATAAGGAAAAAATAGGAGAGAAAAATGTGAAAAACATTATCGCATCAGCGTCGCAACGCTTGAAGCCAGCGCCTCGGCGCTGGCGTTGTGTCTGCCTATACATCGTGCCAGTGTCACGACACTGGGAAGTCAGCGCCATGGCATTAGTGTTATGTACTGCCAATGTTGCGACGTTGGGAAACCAGTGTCGTGGCTCTAGCGTTTGGTACTGCAAGCGTGGCGACGCTGGCCTCCTGCCCTATTCCGTTCTTTTTGTGATTTTTCCAAATTTTTTACTTTCAAATCTTTCCAAATCAATCTAAATGCAATTGAGTATCAAACCTATATGATAGAAACAAAAATATACATAAATCAATCAAAAAACTAAAAGAACTAACAAAAATAAGGTTAAGATTATCTTAAATATGAGTGTAAATACACTCATCAAGTACCCTCCAATTTAACTTTTTGCTAGTCCTCGAGCAAAATAAAACAAAACGAAAAAATAAAACAAGAAAAATAATAAACACTAATTCTGAAAAGCCAAATAAAGAGTGACATAGTGTTTTTGACTAACTAAACTTGCCTTAGAGATTCTAAAATGACGATAACCCAAGAAAAACTTCTAAATTATGATCATTTAAAGCATTAACACAATTACCAGCTTACATTACAACTTAAAAAGTCCCGAATGTGTGTGTGTGTCACCTTAAGTCGTCCAATCTCTTAAACCCATATGAGTTTATGCAATCAAGTCTTGTAAAAATGGATCTAATCATCTATAAATAGATTAGAACTCCATAACCAATTTTTCATGCCACTCTCCACTAACGTAGGCAAACCACATCACTTATGATCATTAAGGCTTTCATAGACTTGTAATGTATGGCCATGGTTTAGAGTAGGATAAAGAATATTATTTTGGCTCAATCTTTACCCATAGCCACACATGTATTTTAGGAATCAATGAGGTTAACTCAACTTAACTTGTAACACCCCTAAACTTGTCATTTCACATCTTGAATAATCAATCATGATCAATCATTCTTTGTTTTTTTAATTTGGTTTCCTTAAGCTTCTCTTTTCTTTAATGAGCTTTCAACTAATATCTCCTAAACCAGTTGGTCTTAAGGTATTAGATTTTAAGACGCCCATTCGAGCTTAGTCACTCAAGTTCAAAAGGCTACAAAATCAAAATTATTCATCATTGTTTAATATCGAAACTCCTCTCATCCACCCAGATTGTCATAGCTCCAAGTATTTTCTCAGAACATTCAAATACTATGAGTAAAAAGGGGTACTAGGAAAAACTTTTTATAAGATTGCGAAATTGCCATAGGCGATAAAAAAATGATTATTTAAGCTCAACAAGGATGACTAGGAAAATAATTATGCACATGTTGGCTTAAAAAAACTCAAACGGTCCAAAGATGGCCTAAATCATGTCTTAAGTGAAGTATGGTCTAAAATTTTGCCTCGAGCAACAATCATATTGGTTCTAGAGTTCTTACAAGATCATAATGATTTCTTAAGTCACATAAACCTTCACTAAGCAAAAAAAATATAATCAAATGCTCAAGACTAGGTGCTCAATATGTCAGGATTCTCTAGTGTAATGTAAATCAATACTTGGTTCAAACACACACCGATACATAAATTCAACATTTTTTTTCAAAGCTATCAATAATTCAAAACCAATCTCGTCATAGGTGTTAGTGTTGTCTACAACAGAAATCCAAAAAAATGAAATGTTAATTAGAGCCACCACCCTCAAAAAAACTTTCATTGACCTCAATGAAAAGAAAATATGTAAAATGAGTGAGTAGAGAGAACTTCCTTGAATAATGATGGGCTATCATCCTCGTCATTCTCTGCATTGTCCATATTATCTCCAACTGAGGGGAAATTGGTGCATGAGCCAAATTCATCCATAGTTTTTTTAATATAAACTTTAGAATTCCCTTTGTGTCAAAAATCGACCAGCCTAAGACTGTTTGTTGCTCTCTCAACACCCTCAGCAGCTTGTCTTCTTATTCACCATTTAACGAGGCAGAGATAATGACAGGCAAGGTGGACACTTCTTCCATAAAGGTGTACACGAAGGTGGAGGTCTAACACCGATGGTTTTTCAATAAATGGTTGGTGTCTAGGTTTACATTCTCCAAGTTCTGCACTATACACCCGCAAATAACTATTCATATCATTTGGGTGTTTGAATGCTTTGAAGACATTAAAAATTACTTGATCATCTTGCACTCTCAGAATAAGTTCCAATTTTTACACATCAATCAGAGTTCTTCCCGTAGCTAAAAATGGTCTACCAAGAATAATTGGAATTTTTTGGTTTTACTCCATGTCAAGAACAATAAAATCAGCTGAGAAGATAAAATTATCCACCTTTATTAAAACATCCTTAATAATCCCCAATGGATATCTGATAGACCGATCAGCTAACTATAAGGATACCATCGTGGGCTTAGCTTCTCCAAGACCTAGCTTCTTGTAAACTGAATACGACATAAAATTGATACCAGCCCCAAGATCACATAAAACCTTTTCAAAATATGAATTTCCAATAGTGCAAGGAATAATAAAACTCCCAGAGTCTTTTAACTTCGGAGGAAATTTATTCTGCAGGGTAGCGCTACACTCCTCAGTAAGTGCAACTATCTAGCTTTCTCTTGTTTGAGATAATATCCTTCATGAATTTGACATGGCTCGACATTTATTCCAAAGCATCAGCAAAAGAGATGTTTATATGTAGTTTCCTAAATACATCAAGAAACTTAGAAAAATGCTTGTTCAAATTCTTCTTTTGGAACCGTTAAGGGTATGGAATAGGTGGAATATATGGTGGAGGATTATCAGGATAGAGTTTTGACTTAGGCTTCCCTTATTCTTTTCTAAGCTCTTGGCAAGATCATCACTCATTGTCTCAGCTTTTGCTTCAATTGGCTGAAAATTTTCAACAATGGCTTTTTGAGGTTCTGCTAACTCCTTGCCACTGCAAATAGTAACGACATTTATTTGTTCTTTTGGATTCCTCTCGGTGTTGCTCGGTAGAGAACCTTATGGTCTTTGAGTGAGTATTTCTAATAGTTGACCAATTTGAAGCTCTAAATTTCGAATAGATGTAGCTTGTCTCTGAATACTTGTTTCTTGCATATGAAGTGTAGCATCTGTTCTTGCCATAAATTGAGTAATATTGACTGTGAGCTGGCAAGAGCACCTTCTAAAGAAAATTTAAGATGTTGAGTCTGAAATTGAGGCTGAGTAGTAACTGGTGTATTTATGACATTCTGACTGTTCTTCCAAGAGAAATTTGGGTGATTTCGCCACCCTTGGTTATAAGTGTTGGATAATGGGTTATTCGGCATGCTGTAATTCTCAACAAAATTAGTATGTTCGGACTGAGAATGAGCAAAAGGATTACCGGTTTAACATTCAGTACTAAGATGAGGTCCATTGCACAAATTATTTCTGCGAAGCATGAATAACACTAGCATTGACGGTGAAAGAGTTCAATTACTTGGACAATATAGCTACTTGAGTAGTAAAAGCGGTAAGAGCATCGACTTCATGAACTCCATAAATCTTTCTTGGTACATTGCGCTCAATCGATCATTGGTAGGCATTAACAGACATTTCTTCAAGCAAAACATAAGCCTCCTTATGTGTTTTACCCATTAAAGCTCCTCCTATTACTACATCCACTAGTGTCCTCGTTGAATTTCCTAGACCATTATAGAAAGTTTGAACTTGTAGCCATCCAGGGAGTCCATGATGTGGACATCCACTCAATATCTCTTTAAACCTCTCCCAAGCTTCATAAAGAGACTCCATATCATATCGGACAAAAGTAATGATCTCGTTCCTTATCTTGGTTGTTTTAGCTAGTGGAAAGAATTTAGCCAAAAATTTCTCAGAATGTCCATTCCATGTGGTGATTGATCTAGCGGGTAAAGAGTTCAACCAATTCTTAGCCTTATCTCGAAGTGAAAATAGAAATAATCTCAACCGAATTTACATCAGTTGAGACATTATTGTGCTTGAATGTCTCACAAATTTCAAGAAAAGTGATTATAAGAACATTTGGATCATCATTAGGCATGCCACTAAACTGATTTTCTTGCACCATGTGAATAGTAGCTGGCTTATTCTTCAAATTGTTGGCAGTAATAACAGGGCGATCAATTGCAGACGCGGCTTCATTGACTACTGGCGTAGCATAATCCTGAATTGCCCGGTTATTTTGGTTATTCACAATTTTAGGATTTTCTTTAGCATCTTCCATGGTTTCTTGAGGTTTCTTAGAAACTTCTCTCCTCACTTTTCTATAACGACCATAACTTCGCTCAATTTCCAAATTTAGAGGAGTCAAATTTCCGCTTCCAAATTTTCTCACACCTTAGAAAACGCCTGAAAATTTAAAATAGTAAAGAACTGTAAATAAAAAAAATAAGACTTGAAGTAAAATTAAGGATACGTAACTCCAATATTCATAAACAAAATCAATCTCCGGTAGCGGCGCTAAAAACTTGTTACAAAATTTTTATAGTACAAGTGTACGCTATCGTCATCAAGTACTAAATTTTAATAAAAATAAAATATCGTCCACATGATTGATTGATATTAATAATTGAAATTAACTAAATCTTAATTATAATTGAGAATGACGAAAAGTTGAGATTTTTAATTAAACTAAAATGATAAAAATTTGATAAAGATAAAATTTGAATAGTTAAAAGCTTTAGAATTTTTTATTCGTCAAACCAAACATGCTCTAAATTCCAATTCTCAATCAATTAACGTTTATTCAGAACATTGATAGCGAATTTCTCTAATATTATTATCAATCTTTCTCAAACATCGATAATAATGAATCAAAAATACGAATCATACATCTCTGTCAAGATTCAATATAATGAAACTCATTAAGCACAATAAATTATAGTTGCTACACTAGATTCATAATTATCTCTAACATATGAAATTTTAATGGTGTTATAAACAAAGAGCAAATTCAATCATCACTTCTCAACTTAGAATTAAATTCAAAATCATGCAATAGTTAGCCAGACAATCATAAGCGTTAAGAACAGATTATAACACTGAATAATACTAAATAAACATTGATTAAATTAAAAATCAAAATTTATGAACAATCATGGTTTGGCTACATCGTAGTCCTAGATAAAAATATTAGAACATACCTTTCTAGAATAAGAAAATATCCTAATAATATTCATGAAAATAGAGGAAAAGAGAAGAAAAAAATAGATTTGAGGAAGAATGGAAGTTGAGATCCGTCTACCGATTGGATCCGTCTTTATTTCCTCTCCTAAAAGCTTTCTCCTCTGCCTCTCACGTCCAAAAAATTCACAAAAAGACCTAAAATATTCTATTTATACACTAGGGTTCGATAAGGGAAAATAGGAGAGAAAAACACGAAAAATGTTATCGCACCAGCGTCGTGACGCTGGAAGCCAGCGCCACGACGCTGACATTATGTTTTCCTATATGTCGTGCTAGCATCGTGACGCTGGGAAGTCAGTGTCGCGGCCCTGGCGTTCTATACTGCCAGCGTTGCGATGCTGGGAAGTCAGCGTCGCGGCCCTGGCATTCTGTACTGCCAGCGTTGTGATGCTGGGAAGCCAACGCTTTGGCACTGGCGTAATGTATTGCCAGCGCGGTGACGCTGGCGTTCTTTACTGCCAGCGTGGCGACGCTGCGAAGCCAGCGTGTTGACGCTGGCCCTCCTGCCCAATTCAATTTGCGATTTTTCCAAATTTTTTACTTCCAAATCAATCCAAATCAAACCTACAGAATATAAATAAAAATATATAGAAGTCAATCAAAAATCTAAAAGAACTAACAAAAATAAGGTTAATATTATCTAAAATATGAGTGTAAAATACACTAATCAAATACCCCCGAATTTAAATTTTTGCTAGTACTCGAGCAAAACAAAACAAAACAAAAAAAGTCAAACAAGAAAGACAATCAACACTAATTCTGAAAAGCTAAAGAAAGAGTGACGTAGTGTTTTTTACTAACTAAACTTGTCTCAGAGATTCCAAAATAGCGATAACCCAAGAAAAACTTCTGAATTATGATCATGTAAAGCTTTAACTCAATTACCAACTTACATTACAACTTGAAAAGTCCTGAGTGTGTATGTGTGTCACCTTAAGTTGTCCAATCTCTTAAACCCAAATGAGTTTATCCAATCAATATGGTTTAGGAGCATTTTCATTACTTTTTTTACATATTTTTTTTACTTTTTTATTTTTATTTTCTTTAAAGAAGACAAGCTGCTGAGGGTGTTAAGAGAGCAACATACGGTCTTAAGCTGGTCGATTTCTGACACAAAGGGAATTCTAAAGTTTGAATATATAATAAAAAACTACGGATGAATTTGGCTCATGCACAACTTTCCCCTCAGTTGGAGATAACTTGAACAATGCAGAGAATGACGAGGATGATAGCCCATCATTATTCAGGGAAGTCCTCTCTACTTACTCCTTTTACATATTTTCTTTTCACTGAGGTCAATGAAAGTTTTTAGTTTGACGGTGGTGGCTTTAATTAAGATTTCATTTTTTTGGCGTTCTGTTGTAGGCAACACTAACATCTATGATGAGATTGGCTTTAAATTTTTTAGCCTAGGGCTACAACGTAGTCAAACCATGATTGTTCATAAATTTTGATTTTAATTTAATCGATGTTTATTCAGTATTATTGAGTGTTGTAATCCGTTCTTAATGCTTGTGATTGTCTGGTCAACTATTGCATGCTTTTGGATTTAATTTTGAGATTGAGAAATGATGATTGAATTTCCTATTTGTTTATAACACCATTAGAATTTAATAAGTTAGAGATAATTATGAATCTAGTGTAGCAACTATAATTTCTTGTGCTTAATGAGTTTCATTATATTGAATCTTGACAGAGATGTATGATTCATATTTTTATTTATTATTATCGATGTTTGAGAAAGATTGATAATTATATAAAAGAAATTCGCTATCAAAGTTATGGATAAACGTTAATTGATTGAGAATTGGAATTTAGAGCATGTTTGGTTTGGTGAAATCGAAAACCCTGGAGCTTTTAACTATTCAAATTTTATCTTTATCAAATCTTTATCATTTTAGTTTAATAAAAATCCCAACTTTTCATCATTCTCAATTAGAATTAAGGTTTAGTTAATTTTCAATTATTAATATCAATCAAGTGGACGATACTCTATTTTTATAGAAATTTATTACTTGACGACGATAGTGTACACTCGTACTATAAAAAATCCGTAACGACGTCAAACATATTGAGGATAATTTTATAATTCTATCATTGTATGTGAATGATATCCTTTTGGCTGGAAATGATAGAACGTTTATCATTACCATCAAATAATGGTTGTCTTCTCATTTTGAGATGAAGGATATTGGTGAAACAACATTTATACAGGGTGTGAAGATATATCGAGATCGTTCAAAAGACTTCTTGCTCTGTCGCAAGAGTCATATATTAAGAAAATACTCGAACGATTTAATATGCGAGATTTTAAACCCATGACACTCCAATAGTAAAGAGTGAAACTCTTAGTCACAAAATGTTTCCTAAGACTCCAGAAGAAAAAGAGAGCATGATCAGAGTCTCATATTCTAATGCCATTGGAAGTTTGATGTACACTATGTTGTATACACGCCTTGATATTTGTTATGTCGTTGGTTTAGTCGGTCGTTATCAGTCAAATCCTGTACATGCTCATTGAAAAGTTATTAAGAGGATTCTGAGGTACCTTAAAGGTACTACATATTTATGATTATGCTATCGAGGAAACGATTTGCATCTCGTGGGTTACCTAGATGTAGATTGCGGTGGTGACCCTGACAAACGCAACAATGTTTGGATATGCTTTCTTGCTAAGCAATG
Organism: Datisca glomerata; assembly: GCA_003255025.1. Lineage (NCBI taxonomy): Eukaryota > Viridiplantae > Streptophyta > Magnoliopsida > Cucurbitales > Datiscaceae > Datisca > Datisca glomerata. The sequence continues at coordinate 3,316,300 of QANY01004652.1, forward strand.
GTGCTATATCTTAGAGTAGCAAGAAAAAGACATGCATTGCGTTATCAACTATGGAAGCGGAATTCATAGCGTGTTTGGCTGCAATGTAAGAGGCAATTTGGGTTAGAAGGTTTCTGCAACATTTATAAGTTGTTTCTAGTGCATCAAACCGAGTGACTATATTTTGTGATAGTCGAGCAGCTATCGCTTATACTAGAGACCCAAAGTATCATGGAATAATAAAGTATATAGACACTAAGTATAATTTTGTACGAGATATTATAGCGCAGAATGAATAATATACAACATGTCTCTACACATCAAATGATGGTTGATCCTTTGACAAAGCCAATCCCTAGAGATATTTTTTTAAGCCATATCAAATCTCTAGGTTTGCACAGATTGTGATATGATACATTTTGTATCAATGTTATTAGTTAATGAACTTGATGTTGTTCATTATTTTATTTATTTGTAGCAAAAAACATACATATCCTGTTTGGACAAAATGAAAATGTATGTCACCTTGCATAGACCGACTTACTCATACAAGCGATCACCTCAAACGCTTGAAGAACGAGCTGAGATGAGACATTGAATGCTTAAAATATTTGGAATACGTGAATAAATCTTACTTTAATTATGTTGTCGCCTTGACAAGAGGTTACGATGAGGTCCAAATATTAATTTATAGATCCACATGATTCCCACGATCATGTAGCCTGAATGGTGGAGGGATGCGATAGCTTATTGTAGGCACTATGAAGAGCGAGCTAGTAAGATCTCGAGCTAGGCGTGAGGAATATTTTGGTATCTGCTACTAAGCTAAGATCCTTATAGTGTTTCAATATATGTTATAACAGACATATACTAATTCTATGAATTGATCCCTGAAGATTGATAATATGAATCAAACTCACAAATTTATGGTTTAGTTGATGTTTAGCATCAACTCTACCTCGTTGGCATCAATATATCTTGCCTAAACGTATACTCTATAACAAAGTGGGAAGAGAATGATAATCATTTTTAGATAATTTTATCCACTCATTATTGATACGTCACCTAAAATAACCTTCTAATTTACATGTGACGTTTAATAATTGGTTACATTTATAATAATAACAAATTGATCAAAATAGACATTACTTTTTAAAATTCATTCACCATTTTAATGAATTTGAAAAAATAAATAATTCTTAGATTCATTTTGATTTGATAATTTTAAATGAATTGTAATAAGCTATTTAAAAATTTATACATAAACTATAGTTTTGTACTAATTTGTTTTAATATAGAAAAAATGAATTATCTCTACATTTTATATGTTAGTATAGCTTGGACACTTTTAGAAACTTTAGTTATGCTATATTTTTATGTGATATAATTAGTATGTTGCATAAATATAAATATAGTTATCCAAATTTATAAAAAAAAATTGAATTAGTAATACAAACGAAAAAAGAAGAAGCTCAACTTCACAATAAAACACGAAATAGATAATTTAATTCAAATAATATCATTTTTTTTAATTATTGAGAATATATTTTTACTACGTACTCTTAACCATTTTTCTTGAAAATATATATAATGTTTTAGAATTTGATTGAATAATAATATATCCGAAATCCAGATGATGACATTTTATGAAAGTTTAAAACATGTTTTATGTGTGGAGAAAGCAAATCATTTCTTAGAAATCAACAAATATATATGTATTTGAAAATGAATTTTTATTATTTTGAAAAAAGTGAACATAAAACAAACCATAAAATTGTGGGGGAAGTACCTTTCAAACTGCAAAGTTGGGTCGTTTGGGTGTTCCAAACTAAGTAAAGCTCAACATCTATGTTGGCATCTAGCCGGTGAAATTTGAAATTCTGTCATAATTAATTATAAAAGCCTATTTGTTCTTAATTTGACTAAAAAGCCCTCATAATTCAAATTCCAAAACCGCGACATTGTTAACGGTGCCTCTCATTTCTTATCTCAGATCACATCTCAGCCGCCCATTACTTGCATCCCGCTCAAAAGACTTTTTACTCTTGTGAGCTCATCTCCAGTCTTCCAAATTTCTCAGAGAGAGAGAGAGAGAGAGAGAGAGAGAGGAAATGTACAGAGAGAGAACTTGATCTACGAATTTATCATCATCAGCTCCATCCAAACAAACAAATTTCAGGAATTTCAAGAAATTTTGGTATTTTGTTTTTCAATTCCTCCTTCAGGTAAATTCTTGTCCATTCTCTCTACATCTACAAATTACAGAAATTAGTTTCTTTGTTTCTTACTATTTAGATATTTGGTTTACATTCTCACTGCTTCCGTTGTGGCTGACTGACCGTTCCTGGACCTGTATCTATCAGAATGCTCAGGGATTTCAAATTTTTGCGCCGGAATTCTGGCAAGAATGAGGAGATGGAAAATGTGCCAGTTAATCAGAAGGATTCCACTCTTACTCGAACTAACTCAGACACATCTAGAGCTCCTCTAAACTCAATTCAGGAGCCAACTCTGAATCCCAGGCCAGACCTGGAAGTGGGTGCTCGAAGTAAGATCGAGCGGACTCCCACTAAGGCCAAGGGAAAAAGCTTGGATCCCCCGTTGCCACTTCGCACACCGGACAGGTATGGAGCTGGGCTTTCGGTGAGGAATCGTTTTGGATGGAATCAGAAGAATGAACCTGGTTCGGTTGCTGATAATCAGAAGAATGAACCTGATTTGGGTAGCTATTCGACCCAAGTCAGTCGAGGTGGTGCGTACGGAACTGGAAGTATATCAAATGTTGCTACACCTAGGACTAATAGAACGGTGGGTAGAGCTGCCTCAAGTTATTCTGAAAGCAATTCCACTCAAAGCACTCCCACCAAGAGTGTTACGAAGCCTCTGAATTCAGGGTTTCGAAATAGACTTGATGGGAACGTTGGTTTTCGGACAGGAAACTTCACTGCATTGTATAAAGGGATTCCTATTAACTCTGGGACTCCTTCCATCGTGAATTCTGTTGAAGTACCTCACTTTGATCTCAAAGAAGATCTTTCCTTTTGGATGGAACATAATGTACAGGTAACTTCATTAATTTTTATAATTTAATCTTCCAATTTATCGTAATTGTGCAACGTATGATATAAGATGCTTTTTTTCCTTTAATAGTTTTCTGATATTATGCACTATGGTACTCATCATTTGATGATTTCTAGAACTTGCTGAAGAATTTCTGGAATAATGGAGCAAGAGATTAAGCATATTTTTATATAGATTTTGATACTTTTAAAGCTAAGTTAATGGTGCTAAATTTTGTAGGTTCTTATACGCATTCGTCCTCTCAATAGCATGGAATGTAGCACTCAAGGCTACAACCGGTGCTTAAAGCAGGAAAGTGCTCAATCCATTACTTGGATCGGACAGCCAGAAACTCGATTCACCTTTGACCATGTAGCATGTGAGACTGTAGATCAGGTCTGGAAAGCCTAGAAACGAATAATCTTTTGGTGTTACAATTATTTCTTCTGAAAGTTTCGGCTTTGCAGGAAATGCTTTTCAGGATGGCTTGTCTGCCAATGGTAGAAAACTGCTTGTCGGGGTACAATAGCTGTATGTTTGCATATGGTCAGGTATTCCCCTCGTATAATAATTATACAATTCTCTGCTAACAAATGACTTGCAACATTAAGTGAGTCTCTTCTTTTTTTTTTCACTTCACTGAACCTTTCCTTGTTACTCTACCTGGATAGAATTCTATTATAAAGTAGCTATTTCATCTCCATTGTCACTATTGTGTTGATTATCAAAGACTATGCGTCGTAATAAGGATATTTGTTAATAACTTTGTTCATGTAACAAGATTCCAATCTCTATGTTCTACTCAAAGTCCAAATATAAATGTTCTTAATACATTACCAGTAAAGCAGACAGGATACCTGAACATTTTACTTGTTAACGGAAATTTATGAGGAGTTCTATCACGCAGACGGGAAGCGGGAAGACGTACACAATGCTTGGTGAGATCGAAGATTTAGAAGTCAAGCCCAGTCCACATCGCGGAATGACGCCACGCATATTTGAGTTCTTGTTTGCTAGGATTCAAGCTGTAATTTGTTGGCCTTTGCTAGTTCACTATTTATCTCGGTTCTGCAAGAATATCAGGTGCTTATTGGTTTATAAGTGCTCCTTCACCTTTCCATTTTTAGGAGGAAGAAAGCCGAAGGGATGAGAAATTGAAGTACAATTGCAAGTGCTCTTTTTTAGAGATTTACAATGAACAAATTACAGATCTTCTTGATCCCTCATCAACCAATTTGCTTGTAAGATTTACTCTTTTATGCATAAAATATTTGGAGAATTGTAATTAAAATCATCTTTTCGTTTGTTAGCTGTTAAAGTACCCTTTTATATCATTATTTTAATTATTTTTCTTTCCTCTCAGCTGAGAGAAGATGTTAAGAAGGGTGTTTATGTAGAAAATCTCTCTGAATTTGAAGTTCAGACTGTTAGTGATATTCTCAAGCTTCTAACTCAGGCATGTTTACCTGACTATCCTTTTTCTTTTATAATTTAAATATCAGGATCTGTCTTTGTGTAAGTGGTATGCCTGCACTGAACTGCGTTTTCTTGCCCATAGGGTTCTTTGAATAGGAAAGTAGCGGCAACGAATATGAACAGAGAGAGCAGCCGCTCACATAGTGTCTTCACATGTGTGATTGAGAGTAGGTGGGAAAAGGACTCTGCAACAAACCTAAGATTTGCTAGACTGAATCTAGTTGATCTAGCCGGTTCAGAAAGGCAAGGCACAGACCTCAAGTTTTATTCAACATATTTTAGCTTACATTTGCATGATGTTGTCCATCTTATGATATTATTTTGTCATTCTTGAACTTGATATTACGCTAATCAACATAATTGCATGATGTTTTCCAATAAAAGGCAGAAAACTTCTGGTGCTGAGGGCGAGCGTTTAAAGGAAGCTGCTAACATAAATAAGTCCCTTTCCACACTTGGGTATTCTTGCTGTTACCTTAATTCTCTGAGTTCAATTTACGTACTTTTGATTTGATACTTGTTCTTGTGCTTTAAGTTTAACTCTTTTTACTATCGAACTTTCTTGCAGTCATGTAATAATGGTTTTATTGGATGTGGCACATGGGAAGCAAAAACATATTCCCTACAGAGATTCAAGGCTGACCTTTCTTCTTCAGGTTAACTTCAGTTCTGCCTCATCTGCATTCATAAGTATTCATTTACATTTCATCATATTATTCTGTGGTCCCAAAATATTGCAGGACTCACTTGGTGGAAACTCAAAAACAATGATCATAGCAAATGTCAGCCCTTCCATTTGGTTAGTTAATTGAGTCGAATTGCTTTTCTTGTCATTCTTGATCTGGATGAACTTTTGCTGATTTTAATATACTTATTGCAGTTGTGCTGCTGAAACACTAAACACGCTTAAGTTTGCTCAACGAGCAAAACTCATCCAAAATAATGTAAGAAGCACTTTGTGACAGTGGCCATAGTTTGATGAAGATATCACTTGATTATTTTAGCTAAATTATTTTCTCTTCCTCTTGGTATTGTAGGCTGTTGTCAATGAAGATTCCACTGGGGATATCATTGCACTACAACACCAAATACGCCTTCTAAAGGTGGCATTAAAAGATTTTCAATAATTTCATGTGAAGCAAATTCTACTCTATTTTTACTCAATCATCAATGAACTTTGAAACAGGAGGAGCTCTCTATCCTTAAACGTCAGAACATCTCTAGATCTCTGTCATTTGGTTTGACAACCATCAAAGATTCAACACAACATCATGAAAATTCTTGTACAGAAACGATATATCACACGGATAATCAACAAGCTGACGATTTAACTGTATATGAACCCAAAGAAATTGTGAGGATGTCAACTAAACAGGTATACTAGACAGTGTTACAAATGTAGTGCCTTAAATGAGAAAAGTAAGTGTGCTTCGTTCGACAGATGAATCAAAATGATTAATAACAACTTGTAAAATTTGTTTTGATGATGTGACAAGGCATATGAACTATATTTAGGCACACACACATTGATACCTTAAGAAAACTACTACTATTTACTCTTTACCTTCTGCATGTTTTCTTTCTTGTAATTTATTTTGGCCATTCAAAAATGTGTTATGAGCTTGGACCATTATTTGTTTTCCCATGCTATTAAATATAGTTTAAACTTATGACAAATCAGTTAAAATCTTTGGAGACAACTCTTACTGGTGCGCTGAGGAGGGAACAAATGGCAGAAGCTAACATCAAACAACTCGAAGCTGAAATTGAACAGTTGAACCGATTGGTATTTTCTATATCTGGAGATTGTTCATCGTTTTAGGAGTTTCTTCACTTCTGAGGTGCCTTATAATTGCCCAACATCGACTATTCTCAGGTTCGTCAAAGGGAAGAAGATACTAGGTGCACGAAAATGATGCTCAGGTTTAGGGAAGACAAAATTCGTAGAATGGAGACCCTTGTTAGTGGTTCTATGCCTGCAGAGAATTATCTCGTGGAGGAGAACAGAGCACTATTGGAGGAGATTCAACTGCTTCAGGCTAAATTAGACAGGAATCCTGAAGTTACTCGCTTTGCATGGGAGAACATAAGGCTTTTGGAACAACTTAGAAGGTATTCTTTTTCATTTTCTTTATAATTCATTGTTGCAAAATCTCCTATATTCTATTAGTTGTTTTTGTGGCAATGTTTTAGATATCAAGAATTCTATGGTGAAGGAGAGAGAGAGGTACTAAGCACTGAAGTATCTGAACTACGAGATCAGGTGTGTTAGAAACTGGAAATCCATGTGGTGTACATATTTCATAAGTATTTTTGCAGTTATTGGAGCCTGTGCCAAATTTAACATAAAAATTTCTGCAGTTGCTTCAATTTCTTGGTGGGAGTTATGAGTCACATAATCATTCAAAATTTGTTGAGCAACCTGAGGTCAGTAATTTGATAGAACTTTATTAACGTTGTCAAAGTTTACCATAATCATAAGGGTCAATTTTAAGTAAAGTGAGCTGAAGGAAAGAACACGGTTTAGTCTATTTCATCTTTCCTTGAACTTTTCTTTTGAAAGAACCAAGTGGAAGCCCTCACTGTGTTTTCTCTTCTTTCTGGCTGCAAATGTTCCTCAGCAAAGGACACGATGCACCTGAAGGATGGTCGCTATCATTAGACATTAACCTTATTACTATTTCAGATAAGCTGCATATGACACTCACTTTTTGACTGTTTTCAGTTAAAACACACTCTTGACGAGTTAGAAGAATGCAAGTGCAGCTTAGAGTCTTGCTTAGAAGAGAATGAAAACCTCAGAAGGTAAGAAAATTTGGTATTTGATTTTCTATGATTATCCTCCTCCCTTCCTTTCTCTGTTCTTGATATGCATCTGAAAATACATTTGCCATTTATTCCATACTTCACAGAAAAATAGATAATCTATGTTCCACATTGAACGGCTTCAGTTCTGGAGAAAATGATCAAGATGGAAGTAACAAAACCAGAAAGGTATTTTATTTTTATAGAATAAATTCCATTGGTTAGCTTCCTATGCAGAATATGGTAGGGAGGATGTGACAAGAGATATATAATATCAGAGACATTGAAATTTATTGTTATTTCCCCTAGAATACATACTAACATTTAAGGAGGCATTCTGTGATCTTCATAATAGCGTTGCATATGATATGTTTATACTAGGTATATTAAGAAGTAATAAATCTTATTCAGTGGATTCACATAAAAATTTGGACTTCAGGTGCTGAACGCAGTTCAGAATGAGGTGGGGGAGCACGAAGCTTTGAATCCAGAGGAGGAAATTGTGAACTTGCAGTTGGAGTTGGATATAATAAAGATCATTCTCAAAGAGGAGAGGTCATCTCATGGATCATTGGAGGAAAAAGTTCTTAGCTTAAACAGAGATCTTGAGCTTGCAACTGAAGAACTTGGGCTCATTAGTAAACAATATGAAGAAGCGAAATGTGAGCTGAAAGAGGCCAAGTCCATCATTGAAGCTCTTGAGTCCCAGCAAGTTTCGTCAATTGATGAGATAGAGGAACTGAGAAGCAGCAATGGTCATTATATGGAACTTCTAAGTAAACGGGAAGGTGAAATCAAAATTCTGAAGGAGCGACTTTCTCTTAAGAATCTAAGAGATCTTTCATCCCCAAACCAAGAGTTTGATAATTCCCCCTTACGGGAAAAATTGAAGAGGATGCATGATTCACTTGAGAAGGCCAAGAGAATGAATACGTGGTATCAAAGTGATCGTGACTTTCAGGAATCTAGCGAACAAGAGATGGATGAAGTTCGTCGCCAGGTTGAAGCTGAAACTGCCGAGGTAATTGTCTGTATGCAGGAAGAGCTAGTAGTTCTTCAGCAGCAAGTCCAAGACGGTCAATCTAAAGAAACTGAGATGAAGGAGGAATTGATTCTTTTGGAGTCCAGATTAAAGGAGGTGGAAGAGAAACTCCGCCTGATGACCAATGATAATGAAAGGCTTTGCAGAACGCTCGAAAAGAAAGACGTGGAGTTGAGAACTTTATCTGAAGAATGTAATATCTTGGCCAGTGAGATGGAAGAAACTCTTGGTGATGGATGTCTTGCTCTTATGGATGTCTCTGATCAGCTCTACACAATATCAAGTTCCTTTCCGGAAAAAAGGATTTGGATTTCAGAACAAGTCAATAAGATGGCTAAAGTCATCTGTGAAAAGGAAATATTAATCAATGATCTCAGAAGATGCTTGGAGGATGCACACCGTAAAAGAACTGACATGGAAACCATGCTTAAGTCCCTGCGGGGAGCAGCTCTGGTTATTGCAGAAGCACATCAGCAGGAATCCAGTGAAAAGGATAAAGAAATCCTACAACTAACTTCGCAGGTGAGTGCAAACGCATCGAACATAGCAAAGCTAGAAAATAAGATCAAATTGGCGGAAGATCAAATTGGAAACGCATCAAAATGTGCGACAGTCGCCTTTGTTATCGTAAATAGATTATCAGAAGTAAATCATCATCTTGTTGGTGCATTAAAGCATAAAGTCTCTGAGCTTAATGAATCTCTGATGGAAGAATCAGAAAGACAGATTGAATATCTAAGAGAACAATTAGCAGAGTTAGAGAATTCCTGTTCCAAACTATCAAAAGAGCTTTCCGAGGAGCAGCAACGTGCTTGTTCTATGGAAAAAACGCTTGAAGATGTTGAACAAGAGAATATCTTCAAGGCTAGAGAGAAGTTAGTGGAGCTAAAAACTGGTGTATCTACACTAAGGTCATGCATGACCTCGTATAAGGAAAATTATAGTTGTCCTGAAGAGAACGATTCTCAGAAACTCCATTCATCTTTCAGTGGCAATAATGAAGAACAGGTAATCTAATGTTCTTGCTTTCTGATGGACAGCTTAGACCTTGAGGTAGATAACATATATGTACGGTAGTTCCCTTAGATGGATGGTGATTTACTAGTTTCTTTATATGGAAATTGTTACAGAAAGCTGCTGAAGCATATCAAGAAAACAACTCATCTTTGTATCATGAACAGTCGAGAACCAATATGTGTGACAGTCCTCATAAAGCAGGGAAGAGGGAATGTAGCTATGCATATAATGAGAAAGGCGTGGAGGCTCGTAAAACATGCAGGAATGTTTGTCATAAAGACATTACCATTGTACTGCTGAAGAAAGAAATCGAATCTGCCCTAGAAAGCTTAAAAGAGGTGCAAGCTGAGATATCAAAACTGCATTTTGAGAAGAAAGATATGTTGATCAGAGAAAAACAGAGTAAAGAAAGCATGCAATGTCTAGCTTCTCAGGTACTCTCCATACAAGCAGTCATGGACAACTTTGATAAGCATTTTCAATTAAAGCTTGAAGCTTCCAATAATCGGCTGAAATCTTTTGAAGATACACTGCAAGAAGCTGGTTTTTGTTGGTCCCAAGCCAAAGAGGTAATAGATTTAAATGGATCATTCTTTTAGTATATTAATACGTTAGAGTATTATTTTTATTTTCTCTATATTCCTCGCCCTGGCTCTTCAGAAAAGGGGCATACTCTTTTCTTTTTCTTTTGTTCTATGCATACTTCTATTGGATTTATCGTAAACATGATTGAGAATGAGAAGATTTAGGAGCTTTAGACCTCCATGACTGCTTGTATGTACTTATTTCTAAATAAGTTGATTTTTGCTCTATAGTTTCTTAATGTTATTTTTTTTTAATTCTACTCACTATTAGTAAATTCTTATATTCTCTATAATAAATAAGATTTAAGAAATTAATGAATTATGAGATTATATCTAACGATAAAATTTGAATCCTCTACTTTTGAGAAGCAAATTGTTGAAGACCTTTCACTGCTATCAACTATTTTTCCAATTATGTTTAGTAATCTCTCTGTCTCTCTCTCTCTCTCTCTCTCTCTCTCTCTCTCTCTCTCTCTCTCTCTCCATTTCTTTGTATGTGTCAACTGCTGATTCAACCATTGCCAAATTTTTCACCAAGTCTTTTACATATAATGTTTTTTATACAGTTACTTGAAGTCGAAGTTGGTGATGCAAAGATAAATGCGGCACACAAAACTGCAGAGGCTTCTTGTATTCTTGCTAAGTTTGAAGAAGCGCAAGATACAATGAAAGAAGCAGATATTATGATAAATGGGCTGATGATCGCCAATGAAACAATGAAGCTAGATATAGAAAAGCTGAAGAAGGAAAAAGTTAAACTTGTCAATGACCGGGATTTGTTAAGGAATGAGGTTCAGAGCGTGCAGTCAGTCAATGATTTGCAGTGTCATCAACTTCAGGCCCTAGAAGAGCAGCTTTCCTCAAATCTTGAAGAGACAAAGAATCTTGTTACGGAGTTGGAGGCGGTCATTGAAGATGTCCAGGTCACTTCCAAGGATAACTTTGTGTCTTTATCCAATGACATTCACTCCATAAAGTCTCTACTCTTAGACTCCATAAAGTTAGTGCACTCGTGGCTTGAGAACATTTGGTCTGAGATAATTGTCAAGGATTGTGCAGTTTCAGTACTGCACCTCTGTCATATGGGAATATTATTGGAAACAGTGACGGGGCTGAATGCAGAAAATGGCTTTCTTCAACATGGGATCTCCGAATCAAATTCTGTAGTTGCTGATTTAAGGGAACACAATCTGAAGTCAAGGAAAGAGCTTGATGTATGCAGACTGCTTAAGGGGAAATTGCTTGCTGACATCAAGAACAGTTTTGATCGGATCCAGAGTAAAGAGGAGGAAGCTGGAGAGCTCAGTTTAAAGCTTACTGATTTTGAGAAAAAGATATCAAACTTACAGCTTCAAGAGCAATTAATGTTGCGTAGGTCTAATTATATGGCATCTCAGCTTACTGTTTTGATGAAGGAATTGAACTCGAATAACACAGGTGTCGTCATGGCTTCCCTTTTGGATCAAGAGAAAATGTTGAAGGATAAAGAAGAGTTAATTGAATCACAGAATGATTTCTTCATGATAGAATGGTTCTTAAAAGACTTTGAGTCACATATTTTAGCGACAGAATTCAAAGAGATGGCTCTCCAGAAGGCTGATGCAGATGGAAAGAATGTCACTTATCTTGCTAACCTGGAAAATTTAAAGAAGGATGTGATCCTATTGAACTTCGATTCGGAGTTGAGAGAGCAACTCTTATCAGAAAAAGAAGATGATATTTGGCTTCTACAGAAAGAAATTCAAGAAGCACAACTTGAGAGGCAGAACCTGTTGTCGAAACTTGAATTAAGCAGTACAATGATGACTGAGAAGGATGAAGTCAACATGGAACTTGAGCAAAAAATTCTGTTGCAAAAAGATGTTGAGTGTTCAAATGAGGCACTTAGAATTGAACTTAATGAAGTCATAGGAATGAATGTGAGACTGTTGAGCCAAGTTCAAGCGCTTGAAGCTGAACGTGGAAAAGTACATAAGGATTTGCTAATGAAGGAAGAAGCTTTAGCATTTTCTTCCAATCAAATCTCTTCCCTTAATCAGAAGATCGAAAAATTACAGCAGGATATATGTATGCTTGAAAAATCTTCGGACAAACTTCAAAGTTTCTTGGTCACAAGAGATGAAGAATTATGCAAAATGAGAATGTTGGAGAAGGAGAATGAAATGCTAGAAGTAGAGATGAAAAGGCTGACAACAGATAATACTACATTTCTGCAACATCTGGAGGAAAGAAAATCTGATGTTTTATCATCTCTTGCCCGTGTGCATGACTTTGATCAAGAAAACCAAAGGTTGCAAGATGAAGTTTCCTCTTTGGAGAAGCAGATTGCAGGTTTGGAGAATGATCTGGAGTTGAAAAATACTGGATTTCTTGAGCTACAAAATTCCCAATCTGTTATCATGAAGGAATTGTGCTCAAAAAGCCAACACTTGCAGAGCATAAACATTTTGAAACAAGAGAATGCTCCGGTGAGAAATGAACTTTGGTCTCACTGTAAAAGTAAGCAGGTAGTCCTCAGCAATTCGAGCTTGAACATAGTCAAGTGTGTCGATTCAGAGGAAACTGTAAAAGGAACTGGTAGCAGAATACTTGGCATATTGAGTGAAGGTGTCATCGTTCTAGATAGAATGTCTCAAGAGATCTTTGAAAATGTGGATCAGATATCTAAGTTCGTCCAAGAGTTTGAATGCTTGGAGTGCCACGCTAAGGACATTGTATCTGAAAATTCAGCTCTTCATGCTGAGTTATCAAGAAAGGATGAAATACTAAAAGGATTATTATTTGATCTTAGTTTGTTGCAGGAATCTGCTTCTAATACAAAGGATCAAAAAGATGAAATTGAGGAAATAATGGCTTCTTTGGAGGCTTTAGATCATGAGCTTGCAATGAAATCAGGTCAGCTTGATGAAGCCATTGCTCATAATCATTCACTTGAACTGCAATTAAAGGAGAAAATAAATTTAATTTCTGCTCTAGAGTTGGATATCTCTAAAGAACGCGAGTCTTTAAAGTTCCTTTCTGGTGAAAATATGGAGTTGAGAGCTCATATCGATAATACCCTAGCAGCAAAATGTTCAATCGAGCAGGAGTTAGTAGAACGTAAGAAGATGTCCGAGGAAATGGAAATGGAATTGTTGGAATTGCATAGTGCACTTGGAGAACTGAATTATCGAACTGAGTCATTGAGGAGCAATTTGAACGATTGTGTTACTGAGCGGGATAATCTCCAAGCAGAGGTGCTCAGTTTGAAGGAGAAACTTGAAACATCAGAAGCACGAGCTGAAGAAAGTGAAGGGAATCTAATGGAAGCTCAACAGGTACGTTAATCTACACAGAAACTGAAAGATACTTGTTCAATTTTTTTCACTTGTAATAAATTATATTATGCAACATGAATGCTAGATTGCTGAATTAAGAAAGACATATGCCGAAGAAAAAGAGGCAGAAGTAAAGCTATTAGAGAGGTCTGTTGAGGAGCTTGAATGTACCATAAACGTCCTCGAAAATAAGGTGAGATAGAGAGAAAATATCAAGTCATGCATTCTCCAACCATTTTACATGTTGTGAAACCTTTTCTGCCCTGCTACTTGCTAGGTTGACATTGTTAAGGAAGAAGCTGAACGACAACGCTTGCAGAGAGAAGAGCTTGAGTTGGAGCTCCATGCTGTGAAGCAACACATGCAAAACTTTAAAGATGCTGATGCGGATATGAAAAGGTTAAAAGGCACAATCTACTCTTATCAATTTCTTCAATGGCGTAGCAGTGTAATTTAGTTTACATCGATTCTAACTTTCTTATTATTTCTATCAATAGGTATCTAGATGAGAAAGTGAGAGAACTTCAAGAATCAAGTAAACATATAAAAGTTCTTGAGCAGGATATAGCCGACAAATCTGCTGAGGTGAAGTTCCCTTTTGTTTATTACTGAGTTTAAGTGTCTATGGACTTATCTGACGCTTGCTATTGTTTTAAGTGGCTTTGAACTATTTCGTATATGGTCTGAAGTTTGGCATTCACGTTCTTCATTGTTTTCCAACAGATTGTGCAACTAAAAGCACATATATCAGAGCTAAGTTTGTATGCAGATGCACAGGCTAATGAGTACAAGCAAAAGGTCTGTCAGCTTATTTCAGACTGATATCTTTTATTATTCTTCTGCTAAAACTAACGAGATATCTTTTATTGTTCTTCTGTTAAGACTTACGAGATGAGGTAGTTGTAAACAAACCATGATTTAATTACTTATCAAATTCTTAAAAACTGTAAACAGTTTAAGGCATTGGAAAACATGGCTGAGCAAGTCAGACCTGAAGGGCATTCCACATATGTCATAAACTCCTTATCAAACAAGCCAGAGAAGCATGCAGTGAAGTCCAGGGGTTCAGGTTCCCCGTTTAAATGCATTGGGTTGGGCATCACACACCAAATAAAATCTGAGAAGGATGAGGAGCTTGCTGCTGCAAGTCTTCATATTGAGGAACTTGAAACTTTAGCAGTTAGCAGGCAAAAAGAGGTGACTATTCTTTTTTGCCAAGTTTAGATCTGTTTGGGGGTTTCTCTTTCTTCTTTGGTTATTTAATTTTGTTATTTTCTTTTGGTCGGTGGTTTTGTTGCAGATATTTACACTAAATGCCAGATTAGCTGCTGCCGAGAGCATGACCCATGATGTGATCCGTGACTTACTTGGAGTAAAGTTGGATATGACCACTTACGTGGTAATTTATGTAGCTCTTTATAACTCTTCCACTAAGTTCTCTGTTATAATCTGTGCCAATTCGTTATCATAATATGGAGGGTTGAGTTTTGTTAAATATTAGCTCTAAGGAAAGAAAAAACTGCAATAGCTCTTTAAAAACAAATTACATCACTTCCTAAATACTTAGTTTGTTGGATTATACTTATCTTAAATTTTTTGTTTTGTTATTTCTAGTCATTATTGGATAATCAGCAAGTGCAAAAGATAACAGAGAAAGCTCGACTTAATGGTTTAGAATCTCAGGAAAAGGTATTTGCTGTAATGGTATTACTGAACCCAGATTTTGTACCTTATATGTGACTTTCTCATCTAAAACGAGTTTTCTCTGTAGGAGCAGGAGGTCATCAAGCTAAAGAAGCAGCTAAATGATTTTATTGAGGAGAGGCGAGGGTGAGAAACTGTACCATTTGCTCTTATAATCACTGAGCACTCAGTCTGCTGTCTTCAGTTTGTTCATATATTTTGAACCTTGAACTGGACAGGTGGTTGGAGGAAATTGATCAGCAACAGGCTGAATTGGTAGCGACAGAGGTCACTTTGGAAAAACTTCGGCAGAGGGATCAGTTACTTAAGACGGAAAATGAAATGCTGAAGGTTGAGACTCTAAATTTTTCTTCTTTTTTTGGGGAAAACCAACCCTTAATCTCTATCAAAGAAAAGCATGTCTCAGGCACTTGACAAATAAATTTTTAACCCCTTGACAACCTTTGTAGGTGGAGAATGTAAATTACAAGAAGAAGATGACAGAACTTGAAGGAGAAGTGAAGAAGTTGTCTGGTCAGCAAAATCTCCAGCAGCGCATTCATCATCATGCCAAAATTAAAGTAAGATATATGAATCTAATTTCATCGTATATTGCATTGGCCAACTTTTTTATTAAGCTCTTGTGAAAATCACTTAGTAGTCTTTTGATTAATAAAAAAATATCAGTAATATCTGACCGAAAAAATATCCGTAGTATCTGGTCCTTCCACTCACTTTTCAAAATAATTTAGATCAATGACTGAGTGTGTTAAATGCAACAGGATGAAAACAATATGCTGAGAATACAGAATGGAGACCTTACTGCAAAGCTTCGACACACGGAGATTCTCTTTGCCCGTGTGAAGGAAGAGCTTGCTCACTTTCGACCCTCTGTTGGGAAGACTTCTTACATCGATTTCGATAAGGAGCAGCAGTTGAGCATCAAACTGAAGGTTAGGACTGCAAGATATATATATATATATATATATATATACACATATAGACCGAGATTTTCTTTTTCAATAATTCTAACCATGTGATGAACCTGGTAAAGGAAGCTGAAGAGGAGAAAGTACATTTAGCACAGAAATTACTAAGTTTGTGTACCAGTGTACTAAAGGTATCTAAATAATGGCTTTAACATAGGAATCTTAAGTAGAAAATATGATTCTTCTAGACTGACTTGGACTTGTTCATTGACCTTCCAGGCGGCCGGAACAACGAAACTTGTACCAAATATATGTCCCTCTGCTGCAGAGGAAGCACTTGAGCAACTCATGAATAGAATTGCTTCAATGGAAAGAGAGTTGCATGATTTGAAGTTTAAGGTATCTTGAATTGCTTCCCAGTTGGAGTTTTTTTCTTTTATTAACCCTGTAGTAATATTCCTCTGAATTAGTTGCGTTATCTCAAAACATATAGATTAACTTGTAGAAACTGAAATTATGGTCATTTTAACTCACAGAACAGAGTTTCCAATGAAAGAATTCGACTGTCAGAGCTGAAACCGCAATCTTCTCCCATTAGTTCAAGAACAGAAGATAACTGTCAATCTCCAAAAACGACACCAAAAGCTCAATATTTTTCTGTTTTAGATCGATGACTTTGTTCATAGGTTAGCTCTTTGCTAACACCATGCTTATTCAAATTTCTTTTTTATCTTTCTTGTTGAGCTGTATATTAATTCTTTTGTAGCTCTGTAAATAATCATGAATATATAAAAGAAAAAATTGATTTTCATTTATTTGTAGCATTTTGGAAATTATATTGTTTGTACTAAGTTTTTCTCTAAATTTCTTAATTGTTCTATTTATTAATCTACTTGACAATAACATCAAGTTGAGAGTTGAGACAAAATATATTGCAGATTTGAACTCCTTGGAATCAGAAGTCTTCTATTTTTACAACATTTATTATAGATTCACATCTTCTAACCTTATCTCATCACTACGCTATGTTAAAAATATGAAACATTTTGAATTTGTATGTGAAACATGCCTGTTGCATTTGATATAACAATAATCCTCAATTCCTTATAATTTAAAGGCAATCATTCACAACTATAGAATTAATTGTGAATCATCCTCGAAAAATAAGTAAATAATAATGAGATGAGTGTGGTTTTATAATGTTCCCGCGCTTGATTTCAAATAATTGCCTCGTGACATTGGTTGTTAGTAGGGAAAGTGAGCATCCTGGGTATGACAATTATGATTTGCTAAGGCTTGGTCTTTGGCGGAAAATATTATCATTGCCATACGACATTGACCGGTCAATAGAACGATATTGAGGAAAAAGCTATGTCCCGGTATTGCCCAACGGGCTCAGTTCTCGAGATGTGATAAATAGTCTCCCTATAGTCTTCATTTTTTCTTTGAATTTTTATTTTTTAAACTTAACATTTTATGAATGATATTTATTTTAAGAAATGAAATGTTATTAATATATTAAAATTATTCTTAATTAAAATAATAGACTATTTAGCAAAAAAGTGCTTTCTTAAACAATTGTTGAGGTATATTTGTATCACTATAAATTATATACATTTCAATTAACTTAATACCTACTTATTTATCAATCATATTCAATTTCTTATTTCAATGGAATATTAGGATAAAATAGTGAGAGAATTGAAAGATTTGTGAATTGAGGGAGAGTTAAGAGGTAATTTCTAGGGAAAAAATGGATGTTTTACTCCACCACCCAATGAAACGGCAGGCCTATGGGACGGGCTTGCCGGTACGACATCGGTTGATAAAAATCTTGAACCGTTTAAAAATTTTAGTTTCAATCCCAACTTGAATGAGTTTAGAGTGGAAAAAAATCTCAAAATTTATAATTGGAACGGATTTGATCTTGTCAAGTCTCAAACGAGATCGGACGGGATTCAAAGACTCATATTTTTTTATCAACCTTATTTGGCGGTTGGCTCCTTGACTATCTCATTATTTGCTTTTGATCACATTCTATGGCTGAGATTTTTCTTTATTTATCTCTCCATGATAGGTATCGCGTTGCCCTACCATTAGTTGTGTTAGGCCTATTTCGATTGAGTCTTGAGTGCCAACTCATCAATCATTATGCATGTGGCCGCAAGCTGCTTCCTTTACTCATAATGTATATTTTATTCTTTTGCATTAATAATGATAATTCAACATATTACATAAAGCACCCCCTTAATTTCGTGTGTAGCTCTATTTACATCTCAATTCCGCACAATCGTTAAGTCCGCTAACGGAGTGGCAACGTGCACAACACACAATCACTTTTTAAAATTTGGGTAAAAGATTACTATGTTTAAGCGTGTTCACGGGTTGTTTAACGATATTGTCAAACTGAACTGAATAAATTATTTAAAAAGAATTGAATCAAATCAAATCGAAAATGTCTATTCTTCAACTCGGCCTTAGTATGAAAAAAGTATTATAATTCGAACGATTTCAAAGGATATTATTGAAAAAAGTAATATAAAACTAAAGTTTAATTTCAGTTTGCTTTGATATGATATGAAATTACATATAAAAAATAAAAAAATAAGACTAAGGTTCGGTTTGGTTTAAAAATTACCGAAATTTTGAACCAAACTGAAATTCTCATTCTTTAATTTTAACGAACCAAACCAAACACTTCTAAAGAATCGACCAAACTATTTATTTTTTGTTCATTTCAGTTGATCGGTACAAATTTTTCACTCCCACTATGTTCTTTGAACTTTATGTTTAGGTCCTTGTTGGTCCCAAAACTTTAATAAAACAGTCATGATAGTTTTTTAATTTTAAAAAGTAATTTCAAACAAGACACAAAGTTCAGGGACTATACTGTTACTTTTCAAAGTATTGTAACTAAAATGAAATTGGACAGAAAGTTCATGAGACAGAAGTGTGATTTAAAAAAAATATGAAACATTTTGAAATTGTAAGTGATGGATATGACAATTTTTTTTTTACAAACTTAATTTTTTTGGTAAAGTTACAATTTTTTTAAAGGAATGGAGTATGGATGACTCAATATATATTGGAGTCCTAGGAAAAATTATTTTACTTTTACATTTTTTTAGTAGAAAATTTGTTAAAATAAGTATTTTTATTAAATTTTAGTTAATTAACTTTTTTGTGAGATGTTTATTTATGAATAGAGAATGAAATTATTTATGGGGTGATAGTAGTAGCATCACTAGTTATTTAAAAGTTTTTTGGAGAAAAATCACATTTTAAAGTATTAAATATTTTTTGTCATTATCATTGTCTAATGATTTTAATATTGTAAATTTAAAAGAAAAAAATTTGAATTATTCATGTAATTAGCGATTAAATATAGGGTTAATTAAGACTTTTTCTTATAACTAGTCAAAAAGCATGTGCTTTGCATGTGTTAAAGTAATTTAAAATAATGTAAAATTTGAAATTAATATTAGACATTGAAATAAATATTATTTTTGAAAATAATTTTAAATCCAAACTAAAATAATAATAATAATAATAATAATAAATATATTCTCTTGTTTATAATAGTGTGAAATTGCACAATATATCATTGCTATTTGAATAATATATAAAATGATTATTCAACAATTTTAAAGATTTTATTATATTGATAGATAATTTATCTTATTCGAAAATATATCTCTCAATTCATTCATATGATTTTTTATGTTTCAATAATATAAATAATATTTAATATTTAATTTTATAAATGTCTAATGAATAATTATTGTTGATTAAAAAATAATCTAAAAATTTATTGAAATTCCAATTTAAGGATATTTATGCTTCTAATTGTAAAATATTATAATAAATATTTAATCTTACAAACTATTCATAAACAAATTATTATTGAATAGAAAAAAATATTTCAATATAGCTTATTATATCAAATGACACAATGAAATCCTCAAGTTGTACTATATTTTAAGGAGGCTTAAAGAGTAAAAGAAGAATAAAAAATTTATTTTCTTTAAGCCTCTTTTAATATATTAGTAGAAAATTACGTGCTTCACACGTATTAAAAATTATACAAAAGGTTTTAAAATTATTATTAATGTTAAAATAAAAACATTAGCTTTCAAAATATTGTAAATCTAGAACAACAAACAAACCAAAATGTTATTTTTCTCATATTTATAATTAAATTATTGCAGATAAAAGAAAATTCTAATAGGTCATGCATAATCTGAAGATGATATATTTATAATATAATTATTGGAGATAGAAGTGACGTGCATCATCTCGAGATGATAAATTATCTATAAGAATTTTTAAATTAAAGAACGCACAATCCTAAAAAATTTAATAGCATAAGATGAGATGAAAAGAAACTTAGAATTATTTGAGAATATAAAATTACATATGACAACTTATTTTACAACGTGTAATGGACAATGAAATGATTGCATTTATTATCAAATTAAAATAATTAAATAACAAAATAAAAATCTTGCAGATAAACAATAACTCAATTGTTATTGACAAAATAGTGTTAATGATACAAAGATCTCTAAAATAATTTACATGATCCATCACATTCTTAATAACATAATAATAATATAAAGACTAAATTTTATTAAGTATTAGTGAAAGAATAATTTGTGAATAGAGTTTAATGACTTAAATAACAAAGAAAAAATAGTCTATACTATATTTAATAGGACTTAAAAGGGTAAAAAGAGAAATCAAAAGTTTCTCCCCTTAAACCCATTTTAATATAGTAGATATTAAGATTAAGATTTGTATTTTAAGATTTATGAATAAAAATGACAATAAATAAATCTTAAGCAAAGAAATATTTGATTACTTTGAGACATAGTTTTTGTTTATAATTAATATTTTTAATCTTTTAAATAAAAAATGTGGAGAAAACATCTTTAAAGATGGTATTGAAATAAAGTAATTAAAAAGAATTCATATGAACAATTAAGATAATAAATATAAAGTAGTTAAAAAAACTTTTTATATAAAAATTGGGATAATAAATACACTATAAGGATAATGTAACTAAAAAGAATTAGGGGTAGTATTATCCAAAAATAATTCTCTAACTTCTACACTTTTATATACAATGTAGGTAATATAAATAATATATAGTATTAGACAGAGACCTTAAACTAAATTAAAATATTGATTAAAATATTTTGGGCCAAAATGGGTTTAGACTATAAGAATAATATTAGAAAAAAACTGTAAGTTTAAAGTTAAAAAAAATCTGGGTTCGTTTTTTAAATGGATTGAACTCCTACTAACTATACTAGAAATAATTAAAAAATAAAAAGTCTACAAGGTAAAGGAATTTGAGGCTGCTTCTAAATGAGAGCTTTAGACCCAAGCCAAAGGCAAGCGACCTTGGAATGAAGAGTGGCGTGACTTGAACTTATGACATTTTAAGTGCGATTGACTGATAAAACTTAATTAGCAGTAATGTGAAGTATATCTATATTGTCATAAAAATACTAAAATGTATAATATACATACCTGGATACTTTTTTTTATGCTTTTATGTCTTTGTAGTTTGAAAACCTTCAAATCACAGCTCTCTATGATTTTTCATCAAAATTGACGGGAATCTAACTTTGTTTTCACCCTTTTTCTTCTTGCATGAGGGAGAAAAAGCTATTGTTGCCTTCATTTCTCCCACTTCCCTCCATTGTACACACTATTTTTCGTATATAAACAACTTCATTTATTCTCCCATTTTAGACCTCCATTCTTCCACCCCCTCCACGGGACAACCTATGTGCAGCAGCAGCCCCCTTGTGCAACTCCATAAAATCAACATAAAAAGGAAATTTAGTTAACCCACCCTTTCGGCAATAACAACAAAAAATGAACCATTCTTATCGGCAAAAATAAGCAAAAATGGGACCACAATTTCGAAAATCGTCCATAATCAAGACACAACCAGCACAAAATACAAAGAAATTGACTGAACAGAAGTTAGTCACCTGTTTGTCACGTCCAATTTAATGTTATTTTTAAAGGAATCGTCACGATGGGATAAGTTTTAAAGTTTTCTAAACTATAGGGGTATAAAATTTACAAAGAAATTATAAAAGTATAGTATACATTTTATTCAAACTACAAGACTATATAATTTGCTTTTTTGCAAATCGCACTTGATTTAACAATAATCCTCATTAGTAATGATGATTTAACATATTGTATAGGGGTGTGCAAAGGCCTACTAAACCGATCAAATCGAACTGGATTGAATCGAAAATGATCGATTTGATCAAGTTTTTAGTTAATTATGGTGGGTTCGGTCTTGAATTAAAAAAGATCGAATTTTAGATTCGGTTTAAAATTTTTCTACATTTTAGACCGGACCAAATGTTTATCCTCCCTCATATATATATATATATATATATTATATTTATTTTCTCAAATTTCTCTCTTTTGTATTTCTTTCTTTTCTCTTTAATTTTAGTTTACCATGTTGGTGGTTTAGATTGTGAAATTTTTTATAATGCATGAATAATTTAAAATTTTTTGAAATATATATCATTAAATTCATTGATGGACTTCCTTAAATTTTTTTATAATGCATGAATAATTTAAATTTTTTTGAAATATATATCATTAAATTCATTGATGGACTTCCTTAAAAAATAAAAAAAATTCTCAGTGGACCGTAAAATCTGACCGAACCGATTAATTATTTTATGATTCTGTCGGTATGATTTATATGCACATAATTGATCGGATGAGTCCTCATTTCGATAAGACAACAAATTTTGATTTGGATTAATTTTTATGTTAAAAACTCGACCGAACCGATCATAGTCACCCCTAATATTGCATAAAATAATTTTGACAATGACGATGATAATAATTCATTGGGTAAACTACTATGCTACACAGGATTTACAATGTATAGCCATTTAGGATATCTACGCCCCATCTTCTAAAACCCTGCAGGCTGTGGCCAAAGGTTTTTTTAACGAGGGTCTCGAAGAAATAATCTGCCAAAATCCAGCAATGGAATTTGCGAACAACATCGCCCTTTAAGTCTGCGTGTTGCCTAATTAGGTTTCAACTTATTAGAGATGGTAACTCACTTGGCTTCTGCTACTCACATTCAAACTTGTTCACGAATGCGAATGTCCCTTAAAACCCATTCCAATTTTCTTCAGAAACCCGTAGTAAGTTTGACACTTCTAGCTCTCTTTTATTTTTCAGTTTATTTGGCAACCATTTGTTTCGATTATTAGTGTATTTATAGATGTTTTCCTTCGTGGATTTTTTCTGCTCAAGCTTTGAAAGAGCATCTTTTTCGTTAGCGGCTGGAGTTCGGTGGGCGACGAGGATATTTAGAAATTGGTTTAGGAATTTCACTTTGAATTCATGCTTGACGAATGTGAACTATGGTTTTGTTGTACTATTAAATGGCTTATAATTTGTAACGTTTTTCCCTCTAGAAGTACTTTAAACCGTTCATTTTGTTTTTGTCTTTCCTGATTATAGTTTAGTACATGGGATTATAGTTTCTGAATGAGGCAGAAATCTTATGCTATAGTGATACACACAGACAGTAGAATTCCATGGAAATGATCCATTTCTCAAATTTTGGATGCTCGCCTTAATTTTCTCCATCTCCTGAAGAAGCCAAGTTCCATTTGTATCCGTCAACTGTTAAAAAAAGTGTCATTTTCTTACAAATATAGTGAATCACTAATGCCCGTTTCCATTTATATTTCAACTCCTCCCTTTTTGGTACTATAATTTGAGTTGAGTTGTTGTATACTCTCTTAACATGTTTTGTTTTTGTTTCAGCCGTGGTCGACACAGTATATTAAAGAATGTAGCTGCAATTTGAGTGTTAAACCATATAGAAAAATCCTGAATGATAGGTCCATGGTCTCGTGTGCAATAAATATGACTGCTGGGCAATCCGATGATTCTGGAAAACTGAGCTTTGACAAATTGATGGACAAGGCAAGAAAATTATGGGAAAGTTCTCCTCAACCAGTGAAGAGCTTCCCTTGGAATCGAGCACTGGAAAACTTCATTCAACTTACCCTTGACCTTATCTTGGCAGTTGTCAAATACCTATGTGTGCCTTTATTTGCAATTACTTCTCTTAGTGAGATGTCTTACTGTGCGCATGAAAAGAAGCTTTCCATCGTCCCCTTTCCCTTAGTAATTGGGTTCACAGTTGCTGCGGTCTTGACTGAGACAGCCTTGGGTATTTCTCCGCTTCTGAAGGTGAAACTATCTCTATTTATTTAGATCACATCAATGTTAGATGGTTGTTCCACATCGCCTAGATTCCCCCCTTCCGTACTCGTTAAAAGTACTTAATTTCCCTCTCCCTAATACCTAAGTTTTAAGGAGTCATCCGACTGAGCTTTCAATTATTAGTACATGGTTTAGTTCTTCACAAATGCCCGGAAAAATGCCCACTTATGAGACAAAAGTGATGAACATTTATCTTCATAAAGCATCTGGTTCTGCTAATTCGATTGATCCTTGTTGAACATTTTATCTGATCATGTATGAGCATCATAAATTATAATTGAGTTTAGCAAGCTTTCTGATTGTCTCACCACCTATTCGGACACTCCTTAATTACTTAGATACCAGCCTAATCTTACGATGCAAGGGCAGAGAGATAGTACGATTAAACAATGGACTGAAATTTTTATTTCTTTTATATGATTCATGCCCATATGATTTACCGTATTTAAATTTTCAGGATGCAGAAGCTCCCTGGCATCTGATCACCATTGCAATATTCTTCACGCTTCTCAAGATACCTGGTCCGTACTACCCATATTGGGGCCGCATATTCATTCCACACTTTGCAAATGGGGGGTTACTTAGAATTCTATGGCTCTCTTATTTCTGGTTTAGACGACCTCAGAAGACATTAAAAATTGCAGTGCCACAGAAATCCACAGATGAGACTCATTCTGAAAAATGAAACAGATGAGCTTTGATAAAAGTATATTACTTTGGACCAGGTACTGCTATTTAGAAAATATAAAGAAATAGAGAGAGTGCGTATTTTATTCAAACTTTTATTTTCATTGTCATGTTGTTTCCCGTTTCACTATTGACAAACTCTTTCACTTCCCAAACTTCAAAATATAGCCACTGATCTTGAATGTTGCTTCACTTCTTTGAACATCCACTTTAGATGACTTAATGGGATCTCTCTTGGTTTGTTAGAGGTTATGTTATTGCTTGTAAAGATGTAGTAATATGCAGCTAGCTAAGCTATTTGATTGATGTTTTATCGAATCAGAAGGCAGCCTTCATCGAGGATAGAAGTGAACGGAGTAGACTTGATGAATGCCAAATGCGTCGAACAAATTTTACGCAGAAGTAGAGATGGAGAGTAGGTGGTTTTTAGTGTCTTGTATCTGATTGTATTTGCCAGTGCAATAGTTTTGATTTCTTGCTTTTGGTCTGCACATCGCAGTCGTTTTTAATGATCTACCAATTTCAAGTGTTGATAGAATATAGCTTTGTATATTTTGTCTTCCCACGCTTCACTTTGAGTGGCAGAAAAGAGCGAAGGGAATGTGCTTGAATGGACAAAAAGACGATCATCCAAGACCAATTATTATTTTACTTATGAATTTAAGATATTATGTTATAGAAACGTACATTGATTAATTAAGGTTAATTTAGCATACATTACTTCAGCTTTAAATCTAATTAAGAAAAACATTCTCTAAACTTCAAAATCTTTTTAAGAGGTCCCTCGACTTTTACCATCGAAAAGAACTTTCATTTCTATCAGTTTTTCCATTTCATATGGTCATGAGTGATGAACATGACGACATGGTGTTTTTAAAAGAAATATGAGATTTTAGCTATCAAAATATAAAGGGTTTCCGTCGTGTTAGGCGCATGACCCAAAATCTAACAACTATTTTGATCGTACCTCAAACAGCATGCTTAAAGACTTTAAATTAGAAATATTATGTGTCATCTTATATTCCTGTCACCAGCACTGTCTACAATCCATATCAGATTTCTAACATATTCTTTCAATTTTATCACAATCCCTCAATCGACTAGAAATATATTTTGTTATGATTTCGTCTCATACAGTATTCTTACAATTATTTTTTCTTTTGAACCCAAATTTTTTAGTTAGAAATATTATGTGTCGTTTTATATACACATCTCAGACATTATGTGCAGTGTTATAGGTTTTCTAACACCCAAGATAATTCATGGATGTATTAATCTTTTTATAGCAAAGTTATAAATGATAGGAGAAGAGAGAATACATGAAGATGAAGGGATCACCAAGTAATAAGGCAAAATGGAGGGGTTGGTCTGTTTGACTTCAGAAGGAAAAGAGCTGTGCGTTTGACTCAGAGACGACTTTGTCTAAACGGTGCGTTAATGCTTACCGCTTCGTATTAAGGCCGACGTCGTCTGCGAACTCTGGATTAGATCTCAACTTAACCCTACTCAGCTTGTCAGACACTCTGGACTTGGGAAAGAGGCGCGAGCGGAGTCACTCACTGAGTTCTAGCGATTCCATCGTCATGGGAGAGCCTGAAGAGTACGGAGAGCGCGAATACCTTCATTCTGATAGTAACAAGCGAAAGCTTGAAGAGGATATTCAGCTCGCTAAACAAAGAGCTCAGGAAATCGTTGCCAAACTCGTTAGCAATGCTGAGTCAAAACGCCCTCGCCCCGACTACGATTCGCCCTTTTCCGCCCCGGCTCCCTCCAGCGCCATCTCCAGTGCTCCTTTCCCTGGTAAATTAACATGAGTTTTGCATCTTCTTTATTAGGGTTTAAGTTTTGCTTCTTCTTGGTCACGGAAATGAAGCACCGATGATATACCCTCGCTTGGATGGAGCTTAAGTTAAATCGGCCTTCTTCTATGATGTTTCTTGAATGATTATTTTATTCTCTTAAACAGTCAGATTTCATTGCCTAACAATTTATTATGCAGGGTTTTTAATTTGTTTTGCCATTTTTCTTTGTAATATTGAAGGAGAACATTGAAATTAGAGCTTTTTTTAGTCTGTTTGCTCTTTTTGGTGTAATTTTTAAGGAGGGTATTGAAATGAGAGCAGAGGTGTGCTGAGTTTAAAGCACAATTTATATTTTAACTAGTGGGATGGTGTCATGCTCCTCATAAGCAAGATTCTTGCCCTGCAGCTTCTTAATGCATCACGAGTTCATTTAGAGGATGACAGGGTGCATATTCATACTTGTGATACATGATTTTTGTACCTTATCTTTGTTGGAAAAGTCTATGTTAAGATGTCTATAAAACATCTGAAAAAGTAGAATGTGTAAACAACTAGTAGTTATTCATAATATTAGATATTACTACTTTTTTTGTTGATTAGAAACATCAAAGTTCTTATGCTGATTTTTTTGGTTAATGTTCAGTTACGGCTCAAACTGGCCAGTATCATGGTTTCCAAAGCACGGGAAAAAAAATTAGTATTCCAAATGTTAAGGTATTTGGTTTTTGTCTTGCTTTCAGGAAGGCTCGTAGTTGACCGATTACTTAATGGGAAAGTTTATTGTTCTTCTAAATGTGGTTCTCAGGTTGGACTAATTATTGGCAAAGGAGGAGAAACAATCAAATATCTTCAACTTCAATCAGGAGCTAAAATTCAGATAACCAAAGATACGGAAGCTGATCCTTATTCTCTGACAAGGGATGTGGAATTGATGGGTACATCAGACCAAGTCAGTAGAGCAGAGCAACTTATTAACGATGTACTTTCAGAGGTGTGTTATTGCTTAAATCGTTTATTTTTTTTCCGTGTTCCTCTAACTTCCAACTTTATGGGTTGGGGATATCAAAAAAATTCTGCACAATTTTTTTTAGTGAAAGCATTAGTTGTGTTAAAAATCGAAAACCCCTTAGGAATATAAAAAAAGTTCTGCATAATAAATCTATACAATTTTGTTGAACAGACAGATAAAGGGGGAACTGCTCAGTCTGCAAATCACGGTATCAACTCAGCTCAGCCAGGAGTTGAGCAGTTCGTAGTAAAAGTTCCAAATGATAAGGTTATAAATTTGATGCTGCTTCGCTTCAAGTTAAACCAAGATTATGTTTCGAATTTACACTGGTGATGATTGTAGGTTGCTCTGCTCATTGGCAAGGCAGGTGAGACTATTAAGAACATACAAAGCAAGTCAGGAGCTCGTGTTCAGGTATATAACTTTAAGGAAACGCGAATTATTTCCTTGTCTATGATCACATTTCTTCTGGAGATAAGTCAATCTGTACTTGGTTGGTTGGTAAAATTAAAGTGGGTACTTCTATTTTGATTTCGATTGTACTGTTGATTTTAGTTATCTATAAACAACAATGCTATAGTAATATTGTTAGTTTGCTAGAAGCCAAAATATTTGTTATTTCTTCCAGCATTCGTTTATCAGAGAGCAAAATTGAATACACCGTGAAAATTTGGTTCTTGAAATGTTTTTAACCAGGTGATTCCATTGCGTCTCCCTCCCGGTGATACATCAACGGAGAGAAATGTTTACATTAATGGATCGAAGGAGCAAATTGAGTCGGCCAAAGAATTGATAAACGAAGTAATCAGTGGGGTAAGTTAAGTAATGGTGAAAATAATTTGAATTTTGAACTTTTCGCACTTATTATGTAATCAGCATTTCCTTTTTAATATTATTCTTTTCTTTTCATTTGTAATGTTATTCTTTTCTTTTCATTTTTCAATTTCCACAATGACCTAGAGCCGCGGTCTTGTATGATTAATTTTTCCTGCCTGTCACCAATTTGCATTGCTTCTTGTTGCATTTCACGAATATAACAGTTCTAGCATTTTTTTGGTTTTATATTTTTAGTAAGTTGAAACGAAAGGCTTCTACAATCAGTGGAAAATTTTACTTGATCAATCCTTGATTCATGTGCATACACAATAAAGATCACATGAAAAGGATAATAATTAAGATTAACTTCACCTAATATTTAGTTTAATGGTTTGTATCTTTAGTTTGCATAACTTTGCAGAGAGTTTGTATCTTTAGTTTAATGGTTTTTCGTTTTGCTTTACTCGGTTGGTTCTCAATGCAAGACCTTTGTAAAGAAGTGTTTCTCAAGTTTGGTCATGGTTCTTTACTGCAGAAACGCTTGATGAATCCCTCTGGAGGTAATAGCTATATGCAGCAACCATCTTACCCTCCTCCTGGAAATTGGGCACAGGCTGGACAACCTCCAATGCAGATGCAGCAACCCCAATATGGGTACACACAACCTGGAACTTATACTACACCTCCTGCACCTCATCAATATTATGGCAACTATTCTAGTGAAGCACCAAGTTGGGATCAGTCAAACCAATCAACCTTGTCTCAACCCTCACAGCAAACCGCAGGATACAATTACTATGGACAACAAGCTCAGGGGGCATTAGCTCCAACAAATCCTAGCTACAGCTACACTCATGATTACAATCAGGGCTACTCCCAGCAACCCCCGTATAATGTACAACAGATAACAACTCAAAGTTCATCTCATGATCAGCAGAATTTGAATCACAATTCGGGATACGGACAGTCCGAATCAGATGGAACTTCTTCCTCGCAGAGTAATAAGCCGTCTGGTGAGCAGCATCCTCCTTTCTATGGTCAACCTACAGCCGACCCTCAGGCCAGTTACTGGGGTTACCCGAACAGCGCTAGCCAACCACCACCAGCTCAAGCAGGCTATGATCAATCAGGTTATTCACAAACTGTTTATGGAGGGCAGCAACAGCATTTCCAGGTTCCTCCCTCACAACCTCACTCGGTTTATGGACAAAGCGGTTATCCTCCTCAGCCACCCCATGCCCAGGAAACATACCATCAATCAGAGGTACCAACTGATCGGTACTCCCAGCCATCAGTTCATGGAAGCGAAAAAACTGAAGTGAATGCTGGTCGGGATTATGACTCAGCTCCTCTTGCGAAAGAAAATAGCAGTGCTCAAAGCTAACCGTAGGGCCGGTGATTTATTTTAATCTTTTCTCAGTTTTTTGTCTGGCTATCTGTGATCTTTTCCAAATTATTTGTAGTGTTGCTCTAAGATTTCTTTGGGGGCACAGCGTGGATTATAAGAAATGTAGTATTACTTTGGTTCTCCATGTATGTCTTCTCTTTCACGTTGAAATACTATAGTAAGCATGTTTCTATTATATACTCCGAGCCAAATTAGATTGGGAGGTTGTTTCGTAATCATCAATCAGGTCTAGCAGTCTGGCCATGGTGAAGATGAATAAAAGACTTAAAACTCAGGTATGTCCGCCCCCCCCAAGTAATATGTGATTCACGTATTCCATCACCGCCAGCAAAATTCATTTTTCAGTTGAAACAAAAAACAAAACCTCACATTTCATTAATTAAATTTTTAATTGTTGTCAGTTTTCTTGGTCAAATTTACAATTTTAAGAGGATTGATGAATAATTCTGAGACTCGAATCCACGAGTTCATTGAGAGAGATTTGGAACTTAATCATTGTGCCAATACTGGTTTTAAATTAGTAATGTTCATAAATAGTCAATTTATAAAAAAAATTATCAAAAATAGATTTTCAGTCGGAAAACAATTTTCACGTCATGTGCACTATTGTTCCAAATTTGAGTATTTTATATAAAATAAAGTATATATATTATATATATCCATGTGATTTTTATAATATATTTTATATGTATAATACATATTATATAAACTTTATGGATAAAACTTCAAAACTTCGCTAGTGCGTGGGTGACTGCTTTTGCCGTGGGAATTTTTACTTTTTTTTTTCAAATTTAGATGGTTTTTTATTTCTCTCATCATTGATTATTTTTTTTTTAAAATAACATATCTATCCATTTTAAACAAGTTCTAAGTGAGATTATTAACTAGCTTCAAATACATTGTCAAGATGTACTACTCATATCAGGAATGGCGGTCGTAAAAATTGTATTACTAACTAAAACATCTAAAAGAAGATTTCGAACTTGTGTATCGACCTAAAATCTCTGACGTCTAAGCAAATTACAAAACCGAGTAACTTCATTGTTCCATTTACAAGAACCGCAGACTTTTCCATTGTCATCGTCATGATCGTCGTCTTCATCATCACTCAACGTCCATCCTCTTTTTGGGCGCGTGTAGTCTTTTGTTTGGCAACATGTTGATTGTTGTCCCGGAACAAGGTGAGTATTATTAACCCACATACTCCAAACAAATTTTCTTACCCTCTTCCTACACTCATTAAGGCTTAATCCTCCCTTTCTAGAGCCACTTTTCAAAGAAGACAAAAGCTTAAGACCCCTTTGTTTTAATTGAGCATTATTTGAACACAAAAGCACAATTCCATAAACATACAGTGCTTCAGGATGACCTTTCTCTGCAGCCCTTTTCAAGTTCCTTAGTCCTGATTCTTGTTTCATGGAGCTAAAGAATTCAACCATTCCTTCTCTATACAGTGCCTCTGCGTTTCCACTTTCTTGACAGCGGTTAAGAAACGACAAAGACAACATGTCGTTTGTTGTCCATAGAATTCTCGGGATCTTGTCGATCGATACGTTTTCGAATACGTAATTGTCCTGTGAGGCTCCATCAAAGTCCTTGCAGCTTATTCTTGCATTGAATAAATCTGTGTATGAAGAGGAGGCAACCCGGGCCAGAATTTCGACATATAAATCGTGTGGAATAGATTTGATCAGTGAAACGTGATGCTTTTTCTTTGCCTTGATTGTCATCTTCGAACTGTTTGAAAGACATCAAGAGATCAATACCTCATGTATATATGGATAGTATAAATTATGCCAATAGAGATAAAAGATTGGTATTTCATGCTGTAAAGAAAACATTTAAAATTCATTAAGAATATTCATGCAAATAATATTCTTATTTACTTTAAAATTTATATATATAAAAAAAGACAATGATCATGAACAATTCCATTTTCAGGCAAAAAACACAAAAGTAATGAAAAATATCATAATTCTGTGACATTCAATTTCAAGAAAAAAAATACTTGCCAAATTAAGAAAAAGGTGGCTGGACATAAAATCGATCAAGTTATCGATAACGTTTTAAGTGATTTAGTGATATCGATATTTATAAGTTGATATTTTATCGTTCGTATTAAATTATGAGTGAATAAAACTTTATTTGTTCTCTTTAATTTTAGTCAATAAATTGATTGATTATGAACAATCCAATTGTCTTTTATTTGCCACCATATAATACAATGCGACGTCTAGGCAACTGTTACCTAGTGGCAACCATGAAACACCGCCTAGCCTCTCTCCCTCTTGTTCGGCTTACATTAGAGGCTGTTCATCCAATATCATTCTAGTTTAGGCTTGCTTAAGAAATATAATTTAAAAGAAAAAATTAACAATTTTCACGTCTATTTTTCTTGGGAAACAAACAGAAAATTTGGCTTTGAATATGAGAAAAAAATTTCGAACCTGCTTTGTAAACGACGAGCTGAGCAATATTCTTGAGGAGGAGTTGATCACATAGCTGCTACCAGAGGCACTTGGTTTTTATTTGGTCTTCTGAATTCGTAATGGATGCTATAATATATAGATTTTCAGATATAGAAAGGTTTAGAAAAACATGTTGGACTTTAAGATTGAATTAGGAAACGTAAACGAAAAAGAGTGTTATCGGATTAGGAAACTTGGGTCAGAGCCACCAGCTATTTTGCCAATTGTTTGACTATCCCATCTATCCACCAAACTAATCTTTATAACAATAGTCAATAGCGGGACTTACATCAAATCATGTAAAATACATAATCAGCCACACCGTGATCGCCATTTCAAGAATCAAATCAGGCGGCCATAATATTTTTACGAATTTCTCCTCCAAAACCCCTAAGAACTCTCTATTTTTGGAATAAATTTTTTATTTCAAAATATTACTTTTTTCAAATATAATTAGGAACAACCCCTAAGATCAGGTGAGTATGAGTTCTATCTCACTATTAAAATGTATCAATCAGGTCTAGTCAAGTACAATAATTAATTAGGTGTAACCAATTACAATAGTGAATTAGATCTAGCCAAGTACAACTAATAGTATTCTTCAGGTCATTAGTGAAGAGGACTCATCCTTACCTGATCAAGAATCAAATATTATATTCTAATTAGTTTACATTTTATTTAGATTATCAAATCATAATAGAGTTGAGAAATATATGATGTTAATAGCATTTTTCACAATGAATCTATTTAAACCTACATTAATGATATTGACAAAGTCAAATTTAAGCCATTTAGTCTAATTTTGACCATCGTTTGATATGCAATTCTTAAAAATATGCAGACAACACCTAACTTGTTACAGTATCTGGGTTACAAAGAGTGTACAAACCGCAGTTTATATGGCATCGGAAGCCAAACGAAAGTATACAGACGAGAGCAAATCGCAAAACACAAGGCGAATTTAGACCTCTGAATCCTCCATTGCAAAGAACTGGAAGATCCATCTTCTTCATACTTCAATACCCAAAAACCTGGACAATTTGGTATATAACCAACTTTGATTGAAACAGTTCGTATTGTTGTCTCCCTTGCCCCGATCCTCCGTAGATACTGTTCACAATTACATAGCATAGACAATCTCTCCACTGCTATCGATATCGAGATCGGGATCACTGTCTAGGTCCTCGTCCATGTCATCATCTATGTCGAGGCTTCCCGTAAGGTATTGGTTGAGATTCTGGGTCCCAGCAGCAGGAATGGTAGCTTCAGCGATTATCTGCATAATTTCATCAACGCTTTGCACAGGTTGGTCTGGCTCTTCGAATTGATTGTTCATTGCATTCTCATCCATCAGATCTGCTGGAAGATTTCTTAGAAACCATTCATGATTCCGAATCTCTGGAATCGTTATCCTCTGTGATCCAAAAAAACAAACAAATTAAACTAGAAGGCCAGTGCCTCATATTCATTGAGTCGAGCACTAACTGGATAATGGGAAACAAAACCATAGAAAATGAAAGCATCAAGATCAAAAAAGGAACACTAGGGAGCTTTCAACAGCAACAGAGCCATTTATTCATAGTATTTTGTCATGATCATCTGATCATTTTCCAGCGATGTTGATTAGTCCTTACTTCTGAGTTCTGACAGAGTTGGGAAAGAGAATACAAAAAGGTTTTCTGTTTCTGACTTTACAATCTCAAATGAACGTCTGTCAGCTGGAACTGGAAGAGATGCCACAGACATTACATTGATACAGTTGGAAAAGAGCATGTTATGTATATATGCAAAAGAATCAACAAGGCTGCAAAACTACTTGACAGATTAATGAATTAGAAGATTCTTTTATGCCATTTTTTATGAATAGATCGTGATACTCTGATTAAACAAAGCATGATATTGTTGAGCTCCCTTGTGCATGTTAGACTATCTGTCTACCGAAGATCACTTAATTGTGAACTATTACCAGTAAAGAATACAATTAATCCATTTGGGAAGAAAAGGTAATGGAAATACAAAATAAGTGTACAAAATGTTTCCAAGTCGAGAAAAGTGCACTGACCTTTGCTGGATCATTAACAAATATCCTGGAAATCAGATGTTGGCACTCAGGAGATATATGAACATAGTCAGGAATAGAATACTGGACGTTCAAAATCCGCTGCAAGAACGTCCAACAATTTAAGCCAATGTTTCAGCAGAGGAACAAAATCAACCAGTATAAGGTGGACCAATTACCTGAATTGTTTTGCGGAAGTTTTTGGGGTCCTCAGGGTCCTCAAAGGGGTATGCACCCACCAGCATGACATATAAGGTTACTCCACATGACCATACGTCAGCAATCTACGTACAATTAAGGAGAAAGAAGTCAACTTCGAATAATGTAAGAAGTCATTATATCTTAATGTATCATTCAACACAAATTGTACCCCTTAGAAAGAAGTTACATTACCTTGCCATCATACTCTTTCTTAAGTAAAACTTCAGGAGCAATATATGCAGGGGTGCCGACAGTTGATTTAGGCTGTGAATGCAAAACCGAGGACTGAAAGAGAAGAAGATTTTAAAAATATGTGGCATGAAAAGTTGAAAATATCACAAAGTAAAAGTGAAAACAGCACAGATGCGGATGAATAACCAAACATTTGCTCTGCAGTGAAATACTATTATACCTGATGTGTATCAGCCCATTAAACACAGCCACTAATATATGCTTTTGGAAGTTACTCAGTCCTAATACTAAGAATAAGTAAACACCAGATTTGCAGTAGTACCTTGGAGTACCCAAAGTCACAGATCTTCAGACGAGGAGCCGGACTTCCATCCAACAATGTGTTCTCCAATTTCAAATCACGATGGCATACTTGCTTCAAAAAAGAATATGGCAAATAGATTAAAACTCAGAATTCAAGCACTATATATATATATTGTTTTTTTTCGTGGGTATCCGGGGTTGGGCCCCGACTAGAACACGAAATCTCAAACGTATCCCACGGGGCCCTGAGACGCGACCCGGGTAAATAATACCTCAGTGATCCTGGGGAAATTGTACTAGGGTGAGTTTCGAACCTGGGACATCGATTACCGGTCTATTCAAGCACTATATATTGGGGGAAATAAATGTGAAGAAATCACTTACGTACCATTGAATGACAGTAGCTAACTCCAGATATAAGTTGCTGGAAGAAGAATCGTGCCTGCAGGTGAAGGTTCACAAATGAATAACAAAAGTAGATACACTACAGGAAAAGAAAATCATGACTCTGGTAAGAACCTCATCCTCACTGAACCGCCCAGCATTGCATATCCGCTCAAATAGCTCTCCTCCAGATGCATATTCCATTACAATAGCCAGATGAGTTGGTGTCAATATAACCTGCAGTCATACATAAAGAAAATGGGAATATTGCATGGAAGTAAGCATGACATAAGATGTTGATTTTTGCAAACCTCTTTGAATCTAACAATGTTTGGATGCCTCAAAGATCTGTGGTTTATGATTTCCCGTTGTACATTTTCATCTATCTGTTATTGGCAACAAAAAGGTAAATTGCAATGTTATATAAAGAGGAATCCACAAATTTTCAAAAGGTCCGAAATTCAAACACAGAAGTTAGACAATGATACACAATAAGATGTATTAAGTCAGGTTACAAGTCTATAACAAGTGAGTAAACCAAGTTTTGCAGTTCAGCCGAGCTAAATACGGATATTACCTGCCATGCTCTGGTGACAACACTATTATCAGTGAAAGAAAATGCCAGTTTTAGAGGTAATACAAATGATGCACCCTTATTAAAATGCTTTTGTTTGTCTAACTGAGACTAACCTTCTTATTCACATTTATTAGATTATTATTGTCACGCTAAGGAGCACCTGAAGAAATGATCAATATATTGAATGAAGCTCAGAAAAAGGAAGTATCATTTAGAGCTCCATCAGTAGTACTCAATTCGATCAGAAAACCTTAAACTCTGAATTTCTCTTTCCCTCTCGGGGTTTTACGTTTTGGTACATAATATGTTGTAATGAAATTGATAAATTACAAATTATCATAGTTCACCAACCTTTCTAAAAGACAACAGAGAACTCATTACATTAAGAGAGTCAACTCCTTTCACACTAAAATTCCTAAACGCAAAAAGAAGCTAGAGTGCTGAACAATTGAGCTTGTAGCCAAGAATAAAAGACTAATTAGTAATTGCAGTGACACTAACCTTCTCACCTCTCTCGATGTACTTGACCGCGACGAGCTCCCCGGTCTGTTTGTCCCTCATCAGCCTCGCAACCCCAAAATTACCGGAGCCGATATCGCGGACTAGCTCATATCGATCGCTGTCATGCATGATCGGCATGTCCATGCCTGGACCCACAGTGATCGCCGACCGATCCATCTCTCGACTATCTATCTCACTGTTTGCTACTAAAAGCGGACACAAGTGTGTTCTCACATTACAATTGCGAAAGGGATCATTACCAGTGGAGATCCAAGTAGAAGAAGCAGGTAGAGATTATGTGGCAAGACCTGAATCACATAAATGTATAGGTACACAAGCCCGTGAAGCTTCACCAACCCAACTTTCTCGTCAGACTTGCTTCGTATTCCAAACAAAGGGTATCCTGAGTTGCAGAAAGACGCGGTAACAGAGCTCGTGAACCTCCTTACCTCTCTCTCCCTCTCTCTCTTTCCCGACGAAAACTATGACTGTCTCTCTCAAAGTAGCTCCGGTTTTATCCAAACAAAATTGGAGCATTGGTAGTTGGAGATATTTGTATATTTTAGTAAGAAAAATGTTTTCTTCCCTCAAAGTCAGTGAAATGCAAACAAAATGACGGAATAGCATAGCAGTTCCTCATCACCCAATCCATCCCTGTAACCGTACCTCCCACAGCCCAACAACCCAATGTCATTAGCCCAACAATACGTTCTTTGTGATGAGTTGAGTAATTAGTCAAGCATTAGTGAAGTATTACGATGCACGTGTCTTGCTTTTTATGTCTTTTAAATCATTCACAAATTTTTATTTTTGCTTGGAGGTATATAATGATATGTATGATCATGAAAAAGTAAGTTAGAGACCAATTAAGTAAAGAAAGTTATTTATAGAAAATAGATTCGTTTGATGTGTTTAATACTACTTTTCTTTCATTAAGTTTTAAGATAGCTTTAAGATAGTTTTGTAATTCATGTTATATAATAATCAGTTATGGATTAACTTGAGACTTATTATTTTTTTATAATTTGTCATTTGATATTTTACGCAGTAAATAAATGAGTAAAATATCTCTAAAGATGATAATGAAAAACTCTTCACATGACTTTGTATGTTTCATTTTGAGTTTAAAAATAATGTAGAAAATTTTAAATACATTTGGGAGTAATAGTCCTACAGTTTTATAAATAGTATAGATGAGGGCATCAACCAAAAAGAGGGAGACTTGTCTAATTAGGACATCATACATTTCGGGGTAAATCTAATTAGGGCATCATACAAGTTTTGTATCAAGTTTTTTAAAGCATTAGATTTTTTTATCAATGTTGTTGATATATCTAGATTTGACTAATAATATATATCATAATGCCATTCATTATATATTAAATCATTAATAACCAATTATAACAAAAAAGAGATTTACATAGGAAAATTTTATGATGTTGGGAAGAAATTCCCGGCATCCATGCTGGGCTATTGTGGCCCTTAGATTGCATTTGAAGCAATCTGGACCACACAAAGCCCAGCAGGTAGGAGTTTTTTTATTTATTTATTCACCAAATACGTAGTGAATCAATTACGTAGTGGGTTCACTAATTACGTAGTGGGTTCACCAATTACGTAGTGGGGTTCACAAAATACATATAACAGAATAATTTTTGGTGGGGGTTCACCAATTACGTAGTGGGGTTCATCAATTACGTATTGAGGTTCATCAAATACGTAGAAAAGAATAATTCTTAGAGGGGTTCACCAATTACGTAGTGGGTTCACCCAATACGTAGAAAAGGATAGTTTTTAGAGGGGTTCAGCAATTACGTAGTGGAGTTCAACCAATCTGTAGAAAAAAATAATTCTTAGAGGGGTTCAGCAATTACGTAGTGGGGTTCACCAATTACGTAGTGCGGCTCACCAAATATGTAAAAACGAATAATTCGTAGAGGGGTTCATCAATTACGTAGTGGGCTTCACCAATTAAGTAGTGGGTTTCACCAAATATGTAGAAAATAATAATTCTTAGAGAGGTTCATCAATTACGTAGTAGAGTTTACCAATTACGTAATGGAGCTCACCAAATACATAGAAAAGAATAATTCTTAGAGTGGTTCACCAATTACGTAGTGGGGTTCACTAAATACGTAGAAAAGAATAATTCTTATAAGGGTTTACCAATTACGTAGTGGGGTTCACCAAATACGTACAAAAGAATAATTCTTAGAGGGGTTCACCAATTACGTAGTGAGGTTCACCAATTACGTAGTGGAGTTCACCAATTATATAGTGAGGTTCACCAAATACGTACAAAAGAATAATTCTTAGAGGGGTTCACTAATTACGTAGTGGGGTTCACCAATTACGTAGTGGGGGTTCACCAAATACGTACAAAATAATAATTTTTGGAGGGGTTCTCCAATTACGTATCGGAGTTCATCAATTACGTAGTGGGGTTTACCAAATATGTACTAGGGTTCACCAATTACGTACTAGGGTTCACCAATCTATCCTGACGGTTTCTCTAGCCAATACTGGCGGTTCTGGGCTCAATACCGGCGGTTTTGGTGCCTAAAACTGGCAGCTTTGGTCCCAATACCGGCGGTTTTAAACTTTAATTTTATAAATTATAACACCATAAAATTTGGAAAACAATATGTTTACGTTTTAATTTATAAGTATATAAAAAATGCTAAAAATTAAAAGAGATGATAATTATGAAAAAGCCCAAAATTAAGACCTAAACAGCTTCTGGACCTCTGAAAGTATATAAAACAATGTTTTTTAGATCCAAAGATAAAAAAATATAGATCTCTGAATAAGCTTCGATTTGATATCTTACGGGCCACGAGGTTCAACGTCAAAAGTTATGCCCTCTGGAAGTTGACTTGTACGTGCCACGATCTAATAGAGAGTATTGGGACCAAACGCCTGTAGCAGGCCCCAAACGCCATTAGCAGGCCCCAAACGCCAGTCATGGTAGGCCAATCGTCAGTCATGACTGACGTTTGAGACCTGCTGATGGCGTTTGACTTGTGTCACTAAGACACGAGCCAAACGCCTGTTACCCTGGTGTTTGGGCCCCAAACGCTACACAAAGGCGTTTTGCTCGGGTCACTAGGGCACGAGCCAAACGCCTGTTACCATGGTGTTTGGGCCTCAAACGCCACCAGCAGGCCCCAAACGTCAGTCTTGAATGAAAACTCGACATGTAGTGATGGCGTTTAAGTCCCTATTGTGGCGTTTGACTCTTAATAATTTTCATGCACACTTAGCTATATTCACACACTTGGACATTTTATTAACAATTTTCTTACACTTAGTCATTTTTAAAACTTAGTCGTTTTCACAAATTTAGTTATTTTCACACATTTAATCATTTTTGAACACTTATCCATTTTCCAACTTAACCCTTTTTGCAACTTAATCATTTAACACACTAAGTATGTGAAAATGTCTAAGTGTATGGAAATTGTGATTTTCATGTGCTTAGTAATTTTCACACACTTATCAATTTTTACAACTTAGTCAATTTCACACACTTAGTCATTTTCACACATTTAGTCATTTTATACACTTAGACATTTTCACATACTTTATCATAATTGATAAATTATATATTCACACACTTGATCATTTTCACATATTTTCATATACTTGTCATTTTCATGTAGTTGTTTTGCTACACTTTTTACACGTTTAACCATATTTCCATGCACTAAGACATTTTTCACATACACTTAGCTATTTTTATAATTTTTCACATACACTTCACAAATTTCATTCACTTAGTAATTTTCTCACCCTTTGTTATTTTTATGTTCTTGTTTTACCACTTAGCCGTATTTTCCTACTTAGTCATTTTCATATACTTGCCAATTTTCATACACCTATTTTCACATGTACTTAGTCATTTTTATTCCATTTCTTCAAACTCTCTTCAAAGACTTCACATACTTAAGCATGTTCATACTCTTAGCCATTTTTATATAATCGATCATTTTCACTTACAAATCTCATTTGTAAATCTTTATGAAATAATAAATCGTTGCAAAATAAAAAATATTTAATTCAGACTCTCCTATAAAAAAGTAAATCATTCATTGGTATCACTACATATACATATTCTTTTTTTTCGTTATAACTTACTTTTTGGTTATAACACAAATACAATGGCGAAATTTTTTTAATAATTGCTTTAGCTGCATCGTTTCATTCCAAGTTGGATATGTACTCTCCTCTTTGTAGAGGTTCCAAAGTAAAAACATGTCGTCTGATCGTGCACTAGTTGTTGCATACCTACAACATAAGGTTAATCATTTGTTACTTTGATGTCAAAAGCTGGAACGTAAAAGTAAGTTCATTTTTTTGCAGTTGTAAACAAAAATTAAGAACTCACATTCTAGCAGGTCTATCACCTTCTGGATTCAGCCTCTACCAAACATATGGCTTTTGAGTAGTATCCAAGACCCAAGCATTAGACATAACTCTTTTTCTTGATAAAGAATGCAACGTTTGCATCACAAGATATCTTAGACAAATGATCAATTGAAAAAATCTTATAGCAATGTAAAAAATTTTGATTCTGGATGAATTATTCATAAAAATGTAAACATCTAGCATTGTAAATCTGAAGTAAATTTGCACACTACAATACTCAAGTAAATTTGCACACTACACTAATTAAAAAGCCGGGAAGGAGAATATATCAATTAGCAAGGGCATTAACAATCAATACAAATGCAAGAGGATATATAGACTTACAAGCTTATAACTAGAAGTATCATAAGAAATATTAATTTTATCACACATATGAGATTTGCAGTAGAAATAGCCACCATTTTGCTCCTCATTTTCATCAAATATGAAAATGGCGTGCCTATAAATATATTTCACAATCCCTTGGCTATCCTGTATTTGAGATAGACTCAATCAGATGACTTTTCATATTCTGCAAGTATATCTATCCAATAACTAGCCTACCAAAAAAATCTATCCAGTAACCACCTAACAATAACATAGGCTAACATCAGACCTTAAGGGGACCTTCCAAAACCCTGACAGGATCACTAACAGATATGGTCTTCATCAGAAATAAAATTTGCAACTGAAATCCCACTCTTCAAGTCTTGACGTCTAACATTCACCAAAGTAGGTCCTTGAGGACTCATTACATTGTACGTAAGAGACACAAAATAAATGAGAATTATCTAAAGGACATACCTTGTAGCTTTTATCTTTCTCTATATTAATTATAACACCAAAATATTTTCTCCTATTATGAAAAGAAGTAAATCAATGATCTAAAATATTTAACAAGGGTTCGATCTCCTCACAAATGTTAGAAAGGGTCTTACCCACAATTGTCAACTTATTGATGTTACGCACTATCTTAGCCCTCTTGAGAAATTGAGACAAAATGGCAGGATTAATCAATATCTTAGCAGAAATAACATTCAAAACAAGCCATATGCACATTGATGTCTTCAGGTCATACCTGATTAAATTTTGCTTCAATGTTCCAGTTTTCAGTTTCAATGTCCCTTTTTGACAAAGCAAGTAAATGTCAGTTATAGTTATATAACCATCTTGATTTTATAATGTAATTAAGCTCAATCGCTAACAAAGAAGATGAAGAGGGTTTGCGATTCACCCTCTCAGCTTTTATAGAAGAAATCACATAATCAATAGCAGACTTAAATCCTTTTCTGCCCAAAAAATTAAATCCAATGAAGATGAAGAAAATCACCTTAAACAATCTGATTTTGTTTTCTTAGAAGCCAAATAGAGAGAGGGAGAGAGAGCTGTAAATCACGACCAAAACCCTAAATCAGAAACATGCGAATTGCAACAAAAACCCTGAATCAGAAACATGAAAATCGCAACCAAAACCCTAAATGAGAAACATTCAAATCCCGAAACTTCTCCAACAAGAGAAAGAAAAATGATCTAGGATAGAGAGCTCGATTATACCTGGGTATCGTTAAACTTGAAAGATTTGCAAACTTACCGAATCAAAACACTTAATCGCAAGAAAAGCTTGGAGAAGAGAGCTCGATCAAAGTCGCTGAGGGAAGCTACTGTGTATGTGCCTTGCAGCAGTGGTGGAGTCGCTTGAGCTGTAAATCACGTGCCTCGATTTTGTTCGAAGAAAGAAAGAACCTGTTTTGTTCGAAGAAGAAGAAAGAGAAAATTGAAGGAGATTGTAGGTTAGGGTTACTGATTGAGCCGGTTGTAAAGAAATGGGGGAAAAAGTTAAATTAGCGACTGAGATTGTTCTGGCCAGATCCAACGGCCATGATCAGTCCAGCATCAATGCTGGGAAAAATTTTCCCGGCATCGGAGAGAGTTCCATTTACATAACAGTATTAAACATCATCATTGTTAACCATTGTAGAAACTTTTTTCCAAAGTTGTCATAGAAAATTCAGGGTTCTTTGATCTTTGGGACGTAATCCTTACGGATCCCTAGTCTTCATCCCTCTTCTTCCTCGGTGGTGCTGGCGTGTGTTTCTTGTTAGTAGTTTTTTATTTTTCTCTAGCAATTCGGTGAATCTACGATGGAGGCGACATCGGACTGGGAATTGGCAAAAAGTTTTAACCGGTGTAACCTCACTTAGGACGAATTATGTGAGATTGTTATACCAAGGGAGCAGCCTACACTGAATTGGAAGCCTGCAAACTTAGTATTGTTGGAAAATTAGTCAGAAGTCGTAAATACAACATTCATGGCTAGAGACGTGCATTATCGAAGGCATGGAATGTTGGTGATGAGACAAAATTTGTAGAGATCGAAAAGAATACAATCCAAATCTTTTTTCAGAATGAGGTGGAATTAAGCTTTGTTGGTACTACTGGCCCATGGCTATTCGAAGAACACCTCTTCGCTGTCAAAAGGTGGAATGAGGGTATTTCTCTTCGATTGGAATAATTTATCTTCGAGAAATTTTGGATGCAAATTTATGATTCCCTTTAGAATGTCGGGGAAAAAGGTTGGTGCCTTAATCGAAAGCAAAGTAGGGAAGGTGATAGAAGTTGATGGTGGGTTTACCATGGATGGAGTTGAGAGGAAGCAATTTATACGTTTAAAGGTGGAGTTGAATATTTCCAATCCCATGTTGAGAGGATCTACCATCTGCTATGACGGAAAGAAGTTTTGATGCACTTTTAAGTATGAGATTACCGAGATTTTGTAATGTTTGTGGACGAATCCTTCATCTAAACTCAGCGTGCTCAGAAAATGGTTCTGGTATGAAACTAGACCCATCAAAAAGGAAGGTTGAAGGAGAGTACTTGGATTCGATCAGAGCTTAGCCGAAAATTGGTAGTTCCACTTCTTTTCCAAATCGTAATAAAAGGGATTGGAACAGATCTTGGAGGTAAGAGGAGAACAGACGCAATGCTGAACGTTAGATTGGCCGAGAAACTCTGCCGGAGAAGTTACCGGAGAGTTCAACAATCAGAGGAATTTTCAGGATATGGACGGTAATCCAGGAAGGAAATCAGCTAGTAAAATCCCATAATTTATGGAATCAGTTTTGATTGTTAAAGGAAAACAGAAGATTATTGGCGAGGAAAATCTGGGGGAAAATATTCTGGATGGTAAGTTCTCATAGATATTGCCGAGTTTGGGGGTGGCGATGAGCTTCAGCTACCC
The DNA here is from genome assembly GCA_003255025.1 of Datisca glomerata. Classification (NCBI taxonomy): domain Eukaryota; kingdom Viridiplantae; phylum Streptophyta; class Magnoliopsida; order Cucurbitales; family Datiscaceae; genus Datisca; species Datisca glomerata. The sequence continues at coordinate 3,360,542 of QANY01004652.1, forward strand.
AGTGCTGTTTTGTCTATGGCACACCCTTCAAAGACAGCTGAAGAGTCATGCATGGGAGTTGACGAAGAATTGGGCTCTACAATTTGTGGGGACCAAATTGGGAACCAGGCCTCTCCTAGTCCTGCTGTTTTACCGAGTGCGCCTCCATCGGAGGATTCTAGACTATTAGGAGCACTAACTGGAACCAAAGGTCCTTTGGTTGATGTTGATATTAAGGTGGGCGATTGGGAGCCAAGTTTTTCGTTGTCTAGCCCCTAGTTAGTTAAAACCCGTATTTTTGGTGTTTAATACGTGTAATTTTGGTGTTTTTCATTTTTTTGGTCGTTTTCATTTTTACTGAAATATACAGAATAATACGCGTTTAATACAGATCCCGTATTAAACGCAACGACTAAAATGGGCAAAATCCCCATTCTTCGCGTTTTTTAGGACTCCTGCTTCTTGCTTCCATTCCAGCGTTTTTCATCCTCTCTCGGTCTCTCTCTTCTCCATTGTTGATTCTCCATTGTTGAAGCATCTCTCTTCTGTTCTTCACGATTTTTATCATCTCTTTGGTCTGGTAAGTTCTTCGCGATCTCTGGTCTCTTCAGAATTTAGATTCAGAAAACCCTAATCCTCAAATTACTTCATCTCTGATCTGGTCTGTTCTCTTCTTTGATTTTAAGCTCTAATTCTTCATGAATCGTGATTCTCCATTGTTGACGCCTCACTCTCTGATCTCTAGTCTGTTCTATTTATAGGTAATTTATTCATTCTGCTCCTTTATATGTAATTATCCATGTCTGATTTTGCTGGAGGATTACAAATATAGTCCGGAGGATTACAAATATAGTCTTTGAGTTCCACCTTAAACATAATTAAGCGTAATTTTTTTTTTCCATCGTTTGGATTGTAGAAATTATAATTCAGTCTCTGATGTATAATATCTTATAGTCTTGGTCTTGGATGGAATTAGTCATACTAATTTCTTCTTGCAAGTAAGACCTCCCTAACTAATTCTATTTTTTCACGAAGGTTTTAAGATGATAGGTAAATTCTGTTCTGGTTGGACTTCTTTGAATTTAATTTGATTGTAGAAAATTAAATTGAATTGGACTCGTGTTGTTAATTCATAACTTCTCTGAACTGAATTGGACTTGTGCTGTTAATTCAGATTTTCTGAATTTAGTTTCTGTTAATTTAAAATATGTCCTATTTATAGGTTTTATTGATTCTATTTCAGATTTTCTGAATTTGATTATTATGGTGAGGAAAAAAGATAATTTTTGGGATTACGCTGAACAGAAATAATCATTTCAAGTGCAAATTTTGTGAGAGAGATTTTGCTGGAGGGATTTCTAGAGTAAAGTCTCATTTATCTGGAATTAGTGGTCGTGATATTGATATATATAAATAGTAAAGTACTGGAGGAGGTTCAAGATGAAATGTATTTTTTTAATTAGAGATCCAAGTTCTAGTTCTAGTCAGAAAAGAAAAAATGATTCTGTTAATGAAAATAATGAAGGATTGAATGCTTGCTCTTTGGGTCTATCTGATCATACTCAAAACACAATCCCAGAGCAATGTTGACAAAAATATTGCTTAGTTTTTCATCATGAACAACATAACATTTAATATTATTCAGTCTAAGTCATTTCTTCACATGAATAAAGCTTTAGGTGATTTTGGTTATGGTTATACTGTACCTAGTTATTCAACGCTTCGTACTAAGTTAGTACCTGAGGCAAGAACAGATGTTGAGACTTATGTTGCATGTGTAAAACAATCATGGACTAGTACAGGTTTTACTATTATGTCAGATTCTTAGACAGACATAAGAAGACGGTCATGAGTTAATGTTATCGCTAGCTCACCGTTAGGTGCTATTTTTTTTAAATCGTTTGAATGTTCACAGAAAAGATTGACTGGTGAGTATCTTTATAACATTCTTTCTTCCGTCATCGATGAAATTGGCCCTGAACATGTTGTACAAATAGTTACTGATAGTGCCTCAAATTATGAGTCTGGTGGTTGCATGCTGATGGGAAAATATCCTCGATTATACAGGACTAAATGTTCAGCTCATGGTATTAATTTGTTATTGGAAGATCATTATAATTAAATTGAATGGGTGAAAAATGTGATTGATGATGTGATAAAAATAGTAGATTACATGTATAAGTATTATATGATATTGCAATTGATGAGGAAATATACAGATGATAGGGAGTTAAAATTTTCGTGTAAGACTAGATTTGCTTCGAACTTTTTGATGCTTCAATCAATAATTGATCATGGAAACAATTTGAGAATTTTGGTTGCTTCTTCTGAATGGAGGGGTTTGAATTTTACTAAGACTGCACATGCTAAGTTAGTGACTTTAATAATTCAGAATGAGTCCTTCTGGGTAAATGCAAAAGATTATGTGAATGTTAGCCTCTGGTGAGAGTTTTTCGATTAGTAGATGGTGAGAGATCTACAGCGGGATATTTATATGATGCTATGGAGAGGGCACGAGAAGCGCTTGATCAATATTGTGTAAAAGATCCATCTCGTTGTTCTCTTATGATGAAAATATTTGAGCAGAGAAGAGAGAAGAACATTCTCCAAAAGGTACATGCTACTGCTGGACTTCTTAATCCAGCTTATATGGTTAGTGAGAAGTACAAAGAAGACAACATTGATATTAGAGAAGGGGTCGAAGATCTTGTTCAACAGTTGGGTTCTTTAGATGAAAAAGATCAGCTGGTAACTGAACTAGTTAAATATCATTTAAATTTTCCGCTTTTGTTCAATTGTACAGCCACTGCTATGATAAACACTAGTCATCCTCGTAAGTGTTTCTTCGTTTTGAATCAGATTTTCATATGTTTTATGCTGATTTCATTCCTAATGTAAATAGTTGTATTTATAGGTATTTGGTGGCAGCTTAATGATTCAATATTCCCTGTTTTGCAAAACATTGTAATTAGAATTTTGAGTCAACCGTGTAGCTCGTCAGCTTGTGAAAGAAATTAGAGTGCATGAGAAGCAACCCAAACGAAAAAGAGAAATAGATTGGTACTGACAATGTTGGATGATTTGGTGTACGTGAGAATGAACTCTTTGATGATGGCAATGTATAAGGATCGTGAAGTGCTGGATATGATGCCTATTGATCTTTTTAAGATCAATCCATTTGCTGCAGAAGGATTTGAAGAAGAACCAGAATGTTTTTTTTGAAGAAGAACTATTTGCTTTAGATGACATGAGCTTGTGCAGTTGGTCTGAGCTACTTCGTACCCCAAACGAATCTTGTTTTGATGAAACTTTACCACCCAACGATTCCATTATTTGATAGTTTTTATTAATTCAATTAGTTTTTATGGATTGAATATTTTGGATTAATGATTATATTTTAGTTGAATAGAATACTATTAATTGATCAATATATTTTGGTTTATGAAAATGTTTAAAAAATTTGTAGAATGATATTTTTTGTCATATTCATAATATATTGTTATATTAATATTTATTTATAAATTTTAAAGCCGTATTTTTAGTACCAAATTTTTAAAAAGAAAACATATAATACTCGTTTAAAACCCGTATCTGAATTTTTACGTATCACGTATTATTGACCGAATTTTAGCCGAATGTTTGACCGTTAAATTCCTAAATTATACATGCCGAATAATGCTCTATATTTTTTCCGTCCTCGAAATAACTATGGTCTAGCCAGAAAGACGGACTTTTAGAAGAAACATGAGCCATACTAGCACCTCTTCTAAGTGGATCAGAAACAAGAAACACAAAAAGATTGTCCAGAAATCTTGTATCTTGTGTGGGAGATAAAAGAAAGGGAAGAGAGCTAGCTTAAGGACAACCTGAATTTATTGAGAATTCAGAACCGTTCGAAAAAAGAGTCAAAGATGGAAGAGATTTGCAGCAACTGACAGATAAGGTGGTGGTAGCCAACCTAAACCGGCTACATTCTAATCAATGAAAGTTTTGGCATGAAATTGTCAGGGTGTGGGGAATCTTCTGACAGTTTCCTCATTTGCGAGGATTATCGCATACGCATTCCCCTGATTTGATTTTTTTCATCGCATATCTCAATCGGATGTTGATCAGAAATTGAGCGTGAGCTCTTAAAATAATTGGAGAAGAAAAATCAATTTTTTTTTTCTCCTCTATGGATTTCGGCGACAAGCAGGGGGAGAGAGATAAACTCTTTTCTGCTTTATGTAATTACACACTGTGTTAGAGTTAGTTATGCAACCCTATTTCCATCCCTTATACATTAATTACGAAATTTACACATTTACTCATATATATTAAATTACCAAAAGTTCATCCCCCTAATATTTGTTATTGACGAAAATTTCATATCTCCCTACACTCAATGTTGTGTCCAAATTCATCAATCTAAATTGATAAATTAAACTGATTTTTGTCCAAATTCATCAATCTAAATTGATAAATTAAACTGATTTTCATCAATTAATTAATTAATTTTTTTTATTTACTGATTATCCAATAATTAGAAAATAATAAATTAATTAATTTGAACATTAATTACTTGCTCTCACTAATTGAGTGAAAACACCCATTATATATGGGTTCAAAAGACTTGGTTCAGAACATGTTTTTGGTCCAACTGATGTTATTTTTCATTCATGTCCTTATGATCTACTCTTGAGACCGAACGAATCCACATGAATAAAACTATATGACTCAAATATTCGGTGAATTTATCTCCATAAATTCCTGACCTATTTAATTATGATATCGTACGACTCCACTATAAATCCGATGCTGAATTAACTCTCGATTCATGTGCGCTACATTTTCTGTGAGTGCAAATAAATATTTGTATTTCACGTTCCACATAATATTTTAACATCTTACCCTTCGTGAATATCAATAACAAGAGCGGGAAGTAAAATTATCATTTTACCCCTATAGTTATTAATTCTTTAACTCATTTATTGACTATGAATAAGAAAGATATAACAGTGAATTGTCCCATACAGTTCACCATGTCTTATTCAATGATTCATTTCATCGAGTACTTGGCTAAGTTAATTTATTCGCACACCTATCAATAAAATATAATGTGATATTGTTGTATTTGCAATCAATCTCGTCACGAATTTTCATATCTGTGAATCACGCAACTCCAACATAGTTGAATTGTGATCCCAACAGTTGAGGTATTGTCTGACAATTCAAACTCACTCCTTGGGCATATCAAAGATTGTAATTAACTAAGTCAAGTTTCGTATTCACCTCATGATTAATGCAATTATGAGTGTAACAATTAGATTTTGAGTTAAATATATGTGTAACAATTAGATTTTGAGTTAAATATATGACTTTGCTCTAAACTAATTAGTTACTGGTCTATTCAACATGTTCCACAACATGCCTAGGTCAACCGTTAGAGTCTCCACTTTCATACCCCAAGACTGACATCACTTGGTCCAACCTAACAATCATAATCGGACTCGATTACCTAATCGATCCTAAGACTGTGAATAACATTCTGAACCATTTCAGAAGAGTTTTTTTTAGAAGACCCCTCAGTCTTTACTCTTTTTACGTTGACAATAGTTTCAGGACTTGAGTAAATTATAAACATACTTTAAGTAATAGAAAAACTTTCATTCATTCATTAAATTCAGTAATACAAAATTTCTGAGAAATAATTAAATACTCATAAATAGTTACTGCATCCTGTTTTATGGATATGATTCCAACAATGGGTTGGGCGATAATTATCCTCAAGCTTTTCTTGCTCATCTGCCTTGCCCAGGTTCTGATCATGTAGCTATATTGTTGAGTAATGAAGCTAAAGGGCCCAAAAACTCTTAGATGTTTCATTTTGATAGAAGGTGAATGAAATGAGCTGAATATCGTAAAACTATAGAGCAAACCTGGGTTGAGAGTAGGCATGGAATGAATGGCTTAATTGATAAGTTGGAAGTAACTCAGGATGATATCGTATCATGGAGAAGAAAAGCTTCATATGCAAACTCCAAGACCCTTGTTGTCTCACTTAATAGAGAGTTAAAACGTTGTTTTCCCAGTAAAACCCAGACAGAAATAAAATCCATTAACTTGAATCTAAGCTCAGACTTGCTTTGTGGAAGAAGAAGTATATTGGAGGGACAAATCTAGGGTTCAGTGGATTAATGAAGGGGATAAGAACACTAAATTCTTCCATGCCAAAGTGTGTCGTCGTCGTCCAACATGATATATGGCTTTGTGGAAGCGTCAGATCAGTGGGTCTCGGATCATCACCGAGTGCATGACTTGGCTATGAAATATTTCTTGAAACACTTTTATACATCTAGTCCTTCACCTGAAGATTTCTCTTTGGTGCTGTGGCATATAAATGAAGTCTCGATGAGTCTGATGTAGTTTCCCTGGACCGTGAAATTTTTAATGAAGAGATCTATGAAGCTTTACACGAGATCAATCCAACAAAATCCCCATGCTGTGATGGCTTCTGGACTTCGTTCTTCCAACAAAATTGTGAAACAATGGGTAACGATGTTACTACTTTTGTTCATAATTTTTTCAATTCTTGTGTTATATGCCTATCAATGTAAATCTAACTATTATAGTTCTGATCCTGAAAATTAAGAATATCCATAGTTTAAGTCGTTATAGATCCATTAGCCTTTGTAATGTGGTGTATAAGATTATCGCTAAAATTTTGTCTAATAGATTCAAACGGGTTATTGGTAAGGTGATTAGCTCTTTTCAGAGCACGTTCGTGCCTGGTAGACAAATTGTTGATAACATCATTGTCGCTCATGAAGCATGCATTCTTTTTGAACTAAGAAAAGAATGAAGAAGTATGCGCTGCTATTAAGATTGACATGTCAAAAGCTTACGACCAGGTTGAATGAGGATTCATCATAACGGTTCTAAGGAAGTTAGGCTTTTGGACTACTTGGTGTAATTGAATCTATGCCTGTATTTCATATGTTGGCTTCAATGTTCTTATCAATGGCAATTTAGGCCCAAACGTTAAGTCATCTAGAAGGCTTCGTCAGTGAGATCCTTTGTCCCCGTATCTGTTTTTGATTTGTGCGGAAGCCTTGTCGTCTTTACTAACATATGGTGTTACATTTAGGCCAGCTTTATCTCATCTATTCTTCACAGGTGATTCTCTTCTTTTTTATAAGGTGGACATATATGAATTAGAGGTGATTATGAGGTTGCTGATGACTTACGTCCGAGATTCTGGGCAAGAGGTATATGTCCAAAAAAGTCTCATTGTCTTTAGTGAGAATACCTCATGTAATGTGAAACACTATCTTGCTAATTTCTTTAGGTTGGAATGCTCCTCCTCGTTATCTAAATACTTAGAGCCGGAGACTGATTTTGGCCTGTCTAAAGCTAATATTTTTAATAATATCTATGATAAAGTCTCTTAAGGATTTTAGGTTGGTCTGATCGCTTTCTCTCTTAAGTTGGGAGAGAAGTTTTGAGTAAAGAAATTTCCTTCTCAATGCCAAATTATGTAATTTCCTGTTTCAAGATTCCTCTTTCTATCTACAAGAAGATTACAAGCAAAATTACTGATTATTGGTGGAATAGTTTAAATCTTAACCAGGGAATTCATTGGGGAGCTTGGAGGAAATTGACTAGACTTAAATCTGGGGGGCATTGGCTTTCGGGATCTGAGTGCCTTCAATCTTGCTCTACTTGCCAAACAATGTTAGAGGATCCTTAATAATCACTCTCTCCTCCTTCATCAAGTTCTCAAGAGTAAATATTTCGTGCATTCAAACTTTGATAAAGGCCTTCTTGCCATGAAGAAGTATTATGGAAGGAAAGAAGTTACTCATGAGTGGATTGAGATGGTCCGTTGGTGATGGTAGAAAGATCAATATTTAGGAAGACCCGTGGATACCGAGACTAAACCAATTTAGAGTTGTTACCCCCGAAAACCAGAATCTTAACAAAGTAAGAGAGTTAATGTCTGCTAATTGAAGCGAATGGGATATGCATGCTTGAATCGGTTTTGAGAATATTAAAACTATCCCTTTGGGCAGAAGGGGTAGAGAAGATAATCTAATTTGGCACTTCAATATCAGTTGAATTTAAACGATTAAATCTGGATATAAGCTTACGATCTGATTATCTTAGTCTGGTAATTTTTCATGCGTTGTTGCCACTGGTTCTAGTTGTAACGATGAGGAAAAGAGAATGGGGAACATATTATATGGAGGATTGATATACCTCTGAAGCAACATGACTTTATGTGGAACTCTTAAACAATTATTTGGCTTGCAAAGATAATCTATTTAGAGAGGTATGCTTTCTGATCCTTTCTTCCCTTTTTGTGAATCTGAACATGAATCCCTCTTGCATTTGTTTTTTAACTGCAATGATGCGGTTAAATTCTAGTTTGGTAGCCTTTTGTGGTAAACGCGTCTCTAGTTCAAGGTGCAAGTATTTTGGAGAACGATTTTTGAATTCCACCATCTCCAAGAAGACTCTGAGAGGCTGAAGCTTATTTTATTTTTCATATTTGGTATCTTTGGAAAGCCCATAATAAAAATATATTTAGAAGGGAGTCTTTTAAATTAAAGGAGATGATTATGCTTGCTGAAGATAAATATAGAGAATTTATGCCCGCTAAGGCATATAGCTCCGTCCAATCATCGATTCAAACCCCTCTTGCTCAAGCCCATGACTCTAATGTCTCTTCGCTACTTTGTTCTGATGCAGCAAGAGACTCTGATGGTGTTGGTGGTATTGATTGGGCACTATGGGATCCAGGAGGAATTCTTATGGCCGTTGGATTTCAAAAATTATCCTGCTCGAACTCCATTATTCATGCTAAGGCTAGTGCAAGTTATGAGGTATTGAAGCTACCTTCCAGTTTAAGCCAGCTAATATCTCTATCTATTTAGATTGTTCTAATCTCATTGAAGTTGTAAACCATGAGCATCTCTCTCCATCCGGACATTGGGCCGCTGATTTTTTTATATTATTTCCATGTCTAGCAATTTTTCTTCCATTATGTTTAGCTACTGCACTAGAGATAAGAACATTATTGTTCATGCCTGTGCTATAGTGAGCAGGTTTATTTTCACTTCTACTATTTTGTATAACCCTTTCCCTGAACATTCTCTTGAAATCACTACTGCAGTGGATATTTTTCTGGTGAGTTTCCTTTATAATGAAGTTAAGTTCAATAATATTGAGCATTAAATTTTTTTTTCTCTTATTATACTGAATTTGTGGGTTTTCTGGTGAGTTTCCTTAAGGTGGTCTCCCCCCTTGACACCTAATTGAGTGAATTTCCTGGGTGAAATATGAAAAATTGGGTGTTTATCTCTATTTATCAATATTTGGGTTACTATTGTGTTAGATTAGAGTTTTCTTACAGGAAAATTATATCAAATTGGTATCACAATGTTTGGTTACTTGGATTGTATCAATAATGGATTTTTTTTCCATTTAGAAAAGGTAATTTATAATATTTTGATTATGTCATTAGAACATTTTTATATGGATACTCTTTTTTTCTCTGATTATACCGAATTTCTGGGTTTTCTGGTGAATTTCCTTAAGGTGGTCGCCCCCCGATCAACACCTAAATGGTTGAATTTCCTGGATGAAACATAGATTGAAGTATTACAATGTTTGGTTACTTGGATTGTATCAGTAATGAATTCTTTCCTATTTAGAAAATGTAACTTAATATTTTGGTTTTGCAGTACCTTTTTATATGATATTGCTTCTGATATGTGTTCCCTTGTTCTAATATGAGAATTGTGTAGTGTTATTCATTTGAAAATATTTTCTCTTGATGAAGAAATATTGCTTCGAATTATGCAGTGATAGACCTTCCTTGTTGATTCTTAATTTCCTAGAGAAATCTTTAGCCTGGAACTCATCTCTCTCTTTCTCTTTATTCACTTTTAGTAGTTCTTATTTTCATTTGAAATCATCTCTGAAAAGTTGTTTGCACTACTGACTGCATAGAATTGTGGGATTTTTTTTCAATTGCACCTAATAGAGTTAGAAAGAGTAGGTTTGATCATTTTTGGTGTGTTATTAGGATCAATTTCCGTTATATTGTAGCTCTCTCTCTCTCTCTCACACACACATACACACACATGTAGTAAGTTGAGTTTTTTGTAGTGAAGAATGAGGATGCTTTCCTTTATTTTAAAAAGAATCTTCCAATGGGTTTTTGTAGTCATAAGTCTTGATAGACAGATAATAAACAAAATTTTCCAACCATAATTATCAAATTAGAATTCCTCCAAATTACTGTTCACTATGCAGTATGTGTTATTTCTAATGGAGTTTTAAGAGCTCAGTGCCTTGTTATCCATTTACTTGACATTGGAATTTTTATTTTCCCTAACTATGCTTAGCTGGAAGTCATGGATGATAAGAGTTTTTAATTAATGGATGAGCAAGAAGAAAATGGTAGGAGTTGGAAATGGGGCTTTTCATATTTTTGTCATACTTGTTATAGGTCTTTCTTTTCTCTTCCGATACTTTGCAGTTTTTCCAAGTTTACACAATGTATATATATAGCTAACAACTATTTTACAGAAGCGCTTGTGTTAGTTACAGGATGAGCCTGTCGTTGATGGTACCCAACTTTGCACTAATGAAGAAATAGCAGAGGAGGTCCTTGGGAGAAATAAGGGTCTTGGACATGGAACACCACCTACATCGTCATCCTCAAAGCATTCAAAAAGCAAGGAGAAAATTTTACAAATAGAATTGTCCACCATTTAGAGCACACTAGGCAACTTATTGGAATGAGCTCTTAGTAACGGTTTTACTCCTCCTCCTCCTCCTCGCGACAACTCATCTACTTGAACAATTATGGTTTTTGAAGTTTCTCTTGAACAACTTTAACTATGAGAAACTTCAAAAACCCTATTTTAAAATCTTTTTTTAAAGTTTCTTGAAAGTTTGTTTATGTTTAGAAGCTTTTTTGGGTTATTAATGTGAGTTTATGCACAATCCTATTATGATAATGATAATATGTACTTATTATCTATCTATGCTATTCTTTTCTTGTTTCTTTTTTTTGTCTAAAACTTGGTCTTGAAAAATTGTGACCACAGTTCGAATTGGTTTAAGATTTTCACTGACCAAAATATAAAAAAAATTAATTTAGTTTATGACTTTTAGTGACCAAAAGCATATTCGTCGCCAGAAACTACAGCGAGAAAACTATTTTTGTTGCAAATACTTTTAACGACGAAAATAATATTCGTCGCCCTAGATAAGAGAGACAAATAAGATTCAGCGACAAATAAAATAAATTCGTTGTCAACACTTTTTGTGACAAAAGATTTTTCTCGCCGTCAACAACGATGACAAAAAAAACTTTCATCGGCAAACCTACAGTGACGAACAAATCTTTTGTCACTAAAAGTTTTACCGACGAAATATGAACTTCATCGAGACCTACAGCGATGAACAAATCTTTTGTGGAGACCTACAACGACGAAAAAAGCTTTTGTCGCAAAACGTTTTATCGATGAAATATGAGATTCGTCGAGAAAGGCTACCGCCACGCACTTTTAGCAACGACCCTCACGACGAAATTGTTTTCATTGGGAAAACTTTTACCGACCAAATTTTATACCTCTAGCGATGAAAAATTTCGTCGCTAAAAGTCATATTTCTTGTAGTGAAGGTTTGAGGGTTCAAAGTTTTAGGGTTTAGGATTTTAGGGTTCAGGATTTTTAGGGTTTAGGTTTTAGGAATTAGGGTTTTAGGGTTTAGTGTTTCAGGGTTTAGTGTTTTAGTTTAGGGTTTAGGGTTTAGGGTTTAGGATTTAAGATTTTAAAGGTTTTAGGGTTTAGGGCTCAAGGTTTAAGTTTTTTAAGGTTTAGGGTTTAGGATTTAGGATTTCGGGTTCTAGGATTTCGGTAAGAATCTATAAACTATGTAAAATATTTTTTTTATGAGATAGCTTTCAATCTGATTCATTCACACTAACTCAAAATCTTGCCTATACAATTTTCAAACTGATTAAAAAAAAATTAATTCGCCTAAGATATTGATAGTTTATTAAACGTAATAATAACAAAGTCAATTTCTAAATGAAACTTGCGACATAGAATTCAAGTTTTTGAAGAGTCTCTCTGTATTATTTACTTAAGATGTCCGTTAATGTAACCGTAAGAGTAGAAGTTTCAGTCGGTTACCACTCTCATTCTTTATACAAGAAGAAGCAAATTATCCATGCTGATAAAAGTCAATTTGTCATCAAATAGATTCTTGATTGATTTTTATATTCACCAAATCTGATCATCGAAGACAATGCAATGCAAGGTACAAATAATATGTAAAATAGTTGACTTATAAACAATTATAAACAATGGATTAAATCATCCATAAGTCGGAGAGATAAATAATTTCTAAATCACGATTGTGTATAGAATACCGAAATAGAGATTAAAAAAAAATTCTAAATCATGATAAATCAACGAAAACCTAAAATGATTTTGTAATTATACAATCAGAATAAATAATTAAACTGGGTTCAAAATCATATACGATTGGTTTCAATACCATATGTAGAGATTTCTAAACATGTAAAGAAATCCTATAAATAAAATATTCGTATTGAATCATACATAATAATATAACAGCAAATAGAGTTAGAGAATATGATTGTGTACCTGATTGATCTATGGTATCGATAATTATTATACAATACAACGTGACTAGACCTTCCTCTCTTAAACTCAATTTCTTATGGTAGCTTGTGATGCTGCAAGCAAAACATCCATATACATCATATATATAGGATTTAGAGAGGAGACCTAGCTAACCCTTAGTTTTACTGAGCTCTCCCATCACAGGTTTCAGTAAAGCACATAGCCCACACTATTCTGCCAAGCTAGAGTGCTTAATACGATATGTTAAACCCAATACAATGAGATCACTTATTTAATTGAATCTTAAAGAATTAAGAACTATCCATCAACCCGTTTTTATCAAATATAATAAAATATTAATGTAAGCTCACATTAAAATTTTCTAATAGTTTTTGTCTTCGACAACCAAACGAATGGAGAACTAGTGGATGATTAGAAATAATGAAATCAAGTTCTGTGAATAAGCAAATGCACACAGTGTAATCATAGTTTCAGATAGTAAAACAGATGAACATCAAACCCATGATGAACACGAAAAACATACGGATAAAGAACATGATTCAACAACTTTATTGATAAAAAAGTTTAAATGAAATAGGCTATATTCATTAACTAAAAACTTACCATCGATGTTCGTGAAACTGTGTTGAAGCTGTCAGATGAAACATCATGCACTATGTTATTTGTTATCAATAAATAAATTAGTATTTGAATTATTACTGTATTGAGAGTAAATGACTATGTTAAAACTTGAGTTTTGAGTACTTTCATGTGATAAAGTAATAAATATACGTGTTATACTATTGACACTGAAAAAAAATTCTTAAAGGTGAATTAAATAATTGTGAATGAATTTGTTTGAATGCTTGGCTTATGAATCAATGACTTGTGGTAATATATTATGTAAAAAGTTAAATGGGAATTTGTTCGTAATTGTGAAATCACATTACAGTTTATTTCTAACATAATGTTGTTACTATTCATATTGTAAAGAATTGAAAAACATATGTGAATGGATTGAGAAAGTATACTTTACATTGTGCACCAAATGTAATAAAGAAACTGACATGCATGCCTCATGATATTTTTATCTGTACACATGTAAATATTAGATCATAGATGTTGTAAATGATTGACTTTAAAATAATAATTATTATAATCGTACAGAGGACTCTAATTTATTATTTTCTAAACAATTCTGGATGCCTATAAAAAGAATCATGGTGCATTTTAAATATGATTATATGTATTGAATAATAGTTTATCCATCCCCACCAGAATGATTTAGAGCAAGTTGTCTATGTCATCTTTTAGACTGGAAGTTCAAGAAAATTCCACATCAACACGACTAGTTAAGAGACATGCAATCTAGCGGAATTTTGCTTCAACTTCAATGGGAAAATGGTAACATTTAGTTTAAGAGATCTTGCCTAATTGGTGGAGTAAATTGCTCATTGTATCCTTATATAGAGATAGGTTCACTATCGAATGGAGAATTGATGGGTAGATACTTTTCAGCATCTAAGACTATATCAATGAAGTACTTGACAATGGTATTTAATGGGGATAATGGAAGCAAATGATAAAGACAATGTGCTCGTGATAAAATTATGTTGTCTTGAAAATATACTACCCCATAGGTAGAAGAAATTGTTTTAGAACATATCAAGATGGTAGAAGTTGAAAACATGTCTGGAGAGTATCTCTCGGGTAGAGTATTTTAATTTTCTGACATTAGATTTGATAAGAAATTCTCTGAAAAATCCATATGCGATTGGTTTTAGGTTTAATAGATTCTCACCAACATTGATAGTTTGGGCAATATAAATCATACCAACCTTGAGTCTAAACTACAGTTATAATGCAAAAAAATGTCTGAACCACTTCCAAGAGCAATCAATCGGAAATTCGATAGACAACCAGACTGGAAAGATTTACAATAAAAAGTCATTAGCAAAACAAAGGTTGAATACTGTTATATATATATATATATATATATATANATTTATTGTATATGATTATGTACAACTGATGCATTTGTTGTAAAATGAATAGTTGATTGCTCAAAACATAACTCTGACCAGCAATGAGGAAACTAGTGATTTTATGAGGTCATTCAGAAAGACAGGTAACATATCAAATACAGTGAAAGAACAACGGATAACGAGTTGACTGTGAGTTTTTTTAAGAACATGTCGACTCCACCATCAAAGACAGGCGAAGAAGATGAAGTATCAATGACAAAGTTGTACAAGCAAATGAAGTCCATTGGATGTTATTTACGACACCCTGATTTGAAAATTGATGATTTATACACCATGCCTCACAAGATATAAAGCAACATTAAAGTCATATGGAAATTGGTATATCTATTTTTAACATGTATTAGTAAACTTCATTGATGTTATTGACTTATTGCCATCTATATCTATACTATATTAAAAAAGATTTAAAGAAGAATTTTTTTAATTTTCTTATTGCCTTTTAAGCTCCCATAAATCATCATACATATTAGGTATATCACCTATTTTATGATTTACTTCCTTTAAATAGTTTTATAAATAGTTTACAGAATAAATATTTTTATAATATTGTGTAATTAAGAATGTAAATATCCGTAAATATTAATCTCAAGATCTCTTCTGTATGTCAGAATATTTATTTTTTAGTTAGTTAGTAATTTATAAAATTTATTTTATGTAACGTTATATTATTAGCGACGTGAAAATTCATGCAGATGAATATAAAAGAAAAGATTTGGAGTCGTGACCGATCATTTTAGGATGTGTTCATCCAATTTAGAAAACATGTCGATCTACAAAAATCATAATTAATTCGAGAGTCATTTGTGTGTGAGAAATGTATTAGTACACCACTACACACATCGTAATGATTGCCGATTTTATCAAGTGCTATAATTTATTAAAGTGATCATAAAAGAGTTTTGAAAAGTTTTAATTTTGAATATATTCCCTTGCATCAATACTGAGATAAGTTCACGACATCATTGAGTAGTGCGGAGGCCATTTACAAAAACTTAATGAGTTCATTATAGGGGTGTACACGGCATGAGATAGGATGAGTTTTCGCCCTTTTGTCATGTCCCGATCAAGACGGGATAATTTTTTTAGTCCCATCCAGTCCTGTATAGAGAGAAAATCCTGAGCGGGAAGGGACGGGATGGGGTTTTTTCCATTTTTTCTACTGCATTGTTTGGGGTTTTTTTGGACTGTTTTGGGCTGAATTAATTTTTTTTGAGATTTTGGGCTGTTTTGGGCCTTTTCTTGAGATTTAGACTATGTTATAAATGTTAGAAATCAATTACGGTTAAAAATAAAAAGAATTAATGTTAAAATTAAAAAAATACAGTGTGTGTATATATGTACCGGGATGGGACGGAACAAAGTCAGGACAAAGACACTTGTCCCACGTCCCGTCCTGTCCCGCACGGAACAAAAATTTTACGTCTCGTCTCATCCCGACTAAAATAAAAAACCTGTCCCGTCCCACTTTGTTCGGGACCGTTTTTCAGGATGAAATGTTCTTTCCAGGACGCTTGCACGCTCCTAGTTTATTATAGAAAATTATTTTTATGAAAGAATGTCTAAAATTATAGGGATCTAAATCAGACTTTTTAAATAACTCCTAATTAGAAACCTTGAGAAAATCAGACTCATAATATTTATCAAATATCATTTTAATAGATCGTGTATGTATAAACTTTATTTTTTTGTGAAACGATTGATGTAGTAAAAGTCATATTGAAACTAAACTCAGACTTTTAAATATGATCGCTCACCTCTTGAATATAGAGAATTAGACATCTAATATCTCTAAATTCTGTTTCATGAAAACTAATTTACAGGTTTATGAAAAATTATTAGAATCAATTCCGCACTTCTGAAATACAAACCCTCACATCTTTGAGAATAGAGAGTTGAACTTCTAGCATTTCTAAACATCATCGTCGAACTCTTTTGAAAATATTAAAATCCAAATTTACATGAACTAATATTTCACTAGATCCCAAACACAATGTAATTTTTTAACTTAGGTAATGAATATATTAAAAATTTAAGACTTCACGATTATTACAACCCTAAAATTATATGTTATATTATTATGCTAACCAGGTAAAATAAATAAGTATTTGAAAATTAAAAAATGCTGAAATTGATAACTAAAAAAACTACAAATAAATGAAAGAAACAATAACTTACAAATAAAAAAAATAATCACAATCTAAAAGAAAAGGGGTCGCTGTCCCATGCCATGAGTTTTTTAACGGCATGAGTGCCGTGATTAAATTTTGGCTGTTGGATGAGACAAGGAGACTCTCGCAGTTCGATCACAAAAGAGGTGAGAAATTACCATTACATGTTGCCCCGGTTGCAGGTTAATGTTTTTTTTGGAAAGCTTCCAAAGGAAGCTTTCCACTTCTCTTCGTCAAAAGCTTCAACCGAGAAGCTTAACATCTGTCTTCGTCCTGAAGCTCTAGGGAACGTAATTTTTGACGATTTTCACCCTGATTTCCAGTCTCTTTCTCTTCATCCTCAGGGCTCTCTCTCTCTTCGTCTTTGTGCGATCGTCGTCCAGGCTCTCTCTCTCTTCATCATTATCGGTGCTCTCTTCATCGTCGGCTCTCCCTCTCTGTCGTCGGTGATGTTTCTCCATCGTCGACTCTCCCTCTCTATTGTTGGTGCTCTCTCTCTCTCTCTCACTGTCTCTCTCCTTCTCTCTCTTTTTCTCTCTTTTAGCTTAAGGCACTAAAAATAAACCTTGAGGTTTTGGTTGTGAAATAATATGTTTCAAATATGTAGGTGCTACTCACCGGGTAATGCCTTTTTACTTGACATTCACCATCATCTAGCAAGAAGATCGAAGGCTCTAGTCTTTGCCCCCATCTCTTTGTGGTCTGAGCTCTCCACTCTCTTTTTAAGTATCGTCTGCTCTCTCTCTCTCTCTCTCTTTCTCTCTCTTTCTCTCTCTCTCTCGCTCTCTCAGACGTTTATTCTTCGTCCAAGAAAAATTTAATCTCTATTTTGCGTTTTCATGTTCAAGAGTGAAAACTAAGAGAAACCAGAAGGCTTGTTGAGCAAAGCATCTCTCTATGTTTTTCGAAGCCCGTTTCTCCCTATTTTTCAAAGACCTGAGAAGCTAGGACACAAGAAAGGTACGTTCCTCTTCTTTCAATCTCTCTCAGCGCCCTATTTTTCATTAATATCAGTCTGCAATATTCTTTAGACTAAATCTGTTTCTCCCTTCACGAATGATCGAAAGCTAGGACACGCAAACGATTAATTTTTTCATGTTCAAGTTGATTCTAACTGTTTCTCAGTAGTCTCAGAAGTTCGCCCACAAAGCTCAAAGCAGAGGCTCCCACACAAAGCTCGTCTAGGAGAAATCCCGGCATGTAATTGGTGAACTCCAATACGAAATTGGTGAGTCTTAATACGTAATTAGTGAACCCCAATACGTAATTGGTGAACCTCATTACGTATTTTGTGAACCCCTCCAAGAACTATATATTTGTATGTAATTAGTAACTCAATACGTAGCGGAGTATAAAGGGAATCTTGAAGGGTTCACCAAATTATTTCCCGTACAAAAAATGCTCCAAAATATTTCACGTATAAAATTAGTAATTCTTGGAAGAGTTCACCAAAATATTTCACGTACAAAATTAATAATTTTTGAAGGTGTTCACAAAAATTTAAAAATTAATTTTCTTTGAGGTATTCTTCTAAAATGTAGTGGGGGTCACCATAAATCTAAAGGTGGTCACCTCCAACCTCAGGAATATACATGTTCCTTAAATAGTAAAAAATAATAAATTGATAAATGTAAGACATAATAGTGTGTAAAATGATAAATGTAAGACATAATTGTATGAAAGAGAGAAAGAGATCTAGAATTTAGATCCGTATATAATTGTACTACATATTTATTGATTTCGATTCTATACATGAACCGAGATTTAGGAACATGTGCGTTAAGTAGGGAAAGATTATTTTACTTGATACTTGTTGTAAAATCATATCAACATAATCAAGAATACATTCATTCTTAAGCGTTTATGAATAAATGTTCAATTATTTTAACACTTCTTTACTAAATTCAAATCTAATTTAAAATATAAGTGAAGATACTTTAATGTTTACATAAAAAATCTAGAATCTTGATACTTTGTTTGTGATTCATCTAATATACCTTGATTAATTTTAAAAAAATGAATTTTGTTGAAAGACCGCCATAAAAGGTCTTAAAACCATTGTATTAATGCAGAACCGCCAAGAAAACAACAAACCATCAAAAAATGAAAAAGTCGCTAGAAACCGCTGTTATTGTGCCCAAAACCGCTAGTATGAGATGAAAAAAATTAGTATTGGGCCCAAAACCACCAGTATTAGATGAAAAATCACTGAAATTGGATGAAAAACCACCGGTATTTGGATGAAAAATCGCTGTATTGGATAAAAAACGGTCGGTATTGGTTAGACACTACTACAATTTTGGCTTTAGATGACAACACATCTTTGATACAATGACATCTCTCTAAAATCTGTCAAAGAAAAATAATGCAGGGTGGGATAATTCAGGTAAGATGACAATTCAAAAATTATCTGTTATCAATGTGTTCTCTACTATGACAACTAATTTTTGGACTGTCAATATAACCTCTTATTATGACGGTGGAAAAAAAGCTTGTCATTGTTTTACAGTGTAAAAGAATTTACTATTTACCCCGAAATTCATTTTATTTATGAAAATGCCATACTATATAATCAATCTAAACCTAATTTGAGCCTGCTCTCTCGAACACCTCTTTCTCTGCTATTCGCTCGAACTCAAAAATGCCATAGGAACTCGAAGCTCTCTCGAACTCCTCTCTCTCACTCTGAGCCAACTCTCACGCACTCTCATCATGGTCTCTCTTTCTCCCCCTCTCGAGCTTTCCTCTACACTGCTCCCTCTCTAGTTCGTCTCTGCACTACTCTTTCTCTCTTGATACTCCCATCTCTCTGCTTCTCGCTCGTCTTTGATCTGTTCGCTCTCTCCCTCTCTCGAATCTCAGCCTCCGACAACGGTTCTCGCGGTGAATTTGTTGTTTTTTCAGCTTTATTTGGTGTAATTTGTTCTGATTTAGTTTGATTTTTTGTGTGTTGTCTGTAACTTTTATGTTCTTAAGATTCTGGGTTAGCGATCTAATTCCTGTTTTAGTTTTCCTTACTAATGAATATTTTTTGAGTTATGTCGGTATCTATTATATGTGTGCTTAAGTTTCTTGGCTATCGATCTAATTCATGTTTTAGTTTTTCACGTAGGATAGTATATCGACTTAAGAATATAGTTTTTTCTCGTAAAGTTATTTCTAAATAGTTGACTGTTTTCAAAGATTTTAGGTCTATTTTTCCCATGTGTTTCTTTTAGCAATTATTTCATACCTGAGAACTGTATGCCACAACACAGAGAGTCTGCAGAAGAAGTTAAAGAAATTTAGTTTCTGATTTTGTCTTTTCTTGCTACATATAAGTTATATAGGATAGTTCATGCCTATTACAAAAGCCCTTATGAGCTTCATGATTGCAGTTTTTACACTTCTAGAATGTACCGCATTGATTATTACTCTTGAATTTCTTGCCCGTAAGATATAAAGAGAAACTCAGGTGAGTTATACAAACCTTTGTCTTTATACCATGGTATTGTTTTTGTCCGTGGAAGTTCTTAAGATTCTATGTGCTTGCTGGGAGGAGAACATAAGAGAATATAAGCATTCTAGTGAATATAGAATAGGGATTATACTGAAAGAAATAGGTTTTAGAGATTTCTCTATGCTTTATATTGTTTTAAGATTCTGGAACTCATCTTTGAGGTTATAATTATCACATTTGATACGTTTGTGAACATGGTTTTAGAGATTTCTCTCTATTTTATATTGTTTATTTTTCAAAAATCCACCATCTCCTTTAATTTTTTTTTCTTACTTTAAGCATACCAATACCATGTGAGGTTCCTCCTGAACATTTTTTCTCTCTCTCTCTCTCTCTTTAGGGCATTTAGGTTATGCTTAGAGAATTATTATATTTCTTCTTTTGTGCTTTAGCCTAAAATTGCTTACTATCAATGCAGCGGGTAAGACTCTCTCAATCAGAATTCAATTTATCAGGTTGGATTTGAAGTTGTTGGAATAAACTAGATGTAGTTGGGTAGATATTGGTCTATTCTTTTCTTTTTGCAAGGTTATTCAATTTTTTCCAGCTTGGTTCTATCATCATTGATATTTGAATTACATATATGATTTTAATATGGATTTAATGGACATGTCAAGATAAATATTAAGTAACATAGATCAAAGCCTTGAGTAGCAGAGATTTGACACTAAAATTTGGTGAAGTCCAATTATGTGTGGCCTAGTGCAAAATATCGCATACATGAGACTTTCTATGGCAGAGACATATGGAATCTTTCTCACGCCTTCCTCTTTTTGAGGAGTCTTGGGAGACTGCTCCTTGGAGAGGCTGCCTCCATACCTGAAATGATGATATCCCTTCTTAGAGTCTTGTATATTGAAGCAATCCATCACCTTATCAATATAAGATGCTTAAGACTATGCTAATTGTCTATTCTTTCAATCCCGAAAGATCTGAATACCTAGTACAAAAGTAATTTTTCCAAGATTATTCATATCAAATTGCTTTACAAGCTAAATCTTAACATCAGATAATTTTCCTACACCACTCCCAATGAGCAATATCAAATTACTTTGCAAGCTGAATCTTAACATCAAATAATTTTTCTACATCACTCCCAATGAGCAGAATATCATCCACGTACAAAACTAAAAAAATCACATTCCCTTCGTGTATCACCTTGCGCTCCAATGAACAACTGTTCTTCGCCTTACTATATTTAGAAAAGTGGTCGATCCCTCGCCTGGTTGCATGTGACTGAGTCGGGAGAGGACGATCTGTATTCCAAAGGTTTAACGAGGTGAAGCTATTCTGTTATTTGTAGGTTTCTCTACTTCAGGCTCTTCCGAGGGCCTTAGTTTGAGGTGAGGTTCTATAGTTTGATGGTTATCTCTGTTTCACATTCCCCTCGCACATTAGCGCTGCCTCTGGTTTTTCGTCTTGTGCAGCCCTTATTTCTCTTTTGTTTTTTGGCCTTGACTTTCCCTCTCACTCCCCATTTTTCAAGAAAGAAGCCCCGCTCCCTAAAAGGACCCTCTCTGATAAGGAAGGAAACGAAATAATCTCAATTTTACGACAAATTCAGTCCGATGGCTGTTATCCACTAACCACAAGGATATAGGGACTCTATATTTCATCTTCGGTGCCATTGCTGGAGTGATGGGCACATGCTTCTCAGTACTGATTCGTATGAAATTAGCACGACCCGGCTATCAAATTCTTGGTGGGAATCATCAACTTTATAATGTTTTAATAACGGCTCATACACACATGGTTCGCCCACTAACAACTCAAAATTGAAGTTCTTCACAGTTTTATCAAATATGATATTCCACGATCGGGATGCTTGCTTAAGTCTATAAATGGACTTCAACAGTTCACAAATTTTGCCCTCTTGGCCTTTCTCCATGAACTCATCTGGTTGAGCCATATAAATGCGCTCTTTAAGATTGTCATTTAGAAAAGCAGTATTGACATCCATATGCCAGATTTCATAATCGAGGGTAGCAACAATGGACATGAGGATTCTAATGGATTTAAGCATGGCCACCGGTGAGAAGGTATCATCATAGTCAATACCTTCATTTTGGGTATAGCCCTTGGCTACTAGCCTATCTTTGAATGTCTCCACATTCCCATCCTGCTCCTTTTTTTCTTATAAATCCATTCCCACCCTATGAGTTTTACACATTCACGACGATCTACAAGTTTTCAGACTTTGTTCCAGTACAATGATTTTATCTCCACGTTCATGGCTTCTTGTCATAGATTTACTTCAGGACCAGCCATGACCTGTGAGTAGGAGACATTATCATCATGATCCTTATCTAAGACTGCTATTAAAGCATCTACATAAGATATGTACCTGTAAGTTTGTCTCACAATCCTTCCACTACGTCGATGCTCCATAGGCTCGGACTCCTACTGTTGTTCTTTCATTATTGAATCAGAAATAGTTCTTGATTGGGGAGTCATGTCTTCCCACTCAATAATTCCTCTAGCACAAGAGTACTTCTCGGCTTCACTTCTTATATAATCTTCTTTAAAAAAATGTGCATTCGTGCTGATGAATATTTTCTTGTCAGTCGGACTATAAAAGACATACCCTTTCGTTCCTTTGGGATATCCTACAAACATGCCTAATTTTGATCGTCTGGCCAATTTGCATTTCATCATTTTTAGAACATGTGATGGGCATCCCCATACTCTAAGGTGGTTTACATATGAATTTCATCCATTCCATCTTTCATACGATGTACCAGACACCGTCTTTGATGGAACTTGGTTCAGAATGTATGTTGCTGTTTCCAAGGCATATCCCCAAAATGAATCTGGATGGATGAGTAACTCATCATGGATCTAACAATATCCATAACAGTTCGATTCCTTCTCTCAGACACACGTTCTGTTCTGGAGTGTCAGGTGTTGTAAGCTAAGAAAGAATACATTCTTCCTTAAGAAAGTCTTCGAACTCTCCTATCAAGTACGCTCCATCACGATCAGATCCTAGCGTAATTTGTTTCTCTAATTTCTTTTCGACCATAGCCTTGTAATCTTTGAACTTTTCAAAAGTTTCAGACTTTTGGTGCATTAGATAAATATGTCCAAAATGTGAGTAGTCATCAGTGAAGGTTACAAAGTATTCATAACATTCTTTTGCTTAGACACTTAATGGCCCACCTACATCACTATGTACGAGTTTGAGTCACTGAGTGGCTCTTTCACCCTTCGCTAAAAAGTGTCTCTTGGTCATTTGGCCTTCTATACACGATTGACATGTGGGTAATGATCTCACACTTAAAGTTTGTAATGGACCATCTCTTCCGAGTCTTTTAGACTTCAACCTTTTACTATCCCTTTGTAAATCAATATTTACTTCAGTGTCACATATCATTGGAACTATTGATTTTACATAAAACAATTTATTTATCAAACGTGCAGTAGTAATTAAGCAATCATTTCTAAAGATACTAATGTATTTATCAATGAAATTCAAACTGAATCCTTGCTCAATTACACTAGCTAGTGAAATAAGGTTCTTCCAAAAAAATGAGATATAATAAACATCACGTAAAATAAAAAAATTGTTATCGAATGATAGTTTAATAGTTCCAACCGATACGGCCGATACTAATGCTCAATTTCTCCAACGGAAGCTGAAATTACCCTCGTCAAGCTTTTTGATTTTCCTGATCCCCTGCAGGGAACAATAAATATAGTTAGTGGCTCCTGAGTCTACATTCTACTAAAAAGTAGAGTCATCCATATAACAGGCCTTAGCAAGAAGTACTATACATAACTCCTTGAGATAGTCTAGGTAATTGCTTTTCCAATAGCAAGTGGCTCCACACTGATGACACTTGTCTTTCGACTTGTCCACTTTTGTAGTGCACTTACCTTTCACAGCTTTCATGTTCTGCTTCTTAGCCTTCTTCAGACCTTTCTTGTATTTTTTAGCGTGAGAGTTGGAATACTTACTTTCAGTCAAGTTTACCTCTCTAGTCTTCCTCTTTCCCTTCAGAAATAGGGTCTCAGCAGCTTGCAGTTCCTTCATCAGTTGAGGAAGTGAGTAACTCAACTTATTCGTTGAATAATTAAGTTTGAAGTTTTCAAAAGTGTCAGGCAGAGTCTCAAAGATCATAACAACTTGTGCTCACCATCTACCTCAACACGCTTGATCTTCATCACATTCATATAACTAATGATCAACATTGTATGTTCTCTAAAAGTAGTTCCAGGTTTTATCTTGTAGTTCATGAAGTTTTACACAGCAGCCTGTTGGCTTGACGACCATGATCTCTAAACATTTTGGTGATGTTCAACATCATATTAGCGACAGTTTCCATGTTCAAATGTTGTTGTTGCAACACATTGCTAACCTAAGACAAGATGTAACACCTGACGATCTCATCAGAACATAGCCAAGAAGCATAAGCATCATTTTCCTCTAGAGTCAATTGAGCAATAGGGGTAAGGGGAAAATGGGGTGGTGAGCATGAATCTTTGCTTTTCTACCGTCAGCATGATATCAAGATTACATTTCCAATCTACGTAATTTTCACCAGTAAGTTTGTTCACGTTTAAGATAGTTGAGAGTGGGGATAGCGACATGATTACTGAAAAAAATAAATAAAACGGTGTAAATAAGTACTCAATCATTTAGGAATGTATGATGTATGATGCAAATACTTAAATATTTAAGAATCCAATAAAAAATATTTCTTCCATGATGTTAAGATCAACAACGATAGCTTGTCTCATCTAAGGACAACGTTCAAGCTACCTCTTATCACATCGAGACTCCTTTCGTTTGGTTCACGCTTCTCAAGATGTCACGACACCTAGCTTAACCAATCACCAAAGGTTTTGGTCATCTTAGCCTCATTGACTAGCCACTATGAGGGATACCAATGTAATTTGGTCCAAGTGTTTAACTAACGCGTCAGCTTTAAATGTTTTCATGAACTAACAGTCCGTCTAGGAACGGTCCTGCCCACCACTTCCTTTACAAATTTAAACTTCTTAAGAAACTCGATGACTCGAAGTGGCACGATTCTCAAGTTTCTCCCACTAAAGAGAGGACCGCTAGGGTGGCTCTAAACCATTTCTCGTGCCACGATCAAGTTTGCCTTGGGGACATTGAGAACGTTTCAATGTAAACGACCCTCCCACTTAGGTTTTGAAAAAATTGATTTTTCATTGTTTTTTTAAATTATAACTCTTTATTAATTTGGAAAAAACAAGTTTAAAAAATTAAAAGACTTTATAAAAGTTTAAATCTTGATTTAAAATTTATAACTTTTATAAAATTCGCATTGTATTTAAATTATAACTCATTATAAACTTAAACTACAATGATGCATGTACATGTTATATGACACACTTTCGTGTTCAGTTTCGCCCCATTCCCCTTCTCCCATGCTGAGTCACAGGCAGCGCCTCGGAAAGCACGGACGAGCCACATGCGGGGAAACTTACACGAGGGTATAATGTACTAATATGTGTAGGTCCCCGTAATTTGAGTGAGATTGCCGTGGCGCTAAAGCAGATATGGTCCGGTATTCCCTTGTTCCCTGTATTGGTTATGTTCTTTATTTCTCGTCTAGCAGAAACTAATCGAGCTTCGTCGTAGAGAAGTTGAGTTTAGATCCTATTAACTCAAACAAAGACTTCCTATGAACCGAGCATCCCGATCATTCACCACATCAGTCGGTATTCCCAAGTACTTTACAACATTCTTGAAGAATAGATCTGCGGCCACCTCGGCAGTACATGTGTGGGGAGAGAAGCCCAATGGAGTAGTGAGGGGATTAGGAAGGACCGTAGAGTTGGCCAATTCTCTTTTTTGGAGAAGCTTTGTTTACCTCAGTCTTTTTCCTTTTTTGATATCTCTATTTTTATATGATATGTTATATGATAATGCAAGATTACTAATAAATCATCCATTCAAAATTAACCTCCCTATTGGCTCATTTCTAATTACAACCCATAAAAAGAATAATAAATAAATTACAATAATTTAAATAGTAGTATTCATGACATCTGTAATTGTCTCATTGTCGTTCAGGAATTCTCGCTAGTTTTGTAACTCTTTACAACGGTGCAGTCACATTTTCAAGCTTTGATCAAAACTCTTTAACTAAAAAAACTATTTTTCTAATTAAATAATCCTTTTTAAAATTCAAAGTTTAAAAAATAAAAAGATAAAATTGATAATTACCTTTTGAATTTAAAATTCAAAAGATAAAAAGATAAAATAAATAATTATCTTGTATTCGTTTAAAATTCAAATTTAAAAAATAAAAGATAGGATAAGAGTTTTGTGAAATATCACAGGGCTTCTAAAACCCTATTTATTATCACCTAGGGTTTTACAAACCCTAATCACTATATAGGGTCACAACGGTAAGCGGTGGGGTAGGAGGTGGAGCGGCACGGTGATAACCGCGGGGACGTCCAGCGATGGTGGACGTCGCCGGTGGAGGTGATGATAATGGCAGTGACGGTAGACGTCGTCGGTGGCAGTGATGATAACGGCAGTGATGAATGTGACAGTTTTATATGGCGACTTTCCAAGGCGTCGACGGAGTACATGAAATATAAATTACATAAAATCCTATGCCTCAATTTCGGCGTACATCAATTAAAAATTAAAAAATAAAATGATTAGAGCAAATAAATCGGGATCCATTCATAAAATACATTCAAAACTATTTTGAATCTACCTTATAAAATAATATGCCAATATAACAACATCTAACGATACATACATTTAAAAACTAAATATGTGCAATCAATAACTCAAGACTCTGATACCAATTATTGGATCAAGTTTTAAAATCTGAGAAAAAATCAATGAACCACGGACGGATCGTGAGCGAAAAATATTTTTTTTTTACATTAACCATTTAATTATATTAAATATTAAAACCATATTTATGATTATACATACTTAGTTAAACTATTCAATAGAGGTAGAAATGATTTACACCTTATGTTGCATCAGAGAATTTCTGACTTAGTGGAATCCTATTGATTGTCTTTGTGTTCTTCGTTCTTCGTAGAACTCGAATCAACCTTCACACCAACAACCAATTATAGGATTCAGAAGTATATCTCAATCGGATGTTGATTAGTAATTGAGTGTGAGCTCTCAAAATAACGAGAGAAGAAAAATCAGCTTTTTCCATCTCCTCTGTGTACTTTAGCGGCAACTAGGGGAAGGAGAGAAATTGTGTTTTCTCTGCTCTATGTAATCACACACTGTGTTAGAGCTAGAAATACAACCTTATTTCCATCCCTTATATAATAATTACAAAATTTACACATATACCCATGTATGTTAAATTACTGAAAATTTATCCCTTAATATTTGCTATTGTCAAAAATTACATATCTCCCTAGAGTCAATGTTGTGTCCAAATTCATCAATCTAAATTGATAAATTAAATTGATCTCCATCAATTATTTAATAAATTTCTTTTATTTACTAATTATACAATAATTAGAAAAGACATAATTAATTAATTTGAACATTAATTACTTGCTCTTCACTAATTAAGTGACAACACCCCTCACATATGGGTTCAGAAAATATACCTTGGTCCAAAATATGTTTTTGGTCCAACTGATGTTGTTTATCATTTGTGTCCTTATGAGATACTCCTGAGGCTGAATGGACCCACATGAATAAAACTATAGGACCTAAATATTCGGTGACTTATTTAATCCTGACATCATACGACTCCACTATAGGTCTGATGCCGAATCAACTTTCAAATCATTGTGCGCTAAATTTTTTGTTGGTGCAAATAAAAACTTTTATTTCACGCTCCACAGAATATTTTAACATATTACCCTTCGGGAATATCCGTACAAGAGCGGAATGTAAAATTATCATTTTATCTTTCTAGTTATTATTTTCTTAACTCATTTATTGATTGTGAATAAGAAAGACAACCGTTAATTGTCTCTTACAGTTCACCATGTCTTATTCAATGATTCATTTCATCCAATATTTGGACAAGTTAATTTATTCACACACCCATCAATAAAGCATAAGGTGATATTGTTGCATTTGCAGTCTCACCACGAATTTTCATATCTGTGAATCACGCAACTCCAATATAATTGAATCACAATCCCAACAGTCGAGGTATTGTCTGACAATTCGAACTCACTCCTTTGGCATATCAAAGATTGTAACTAACTAAGTCAAGTTTCATATTCACCTCAAGATTAAGGTAATTATGAAAATATCCTTATAGGTGTGACAATTAGATTTAGAGCTAGATAAATGACTTTGCTCTAAACTAATTGGTTACTTTTCAACATGTTTCACATCATGTTTAGGTCAACCGTTAGAGTCTCCACTCTCATGCCCCAAGATCGGCATCCTTTGGTTTAACTTAATAGTCGTAATCGGACTCGATTGCTCAGTCGATCTTAAGATTGTGAATAACATTATGAACTATTTCATAAGAGTTTATCTGGAAGACCCCTCTGTCTTTACTATTCTTACATTGACAATAGTTCCACGACTTGAATAAATTATAAACACAATTTAATTAATAGAAAAAACTTTCATTCTTTCATTAAATTCAATAATACAAAATGTCAGAGAAATAACTAAATAATCATGAATAGTTATTATACCCTACTTTATGGACATAATTCTAACAACGCGCCCCCTCACGGTCAACCCTTCCTCTTCGATCTTTCTCCTTTCTAATATTTACAATCTGATCTCAATCAGATTGGATTCCAAAAATTATGTGTTGTGGAAATACCAGATATATGACATTCTCAAAGCCCACTCCCTTTTTCAATTTGTTGATGGCTCTAATCTCTACCCTGTAAAATTCATGTTTGATGACAAACGGGATATCAAAAACAAAATTGATCTAAAGCAAACGCTTGAATTGCTCAAGATTAGGTATTAATGATGTTGTTCAACGAAACTCTCCCAAATGGCCTTTCCTGTGTTGTTGGTTGCAAGACCTTCTAAGAAGCTTGGTCTTCCCTTGAAAGAAGGTACCCCTCCCTCACCAGATTAAACAGTGTTCACCATAAGTCTGAGCTGCAATCAATTACCAAGAAAGGTAATGAGACGATTGATTGCTATGTTCAACGAATTAAGGAGGCTCGTGAAAACTGGTAGTAGTGTCAGTTCAAATTGAAGATGAAGATGTGATTCTTTACACATTGAATGGTCTTTCCTTAAAGTGTGGTCCTTTTAAGACATATATAACAACTAGGTCTGAGCCTCTACATCTTAAAGAACTCCATCTTCTTCTTAAAGTTGAAGAACAGTCTATTCTAGATCAATCCAAGAAGCAAGATGCTCAGTTGCAAAACACGTAAATGGTGGAAAATCAATTCAGAGGAAGCTCTTCCAACAGAGGGAGAGGTAACATATTTAACTCTTTTCATGGTGGGATTTCTATTTATTTTCATGCTCAGTTTTCTTCACTAAATTTCACTTCAAGTTTTAGTGATCAAAGGTCTCAGTTCCAAATCTACAACAAGTCAGGCCACATAGCTATTCACTCTTTCCATCATATGAATTATGCCTATCAAGGGAGACCTCCATACCAAATTAGCATCCATGGCAACCACCTTTCCTAACAACAATCACGACACCTCCAAGCAAGTTTCTTGGATTTCTGACACAGGTTGCAATACTTACCTCACTTTTGAGCTACGAAATCTTTCCTCCTCTGAAGAGTACACTAGTGCGGACACTATCACAATAGGTAATGGTCAGCCTCTTCACATCACACATACAGATTGTAGCCAAATTCTTACCAACAGTAATGATTTTTCCCTTAAAAATGTTCTTTGTGTTCCTGATATTACTGCCAACTTGTTATATGTGCATAAATTTTGTAAAGATAACAATTGTTCATTTACTTTTGATGCTAATCATTTTTTTATCTAGTATAAAGCAACGGGGAGGACCCTCTTCATAGGACCCAATAAGAATGGGCTATGCCCCATATCAAGCATTGTCAAAGCATACCATTCTGCTATGCATCTGTCAAGATAACCAATTGCATATCTTGGCAGCAAGGTTTCTAATGTTTTATGTCACAATAGATTAGGCCATCCCTTTGATCATACATTGCTATTTGTTATGACTAAGTCCAATATTCCTTTTACAGCTTTTAAATCTTGTATGTGTTCTAGTTGCATTCAGGGAAATTGACAAAATTACCTTTTAAACTGTGTAACTCTTTCTCCTCTTGATCTTCTTCATAGTGATGTATGGGGTCTTGCACCCACCTTATCTTTTGAAGGTTATAGGTATTATATGTCTTTTTTAGAAAATACTACCAAGTATACCTGAATATTTCCTCTCACTTAGAAGTCTGGAGTTTCTATTATTTTTCTGAAATATTTGCCCTTTCTTGAAAATATGATGTCTACTAAACTTAAGATTCTTAGGACAGATGGGGGAGGGGAATTTAACAGCAAAACATGTCTAATTATCTTGCTTCTAAGGGAATTCAGCATCAAATATTTTTCCCCTACACCCCTGAGCAAAATGGCGCGGCTGAACGCACACAAGCATATAATAGAAACTATTCTTAGTTTAATGATCCATGATTTTGTACCTTTGCATTTTTGGTACCATGCTTTCTATGATATGTTTCTTATTAATGCATGCCTACTCCTAATTTTAAAAATAAATCTCCCTTTGAATGCTTGTTTGGCAATTACCAGATTACTCTTTATTAAAGACTTTTGTTTGTGCATGTTATCCATTAGTTTAGCCTTACAATTTAAAGTTGCAACCCAAATCATCTCAATATATTTTCGTAGGTTATTCTCTTCAATCTAAGGGTTACATTTGTTACAATCTTGCATACAATAATACTCTCTCTACATGTTATTTTTTTATGAATGTTGTTTCCCTTTGTTATACCTAAGTCCAAAGATGCTGAAACAACTGTTGCTCCATCTCCTAAAACTAATATACCAATTTCTCTATTACCTCTTTTCACATGTCCTGAATCTTCTATTACTTCTAGTTATCTTGATTCAAATATCTTATCTAGAGATTCTTCCAATGTTACTCATATTGCCTTACCTAATACCATGATTCCTATATCATCTATAAGCATTGAGCATCCCCTATACAGAATGAACATCAAACTATTACTAGATTTGGCTTCACAAATTATGCTACACAATCTACATCCATACTTGCTTCCACTTGTGGTCATACTAGGAATAATCACTCTATGTAGACTATATCCAAGTTAGGGATCAGTAAAAAGATGGCTTATCTTGCTTCTTCTCAATTTGTTTCTCTTGAAAAAATAGAAACATAACCTTCTTCCTACACTCAGCTTCTAAATATCACGCTTGGAGATCTACTATGTTAGAAGAGTTTAATGCTCTTAAAAAACAAGGTACTTGGTCTCTTACTCCTCTTCCTGCTAATAAAAACTTGGTTGGTTACGAATGGGTATACAGGTTAAAACATAATGTTGATGGCATAATAGCTAGGTATAAAGCTAGACTGGTTGCTAAAGGTTTTCACCAGCAGCCAGGGATACATTTTGCTGAAACATTCAGCCCAATGGTAAAATATACCACTATAAGAACTCTCTTTTCCTATGCTGCACACTTCTCTTGTCCTTTACTTCAATTAGATGCAAAGAATGTATTTCTTCATGGTCACTTACAGGAAGAAGTTTATATGAGCCAGCCACAAGGCTTTGTTGATTCTGAGCATCCTAACTACGTTTGTAGACTGCATAAATCCTTATATGGTCCCAAACAGGCTCTAAGAGCCTGGTTTGTGAGATTTACATCCTATCTTAGTGGTCTAGGCTTCATTGCAACAACTGTTGATACACCATTGTTCATATATAAGTCTGGTACCTCTCTAGTATATTTATTACTATATGTAGATGATATAATTATTACTGGAACCAATACTGGTGTGATTAAGATCTTATTATCAATCTTAGCACTGAGTTTGAGATGACAAATCTTGGATCTGTCAAATTTTTTCTTGGGTTGCTGGTTCAGCAAAATGATAAAGGAATTCTGGTTCACCAACAAAAGTACATATTGAATTTACTTGACAAGGCATGGCTTACAAATGAAAAACCTTATAAAACTCCAATGTCTACCAAGGCTAACCTATATGACAAAACTACTTCTACTCTCATTAATATGACTTCTTACAGAATCCTTGTTGGAGGTCTTCAATATTTGACCTTTATAAGACTTGACACCACCTTTGTTGTAAACAAAGTGTGTCAGTTCATGCACAACCCCACCAATCTTCACCTTGCTACTATAAAACGGATACTTAGGTATCTTACGGGAACTTCTGGTTATGGAATTCAATTTCATAAAGGAAATTTGTGCATCAATGCTTTCACAGATGCAGATTGGGAAGGGGATTCAAGTGATAAAAGGTCCACATCAAGTTATGTTATATTTCTTGGCAACAATCTTATCTCTTGGTCAGCAAAAAATTAAACAACAGTAGCCAGATCAAAAGCTAAAATAGAATACAAAAGTCTTTCCAACACAACTGCATAAATTTACTGGATAAGGCAACTTCTTAAAGATTTACAAATTCCTTTAACTTCTCTTCCTCAGCTATGGTGTGATAGCATCACAGTTATCTCTTGCTTCAAATCCTGTGTTTCATGCTAGAATGAAACACATTGAGATTGCCTACCATTTCACCTAAGAAAAGGTAGCCCAAAAGGACTTGGTAGTTAGCTACATTAGCTCCCCGGATCAATTAACTGACATTTTCACCAAGGCTTTGTCTTTTGCTACCTTTAACTCTATTAGATGCAAACTGTTGCTTCATATTCACTCAACATCAGTTTGATGGGGGCCTGTTAGCATTTATTATTGGTTTATTATTTCTCATGCATGCACACTGTTGTGCATTTTCCTTAGTTTATTTTAGTTTATCTTCAGTTTAGTTGGTTAGCTTAGTTAGTATTGTTTGCCTTTGCTTTATATATCTTCTTACTGTTTTGGTTTGTGGATAATAAAAATATTGAGGTAATCTTGTATCTTCAAGGTCTCCCTTCTCCTTCTTTCTTCGTTCTTCCTTCTTCTTCCTCCTTCTCTCTTTGTTCCTCCTTCTTCCTCATTCTTCCTCCTCCTTCTCTCTCCAAGCTTTCTATCAAGCTTCCATATTCTACTAAATTAGATCATATAGAATCATCTTAAAGACACAAACTATCACAAACTTGCTCACCAATGTTAAATTGCACATTGAGGCACACACAATCTCAAACTCGACCACTCGTAACACAATTTTGAGGCATGGATTACACATTAGAGTTATGATTAAATATATTTCTCTCGTAAATAAAATTTGCATAAACATCCAAAATCAGAAAGTAAAATTCATTGCAAAGAAAAACTGAAAATTTTGTTGTAATGCTAAGGAAAACAACGTTTTAACTAGAGAAGCGACAAAGTATTTTTTCAAATGTCAATATAGATAATCGAATCAAAGTAAGGCTTTTGAATTAGAGAGCATATGTTTTAAAACCATGGATCAAACTACTTGGTATTGAAAATCCTAAAGCTAGAAAACATTGAAAGAACTTTGCCCTCTATATATTTTATTGTCAAGGCCTTAGAGATGATTTATAGAATGAGAGACATTCCCTAATATCTTATAGGAAATCATAAAAGTCAGATCTTGAAATATTGGAATAAAACTTGAAATACATCAACTTTAGAAAAATCTAGAAAATTGTTTTAGCGTGTTGAGGTCGACCACTATGGAGGGCTGTCTACCACTAGAGGTCACAATGGAACATGTTAAAAATATGAAGCCAATAGTCCTTGTAAAATAGAACATGAAGCAACTAATTTTTCTCAACTCTCAACTACACTGGAAATGAAATTCTTGAAAGCAAATACTTCACTGGAAATGAAATTCTTGAAAGCAAATACTTCATGGTGATTTTTAAGTGCCATGAATATTCTTTTCATGCTTTGAGAAGACCAACCAACCAATCGAATCTTCTTTTCATGCTTTTAGAAGACCAACCAATTAAGTCAATACATAAAATTCTTTTAAATTTTAGTACTTTCGTTGGGAGACAAAACTAGAATCAAGAATGTAAGACATAATGCATCGAACCAAATCAAATGAAACATGCGAATGAGGCAATGAGGCGAACCTCTAATTCAACCCTCATGGCCCATTGGAGTATAAGCGATGACATAAAAAATATTGACAAGCATGCAATGCATGGAAGATCATAACACTCTTCATTATGCATGACAAACAGTGCAGAAACAGATTGCAATCTTGTAACGAGAGGTCATAAAAACTCAAGCTGAAGTAGGTCAAGAATTGTCATGGGTGAACAATAAAATATAGCTGACCCAATTGCAGCAGAACCAAACACTGACCTACTGGACAACTCAATCCAAGACCAAGTCACAATGTACGACATGATGATGAGGAAGTTCAATCTAAGATCTTGGAGAAAAAGATGATGGAGATGCGAAAGCTAGCAATCGCTGTGGGAGCCAATTGGAATCCTTGACACAAAATCCTCATCATATCTTGAGATCCTAGCCACTCTAACCACAAGAAGGTTTACTTCCCTGAAATTCAAATATTATGAAGAAAAAACATATATTGTTTATCACCCCAAGCGTTTTAGAAAGCAGTGGCTTTATACCACACAAAGATGAACGGAGGTGCAGAATGTTTTCGACCAGCCTGGACGATAGTGCCTTTGTAAAATTGTACTCCACCTACTGGTAACTCATGAAAAATTCAGAGTATCCACTCACCATTTCAATTAAGAAAGGATAGTCACTAAGGGACTACACCTACCATTTCAAGGATGTGATGGTGAAGGTAGAGAATTGTGATGATCTCGTAGTAAGGCTGGGGTTCAGAAGTAGGTTGGATTCAAACTCGCCCCTCTTTGATGATCTATCAAAGTTCAAGCAGCTAACAGCGGGAGAAAATTTTCTACGAGTACAGATGTACATTTCCCTTGAAGAGGAGAAGAAAAGTATGATGAAACTTTTCGAACAACGATGTAATGAACAATGGTCAAGCAGGAAAATGGGTAATTATTTTGGGCTTGGTGACTTGCTATCCCCATCATCCAGGAAGAACCTTCAGAACCAATTAGGAATAATGGAGTTGATCGACTACGTGGGTCAACAAAATCCAGGCTATCATGACTATCAGATAGAGTTTACAGATAAGATCGGTCGAGAATAAAATTAGTTGAAGGCTAAGTCAAAGATGATTCTTTTTATCTTAGAATTTTGTTACGGACAGTAAGGAAGATCAGATTTTGCCTATATATTGAGATTGATGTGATCCAAAAAGAAAATAAATTAATACAATCAATTACGCTCTCTATATCATTCTCTCTCATTTATTTTTGGACTGTAAATTTCCTTTACACAATATTTAAATAATTTTCTCTGAAATTTTGTTCACAAGAAACGCCATAAATTATAGCTAATACAACCAAACACCGTTCAAATAGATGCTTTGATTTCTCTATAAAACTACAAATTGGTTGGTTTTTCATAAGCATTCAAGAGCCAAAGCCCTTCCGATCTTATCTCTCTATTAGGGTGAATTTCACCCCTCCCCGTTTGTTTCTCTCATTTCTTGAATTTGACTGAATTGTTACACTGAATGAAGGCCTTAAGGTCCTGTTTTTTTTATAGGATGCCATTATTAGGGATGACAATGCGTGAGTTTGGGTAGGGTATGAATATACTCATTAAATACTCATCTTAAATTTTTACTACTCATACTCATGTTAAATTAGATGGATATGTATCAGTAATACTCATTAAGACATGAGTATCCTAATGGGTACATAATGAGTACTTGTATATTGATGTTAACACTATATAAATATAGAATGTACAAATTACACAACGTTGATTTTTCAAAATTACCCCTATATGAGTAGACTCAGTCGAGTTGTATTTGCCCATAATCACTAGGGGCGTGCATAGGATGAGACGAGCCGGGGTTGGGTCAGGAGTTCACGTCAGGGAAATAGGTCAGGGAACTAGGGTCGGATGGGACACGAGGTCAGGTGTCGGGTAAGAGAAAAGGGTCGGAGAGTCAGAGTCGAGTCAAGACACGAGTCGGGATGGGCCGAGGTCACAGGATGGGTCAAGTCGTGGAGTCGGGTTGGAGACACAGGTCGGGTCGAGTTTCCCAAACGCAACACCAAAATATCGTAAGTATTTTACTTTTTAAAAAATTGAAATGACCACCAAAACGGAATTGACTACTATGGTTAGGGTCGGGTCGGGGGTGGTGGGTCGTGTGTCATAGGTCGTGAGTATTGTATGCAACACGAGTAATTAAAATATGTTAAATGGGTACCCATACCCATTGGGTATTACTCATACCCTACCCCATGGTTGTTAAACTCCCGTTCCAGATCATAGGATCTTACGATTTTACGATCATATCTAACCTCCACGATCCGATTCATAGGTAGGATCTTATTGGGAGGATCTTACGATTCTATTATATTTTTCGTCTTAGATTGGTAGAATCTTACGATTTGACGATCCAACCAACCATAATTTTGTAAGGTATTCAAAAGAAAATAATATAAAGTTCATTTAATCTGTTATTTGGTACCGCTCTCGTGGCCCGCACCGAAACAGTGCTTTACCCTTAGATGTCCAGTCAATTCCTGCGCCTCAATGCATTTCGGGGAGAACCAGCTAGCTCTGGGTTCGAGTGGTATTTCATCCCTAACCACAACTCATCAGCTGATTCTTCAACATCAGTCGGTTCGAACCTCCACTTAGTTTCACCCATGCTTCATCCTGATCATGGATAGATCACCCAGGTTCGGGTCCATAAGCAGTGACAATTGCCCTATGAAGACTCGCTTTCGCTACGGCTCCGGTGGGTTCCTTAACCAAGCCACTGCCTATGAGTCGCCGGCTCATTCTTCAACAGAATGTTGTTCTAGGAGGGATGATACCCGTTGGTACCTGATTCAAAGGATTAGCGCACCGTTCGAGGCAACATAACGACATTCCTTTGGAAACCAAAAAGAATAATTTATTCGAGGGGGAAATGAGAGATATTTTGTTCCACCATAGAGAATTATTTGATTTTTTCATTTCAAAGAATTTAAAAATGAGTAATAACCCCCAGTAGAGACTGGTACGATTCAATTCAACATTTTGTTCGTTCGGGTTTGATTGTGTCGTAGCTCTATAATTCGGATTAGGTTTATCGTTGGATGAACTGCATTGCTGATATTGACCCCCAATTCAATTTTTAAGTTTTTTATTTATTTAAATTTACTTAGTATATGAAAATTAAAACCAGAAATTGAAGAGAACACGTCTTCATAATGAGATTGAAACTAAATTAATAAGCAAATTTATTTGAAAAATCAGTATGTTCTTTTAATTGGAGTAATGTAAATGAATCTGAAGTGATGAAATACTTTCAGACAATTGGTTTGATGGGAAGGTGCTATACAATACCTGTCAGTGACTTGCTATTTTAAAACGTACAATTGTTTTTTTCCTTAACTTGTAGACGTTTGTGGCTCTAAAATTTTATATACAAAAGGTTTTGTGAATGCATTCCATAGACATTCATGATAATAAGACTTATCAAGACATTCATGATAATAAGACTTATCAAGACATTCATGATAATAAGACTTATCAAGACATTCATGGTAAATAATGCACACAATGAGTAGACACAAGTGGTAAACAATCATTACCAAGAGGTTGTGAATTAAGACATACTACTAATCTAATTACTTTTAGTATTTTGATGAGAATCTGTTTTTCTAAGGAGCATTAGAATCCCTCTCTCTCCCCTATCCAAAACCCTACCCGTAGTGGATGCATGTTCTCTCTTGTTAGGGGAACAAGAGAGAATCTGTTCCATCTAAAATGTCTATTTCAGTAAATAGACGACTTAGATGAAAAAATACTAAGTCAACGTAAAAAAGAGGATATCTTTATCTAGTGGGGAGATTGACAAATCTGAGTCGTTTAAATCTAAACGGACAACTCATATTTGTCAAACATATCACCCTCATGTTGGGGATCGGTTTTCACCACTAGCAACATCCTTCTCCCTCAAACCCCAGAAGCCTTTGTTTTATCATGAAATCTATTTAATTAAAAATATAAAAATACATTGAAAATTTTGAAATTGCATTATTACAGAATTCTTGAAAATTTCTTAGAGAAGCAAGATGAATTTTTATTAAATGAAGCAAGGTAAATTTTGATATTCTCAGTCTAATATCTTGATTACATTGCATATATAAGGTCAATTTATATAGGTTAAGAACCTATAAATCTAGAAAAATAAAGTTAATATAGTGATTTAACCATTTAAGTTACTCGAGTTTAAATCATTATATCTCTCCTAATTATAATAATTTATAATGTTCTTTGATAAAAGAACATAGTAAATCTATATATTATAAGTAAATATTAATTGTTTTTTAAACTGAATATGAATTAAGATTAATCCAATGTACAGAGATCCTTCACTATAGAAGGAGTAGTTTCAAACTAACAAATGGAAGAGGAAATAGATGTAGCATAATGAGCTAATCTATCAGCAACTAAATTACATTTACAATTAACATGCTTAAGACTATAGTTTGGAAAAAGTGGAAGTTCAGATTTGATAGCATACAGAACATTGCCCGTTTCGGTATTCATCTTTGTGGATGAATATACACCTACTTGAGCTTTACTGGACTCAGTATCAATAAGATGTATTATTATGTTGTTCCTTCTAACAAACCCGATACCTTCGAGAATAACCAAGCACTCAGTTAAGAAAACATCATAATTGGCTTCTATGAAAAGAGAATAAGTTGCTACCACTGAACCTGAATAATCCCTTATGACCGCACCAAGACCAATACCCTTTTGAGTGACTGAAGCATCTATGTTTAGTTTGAGCAATCGTGGGCCAAGCCGAATCCACTTCTCTTCATTGCCGCTAGTTACTCGTGGAAAGTTGATTTTTAAAGGATGCATTTTGATCCACTCTTGGAAAAAGTTCTCAGATCTTTCAATAATCTCATTGTTGTCCATCTTGCAATTCTTGTACAGCCAAGTGTTCCTGGAATACCACACAAACTAGCATATGCAAGTTATAAAAGATAGTTTTTGGTGTACGTGATCAAAGAAATCCCTTTCCAGAGCATCCATAGGGTCTCCTAAAATCTAAAAAAAGTGAAATCCACATGACCCCCTATCATAAATAGATAGAAGCCAGTAGCCACATTTTTTGTACACGTGAACAAGTAAATATAACACGAGAAACAGTTTCAATACAGCCATAGAAGGGACATTCTCCAAAATTACCAATTCCCCTTTTGTAGAGGTTTTGAAATGTGGGTAAAATATTTCTAGAGACCTTCTAAAAGAAAATTTTTATTTTTAAAGGGAGGTGCAAGTTCCATAATTTTTTCCACTAAGGGAGGGGCTTTGAACAAGAACTACCTGCTTGCATTTTCCTATTAAGAGTATCTCAATAGTCACGTTTAACATAATAATTCCCATCAGAATTAAAGTGTCGTATTAGATTATCTTTTGAGTTAGGACTAACTAAAGGGAGTGAAGAAATTAGCTCCACATCATCCTTATGAAAGAAGGTTCCAAGGCCAACTTTATCCCATCTACTCCCTATAATAAAATCTGCCACTTTACGATTTAAAGGGGTAGGAGAGATACATAAATGTTTGAAGGAAAATGGTTTCGGGATCCAAGGATCCGAATCTACCACTATGTCTATTCCATTACCTACACTCCACCTCAAACCTTCCATTAAAACTTCTCGGCCTCAGATAATACTTCTCCAAATGGGAGAGGCGTTACTCTGACAATTGACATCTAATAAGGAGCCTTTGCTGAAATATTTTGCCTTAAAATTTTGACTCATAAGAGAATTAGGTTGCTGAATTATCCTCCAGCATTGTTTGGATAGGAGAGCTTGATTAAAGCTAGATAAATCTCTAAAGCCCATTCCTCCCTCAGCTTTTGGTTTACAAAGCTCTTTCCATTTTTGTCAATGCATTTTCAAACCATTATTCTTAAACCCCACCAAAAATTAGCCATCATTTTTTCTAATTCTTTACACACGATAATCGGTACCCGGAAACAATTCATGGCATAGACTGGGAGAGCTTGGCAGCAAGCTTTGAGGAGGATTTCTTTTCCCCTCATAAAGAACTGCCTCTCCTTCCATCTTTGAAGGAGTTTAGATGACTTATCCCTTAGGTACCCAAATAGGGCCTTCTTAGAGCGACCCAAAAATGCTGGGAGTCCTAAATATGATTTTATTTTGAGAGTATGGGGAATATTTAAAATTGAAGTAACCATAGATTTAACATTAGAGCTAGTATTCGGGGAGAAAGTAACAACTGACTTACCAAAGTTAAGGCATTGACCTGAACCTTTTGAGTAGGCTTCCAAAACTTGTTTGAGAATTATGCAATCTTGATCCATACCTTTAACGAAAACCAGACAGTCATCAGCAAAAAGTAAATGGGAAATTCGGGGATGCTTCCTACCTATAGAGGGACAGCCAAGCAAACCAGTATTAATAGTCTTACACAGCATCGAAGATAAACCTTCTGAATATAAAATATACAAATAAGGAGACAGAGGGTCTCCCTACCTAAGACCCTTATGAGGAGTAAAAGTTGGGGATGGTTTCCTATTAATATTTGACATCGATGTAGAAGTGACACATTTCATAATATTTCTAATAAAATTAGCATGAAAACCGAGAGCTTTCATAACTCTCTAAAGATAACTCCACTCAATATGATCAAATGCATTGCTCATATCCAATTTGGCAGCGACAAAACTAGTTTTTCTCTTTTTACGAATTGATAAAGAGTACAAAACTTCAAAACCAGCCAATACATTATCCGTAATGAGACGATTTTTTATAAATGCACTTTGGTTTTCACATATGATGTTAGAGAGTACTATTTTAAGCCTATTAGAAATAGTTTTAGAAATAATTTTATACAAAATGTTGCATAAACTTATTGGTCTATAATCTGCCATAAAAGAAGGATTCAAATTTTTGGGGAGAAGGTAATAAGGGTAGAGTTAATTTCAGCTAAATTCATGTCATTATTCAACAGGTTTAAACAAAATTCAACTACCTCTAACCAGACTAGGTCCCAGTATTTTTGGTAAAAAATGGCTGAAAATCCATCTGGTCCAGGGCTTTTATGTGGGTGCATAACATTGACTGCTTTCTCCACTTCATCTATTGTAAACGGCTCAATCATCTCCAAATTCATCTCATCAATGACCTTTTTGACAATTTACCTAAGGGCCACAAATAGATCCTCCTCTCTAGGATATGTTGACTTGTAAAGATCCTCAAAGTAGTCAACAACAAGTGAGCTGAGAGAGGCATGTTCATCAACCCAGTTACCATTGGCATCAACTAGCTTTGCTATTTGGTTTTTACGCGTCCTTATAGAAGCTTTAGCATGGAAGTATTTTGCATTCACGTCCCCATAATTAAGCCAGCCAATTTTTTCTCTCTATGATCAGTAGATTTCTTCTTGGAATTAAAGTCTATCCAACTCATCATGGAGAGCTTTAAGCTGTTTTAATCCATCCTACAGTTCAGACTCTCATAAATGGCATCTAGTTTGTTCTAACAATCCGCTACTTTCTTGGTGAAGTTGCCATATTTATTTTAACTCCATTGCTTCAATGCTGGCACATTTACTAAGTCTATTCTGAAACTGAATAGGAGTTCCATTACAAGCCATCTTTGACCATACATCTATGATTACCTCCTTGCATTCCCCATCTTGAGTCTAATAATTCTCAAAGCAAAATCTTCTTCTGCTAAAAGTTGGAGCGGGGCTGATTTGTTGAAAATGGATGAATAGAGGCCTATGATATGAGAAGAAGTATTCCATATGGAAAACCATAGCATTCGGGAATATGTTTAACCACTCTTGGGAAGCATATCCCATATTAATCATTTTTAAGACTAATTCACCTTCCTCTCTTTATTAGTCCATGTGTGTACAGGGCCTCTAAATGGTAAAGCTATCTACCCACATTCCTTCAAGCATTCTTTAAAAGAGTATATAGCATAATCTCGTCTTCAGGTACCCCCCCCCCTTAATTTTGTCAGCATGAGAGAGAATTTCGTTAAAATCTCCTACTACTAACCATGGAACTTTCATCATACCATTAAGTCTCTTCAGTATGGTCCATGATTGTTGCCTTAGCCCATGTTCTAGATTCCCGTAAAACCATGTTAACCTCCACATAATTCTATCAGAATTTGAGACGATTCCGTTTATGTGC
Source organism: Datisca glomerata (assembly GCA_003255025.1). NCBI lineage: Eukaryota > Viridiplantae > Streptophyta > Magnoliopsida > Cucurbitales > Datiscaceae > Datisca > Datisca glomerata. The sequence goes on from QANY01004652.1 coordinate 3,403,227, forward strand.
CCCTGAGAGTAAGAGTTCAGAGAAAAGTAAAATTCCTCTTTCCATAACAGAGCCAACCCCCACCCCCACCCCCACCCCCACTACTAATTCTGTCAATAGTAAAACCAAATGAAAGCCCAATTAATTCTTGATCTTTCCAAATCCTTTATTGTTTAGCTTAGTTTCAATTAAAATTACACATGTGAGATCATTAAGTCTTCTAAGAGCTCGGATCGCCTGCGGGTTCCCAAGCCCCTGGGCGTTCCAGCTTAATAAACTCATTGCGAGCAGCGGGTCCGATGATCGGAACCCGCTGCTGAGTTTTTGAAAATCAAAACCAACATCATGGACTGACCTTGGTTTTTTTGGAGCACCCAAAGCTATAAACGAGGATGAATAGAGCTTCTCCAGTTTTCTTTCCTTTGTTACTGAATAGCCTGGACCACTTTCTTTGTTGGGTGATATTAGATGAAGTGGCTAGACTTTCATTTTCAGCTTGGGATTCGATAATGGGCTTAAAGGATTGGCTAACACCCTTTTGAGATCCAAATTCTACCCCTTTGTTTATTGCAAGAAGGAAGCCCAGATGGCTCACTTGGCCCAAGTGTTAATGTGATCTTTACCCAGAATAATCTTAGGTGTAGAAGTCTCTGGATAGTCCGCAACAAAAATCTCCAAGTTTGACTTTAGCTCAACTTCCTCATTTTTGTCTATGGGTTCCAAATCTACCATACCTTGGACAGTGTAATCATGTTTGGACAAGACTTGGGGTGGCGCCATTGTCGGGTTATCATTCCAATTTTGGTCTACAGTGTTTGTGGGGAAACCTCCTTTCACTGGCGAGGCTTCTTTGCTTGAGATTTCCATTTTCGATAGCAGATGGGACCTTTCTCTGAGGCAACGACGACGCGAAGAAGCCATATTAATCTCTTTTTTTGCCCCACTGAGTAGTTTTTGTTTCTCCATTGCTCTCAACCATGGGCCATATTGATTATACTTATTGTGTCCCACCAAAGTATTTTCCAAGTCAATCTCACAGTCTTTACTCAGATGATCAAGCTTCCCACACGTGTAGCAAAAATCCACCAGCTTTTCATATTGAAATTTAACCCAGATTGGATCTTGTTTATTGGGAACTCGGAGCTTTAAACCCCTGGGCAATGGAAGATATGTATTTAGCTGAACCCTTATTCTTAAACATTTCCCCCAGTATTCTCCATCTGGTCCTTCATCCACTTCAAGAAATTTCCCAATGCAATCCCATATCCTCCTGCCCATGTCTTTATTCATACATAAAATGGGGAGGTTTAAAACTTGGACCCATATGTTTAATTCATTTAAAACCATCTCTGAGGGTTGAGTATACCCATTCATTTCACTTAAGAGTATAAGCGCTTTGTCAAAGTGCCCATTCATTAGCACTCTTAGGTTATCAACAGGGTGGCTAAAGAGAGCTAGGAATAAATTTGGCTCCAACTCTTTAATGGTGACCTTTCTCATAGTGCTCCATATAATCAGAATTGTGTTGCGAAAATCATTTTTGTTGATATTCTTCTGTATTTTAACTATAAGATAGAGGGAAGGATCAATAGTTTCAAAAATAGGATAGTCCTCTACCTACAATACTTTATCTTCCACTTCATTAAGTGACAGATTCTGCTATTTCTTGGATATCCTCCACTGTTTCCATTAGATTTGGGTAAAACACTCTGGAAAAGTCTCTCTAATTGGAGAAGAAGACACTCATGTAGAGGGAAGCTCTTATAGACAGAGAAAATTGGCCGGCTAATAAATCACTAATAGGAAAGAGACTCAAATTCAATGGAGAGATACCTTTTCTTTTTGGGAAAAATATAAAACTTTTTATTGAACTGGCTTTGGCTTACGAACTGGATGGTGGCTCTCAAACCAAGTCAAGCTTGGGATGTGCCACTACTATTAACTTGACATATCACATAGTACAGAAGGACAAGCACAAAAAAGATTGATCAAACCAAGGACAGCTCTCACTTTATAGATTTGAAAAAGGAAAGAGAGAGAGATTCAACAATTTCAAATTTCTATCTCCTTACAATTTTAAATAGAAAAAAAAAACTTTCAATGTGCTGCTCAACATTATATTAATTATCACTTTACTCCTGACACAAATTTGACTTAATCCTTACCATAAAAACCTTTAAACATCCATTTTGAAGAACCTTACCTGGATTTGAGTTTTTAATGTTTTTTTATGACAATGACTAAAGGGGGAAATATCTACTAGTTTAAGGACCGCAATGAGAAAAATAAAATATGAGGGACTAGACAAAAATAAACATCAATTTCTTTTGATTTTCTCAGCAAATATTGCAATGTAGTTATTATTTTCAATATTATTCTATTTTATATTCATTAAAACCTCTTGAAACCCCTGGGCGCAGACTGCTGCGCATACAGCTTCATCCGAAACAAGGTACATTGTACATTCAAACAAACATATGTTCATTAACATTCAGCAACACCTCCATGAAGTCTGAACTATTCTTTTTTCTATGACTTTTTGACAATCATAAAGTACTATAATTATGATTTAGTCTATTAGAGCTCTTCGAGTTGATTGAACAAGAAAAAAATACTCACTGTCACGTGGATAAGGAGACCTACCTAAAGGCTCGCGGAAAACAGTAGAAAAGCGGAAACATGTTAGAAGGTTGAAGTAGCGAGACACCTGTAAGCAGATGAAAATGATCAGCACCTGAAGAACGGGGTTAGGTGAGACACAAGGTTAGGAGGTCGGGTCGGGGAAACAAGTTGGGGAGTCGGGGTCAAGTGGGACACGAGGTCAGGTCAGGGAGTCGGAGTCAAGTCGGGATGGGTCGGGTCAAGTCTTGGAGTTAGTTCGGGGATACATATCGGGTCATGTTTCCCGAAACGCAACACCGAAATATCCAAAATGTTTCACTTTGCAAATAATAGAAATGACCACCGAAACATAATTGACTACTAGGGTCAGGGTCGGGTCGGTATTGAGATCAGGATCGGGTCGGGTCAAGGTCGTGTGTCGCGGGTCGTGGATAATGTACGCAACATGAGTAATTGAAAGATCTTAAATGTGTACCCAATACCTATTGAATATTACTCGTACTCTATCCAACCCATTTATAATGAATAAAAAATATACATACTTAACAAATATACATACTTATTTATAATATTTTAATCACACTCATTAAATTAAATACTCTGTGAATAGTTTTACCGTTCAAAATGGTCTTCACATTCAAGAGAAGCAAGATTTCGGAGAATTTTGTGCTCTTTGACCCATCATAAGAATAATATTAATCTCAACCACCCAAAGAAACGGATAATTAAAGTGACAAAACTGCCCCCATTTAATTATAGTTCAATAACATTACCGCCATATTCTTCAGCAGGTGCGCTCAGTTCAGTTTGTTCGGTCAATAATTAAAAATTAAACTAAACTGAAATTTTTTAAGCTTGGTGTAATTTGGTTTTAGTGGTTCGGTAATGATTTTAAACTATATATTTATTTAGGTTTAGTTTGCAGTTTGATAAAGTTTTGAACCGAACTAAAAAACTTTAATTTTTTACACAATCGAATCAACTGTAGACCTTCTGGTAATTTCTTATTGAGTTTGATTGTTTCAAATAAAATTGCACACTCTTAATTTTCAGAATCATTATATGAGACTGAGTTTTTTTATTATAAAATCATTAATATAAAATTAATGATCGGATATATATGATAACTTATCTCGTTATTTAAGTCAAGTATATGAAAATTAAGATCATAAATTGAAGATAACGCGTCTTCATAATGAGATTGATAAGGAAATTTATTTGAAAAATCAGTATGCTCTTTTAATTGGAGTAGTGTAAATGAATCTGAAGTGATGGAATACTTTTCAGCCAATTGGTTTGATGGGAAGGTGCTATACAATACCTGTCAGTGACTTGCTATTTTAAAACGTACAATTGTTTTTATTCCTTAACTTGTAAAGGTTTGTGGCTCTAAAATTTTATAAACAAAAAGGTTCGTGAATGCATTCCATAGACTTTCATGATAATAAGACTTATCAAGAATATCTAATTGGTAAATGGTGCACACAGTGGGTAGACACAAATGGTAAACCCCCTCATCATCCAAGAGTTTGTGAATTAAGATATACTACCTGATCTAATTACTCTTAGTGTAATGATGAGAATAGTAAATGTCAATTCTTTTTCTAAGGAGCATTAGAATCTCTCTCTCCTCCCCTATCCAAAACCCTACCAACAGTGGATGTAGATTCTCTCTTGTTGGGAGAACAAGAGAGAATATGTTCTATCTAAACCGTCTGTTTCAGTATATAGACGATTTATCTGTTGAGGAGACCGCCAGATCTAAATCGTTCAGATCTGAACGGATGGCTTAGATCTGTCAAACATATCCTCATTATGTTGGGGACCCAATGTAAGGGGATCTGTTTTCACCACCAGCAGCATCCTCCTCCCTCAAACCCTACGAGCCTTGGTTTTATCATGAAATCTATTTAATTGTTTTGTACACTTTACATCTTGTACGTCAATGTGTTTTTAACCGTTATCATTGATTCTTATAAGTGTTTATTTGAGTCTTGGTCTAATAGTTCATGTTAGGATATGATTTGTATATCTTCACTCTTGAACAGATATATTTATCTTTAGAAAAAAATTATTCTTATGTTATCACTTCAACTCTATAATATATTAAGAGCTACAAATGAATTTATTGACACTTTTTTCCAAGTTGTAGTTAATTACAACAATACTATTAATTTTTTTGGTACCGATAAAAATGTTATTGGCTGACACGGCACTCATACATTTTATAAAAATAATAAATTATACTTATTGATAATTTTTAATTTTAATTTATTAATACTTAGATAATTCATCATTAAGCAAACAACTTTTTAATTTTTCGTGTTTATTTTTTAGTCATATGAATTTTTTAACTTTCTAAAAGTGACGAATTTTTCAAAATTCTAAAAGTGACTTTTGGCTTTTTGGTATTTTTTTTAACTTTAAGTCTAAAAGAAAAGTATCTACTTTTGTTTTCATTTTTGCTTTAAAGTATATAAAACAATTAGCTAAATTTCATATGCTAAAATTCAACCCGTTTTATATTTTCATATATTATAAATGATTATAAATAATACATATTAAAAAATATTAGAATAATTTTAGAGTGATTAAGTTTTAAATAATGTGATAATCATTTATAGATTGATGTATTATGACTCATTAAATTGATTTTATAAATTAACCTAAAAATGATTTTCACATCACTTTATTATTTAAAATTTAATCAATTATTCTATCAATATAAAATGACTTACAGTATTATATAAACTAAAGTATTATACCAAATGCTATGTTAATTTTATATAACCAATCTTTACATGAGTTTCAAATTTGTAGGGAAAAGAAGGGATATGAGGGTATTATTAGTAATTTCAAAGCAGACAAAGAGTATCTGACAAAGAACTATGCAGATGTGAAAAATTCAGTGAGATCCAGTGGCTTGGGAAACTTTTAATATTTTAAAGTTTCAAGTAAATTTTAATAGTTCTTTAAAAATATTGTTAAGATTTTATTAGGTCACATAATCTTGCAAATTAAATATGTGCCAGTTGTGAGCCAACATAAATCTAACAGTGCTTGGGAAAATGCAAAATTTTTGAAAATTTTCCACTAAAATAATAAAAATAAATAAATTTAGGGATAAAACAAAGAGAAAATTATAAAAATTTAAAGTGTGTAAAATGTAGTTATGCTAAAATAAAATAAGAGAATTTAGTAGAAAGAGAGATTCTTCATTTCCATGGGACAGAAATAGAATCTAACAACAAAAAAACGAAAGTAACCCTCCATAATGTGATCTGTACCCACTCGCATTTTGTTGCCGTGTCGGTCACGACCCAGACAGTTCGTGTAAGCTGTTCGTCAACAACCTCTTTTGGACAGCTGTTCCTCAATCCTCAGCAACCTCATTATAAAGACAAAAATATTATTAATTTACTTTTTTTTAACAAATTTACTTTACTAATACAATTTTTTTGCCGTCTCGAATTTGGGTGGAGATTTAATTTTGCAAAGAAATTTCTTAAAATCAAGTTGAACAGTTGCTAGTTTTTTTTTAGTCCTACTTGTATCAGACTCAAAATTATTTCAAAATAAAAAACGGATGAACAAAAAAAATGAAGAAACCACTCTGTGAAATGACAAATGTTTCGAGCCATGAGAATTAATCGTCAAATATTAGAAAGATTAAGTTTAAAGTGTGATTATAAGTTGAACACTTGGTGTCTTGGTATCAGCCTAACGGACACCCTATATTTTGTGAGAGGGTGAGGATTTAGATGACACATAAAACTCATAAATGTTAGCCTCAATTGATGTTCGTAGGAATGTGTAACTGTCCCGAAAAATCTGTCATGTCTCGAAAAATCATCTCGAACTGAGCGGGACGGGATGAGACAAATTTTTTTTGTCCAGTCCCGATTTTTCATAAATAGTTCAATATTTTTATTTTTAAAATTTGACCATTATTATTTTAATTTTTACCCATAATTTTTTAATTTTTAACATTTTAATATTTTGAACTTTAAATTAGTTTTTATTTTTAACTTTTAAATTTTTTATCCAAACTATCCATCCCGACCCCGTCCCGTCCCGCTCAGGATTTTCTCTCAACACGGGACGGGACTTAAAAAAATTATTCTATCCCGATCGAGACCAGACAAAAAGATTCGAAAACCGTCCCGTCCCTCACACATCCCTAGATGTTCATCCAGCCAAGCCTGGTCTGAATTGGCTTATTGTGCCGTATCTTTTTGTTACTAATTTCCCTCCGAAGAGAAGAATTTGACAAATTCAAAGAGATACAACCTCCTCCTACTTCTCCATACAACAAGTAGGAATAGTGAAAACAGTCCATTTTCCCATTTTGGCCATGTCTGGGACTACCCATTATCTCTTAGAGACAGTTATAGAGGTGCTTAGCAGTAGACAAAGGCACAAAAAAAAAAGAATTCACTACTTCTATTTTCTTGTAGCTTTTGGAGAGTGTGTGAGAGATGAAATACATTAAGTTATGTGAGAAGTTAGGTTAATTGTTGTATTTTACAGAAATGATCACTTTAGTCTCCTAACACGTGTGGAAGATGAATTCTGTTTTTAGGACATTACTTACAGCAAGCTTTAAGTAATATCGATTTATATATATATATATATATATATATATATATATTTTACAATATCGATTTTATAATACTGTTTGTAATTCTTTGTTATTTTCGAAATTCATTCTATTATACTGTTTCTAAGTATTAATACAATAAGTTTTATGCAACATTGTTCATTTACTACTAACATCTCTAACATGAGCCTCATAGTTGCTAGTTGAAGTTAAACATATTGTTGATCTTCATTCCACAACTGGGAATTGAACAAGTCAAACATATCTCCATCTATCTCCCTTTCTACCCATGTAGAATAGTACATAATTGAAAAACTAAAAACGACTGATTGGTTGATAGGATTTTGAGCAGAGCCTGTAACCAGAATATGAGGGTTAAGGGAATCCATCAAAGCAAACCCAACAACCAAATTTTCTTGTCCACCAACCAAGCAAAGTCATGATATCTGAAAGTGAGGATTCCCTTTGAAAACTTGAGAAGAAAGCACTGCACCAAGAATGTATTTTAAAATCTAACACAATTTTCCAATGGTCAACAATCAACACAGACATGAATAAATTATTTTAATTTACAAAAAATGGTTGAAAAAGTAGGATAGCATAATGTAGGAATCTCAATGCACATAAATAGTATTTTGTCTTAAACATCAACATCCAACTTTGGTGGCATGCTTGTTCTAGAAAAGGAAAATGATTCAAACTAGAAAACTTTGAGTACTATGGTTTATAATTTAATATCATGTGTGTCGATTTAAGATTTCATTTATTTGTCGGCTTAAAATATAAATCAAATAATATATTTTAAAACGTGTGAAAATAAATTGTGAGGAGTATTGGATTTTTAATATTTTAGAGATTTTTTTTCCTAAAAATGAGAAAGGTAAAATAAAATTTGCACTAAGAGGTCGTTTGATTTGTGTAATTTAAAATGACTATCACAATTCAATATTGGTTCAATTACTAGTAAAATATGATCCATATTTGATTGTGCATGATAATTTATGAAATGATATATGACAGTTTAGATGTTTGTTTGGTTTAGATTAAATTTTGTTATAATTTTATGTAAATAACATGAAATTAGTCAAATGTCATTTCAGTTATATTATTGAAAAAATATTTTGACCTGCAATTTTAAGATTTATTTTCATTATTTGATTAATATTTAAAGAAAATAATAATGTTTTACTAAATTTTAATAAAGTGAATTTTTATTAAATAATAAAATGAGAGAGAGCATGAACGAAAAAATGACATTCACTTTATTTCATATAAAGATACGAAAATAATTTTATTATATTATAATTATATTACATTATAAATTAATTTTTTTTAATTTTCTGTTATAATTTAATTATCTCAAAAAATTATAAACTAATACTACATGTAAACTAGATTGCATCCTAATATAAGTTACTGGAAAAAAAACGTAGTTCTTCAATTACAGAAGAATTATATAAGTTTATAAATAAAATTTATCGCAGCCGAAGGGTTCAAATTTTTCTCTTTCATTTGACTGTATGGGACTTTTAATATTCCAAATCAACTTTTAATTAGATATAATGTGAGAGTAGAAGAAAGAATGACAGAAAATGACCACATCACACGATCTTAGTCAATAAATTTGGTTTGGGATTTTGTTTGTCATTTCATACCTCTTTTACACAACCTCGACCAAATTACTCTTTGGCAATTCATTTCGGCGGATCCGATAATATTCACAATTTATATATCTTATAATATTAAATTTAATATTTTTTACATATTCATTTATTATATTTAAAATGAGGGAATATACAATGTCATCTCATAATCATATTCAATATTATATTATTATTTAAAGTTTTTCCCTTTAAAATATTTTCAAACTAAATAATTCTTAATTTTCATAAAAAATAGCAAAATGGTAATTATATCTTTTATTCGTCTTTTATATGGAATAAATAAAGACGAACTACTCCTTTGGTTCCTAAACTTTGAAATTGTTTTCATTTGATTCGTAAACTTTTATTTAGTCCATTTTAGTCTTTATTCCTTTTATTATCATGATGTTAGTCAAGCCCTTAAATCTTATATGTGAATCATTACAAAAAATAATAATAACATCTAAGACATATATATATATATACACTGAATTAATATATTTTTAATAGGGCATTTAATGTGTTACATCATTATTTGTCACACATGTTATTATTCTCGTGCAATTTCTTAACAAAGATATCAAGTTGAAATTATGTAAAAACTTAAAGGATAAACTACTTTTCTTTTAAAAAAAAGTTTAAGGACTTGCTGTTTACAAGAAATCAAAATTTCATTAAATTAAACGTTAACAATGTCAGAAATCATATACGAGAAAAAGATCTAACAAAAATAATGAGAAAATCGATTCTAAGACTCAACTACACTAAACTATGGGCACAATCATTATTAAGTCAATGGACATAAAAAAATCATGTTAAACATAACGATTAGAACATAATCGAATATCATAGATTAAGGAACTCAAAGATTCCTCCTCTGAAAAAGTCCACGTCAGCATGTTAATTTAGCTCAAAGCATGTTAATTTGGCTCAAAGCATGTTAATTAGACTTAGTAATATAGTTTTTGGACCAAAACATAGTGTATCAAAGAAAAAACATGGTTTAAAATATCAATATTTGAAGATTTTTTCTCTAATATAAGAATTTATCTTACTTGGATTCCTAAATTGGCAAAGAAACAAATGAGAAATTAGAAATTCTAAAGTCTAAATTAGAAATTCAACTCTTCCTTTCAAATTCTAAATTAGAAATAAATCCAAGTAGTCAAAAGAATAAGATCTGAAACAAATCCAATAATAATGAATGTTCAAAGTAGGGGTAGTTTAGGAAGTTGATAACCTACTTAGATACGAGTTTACCGAGTTCACCCACTAACAGAACGAGACCCGAGTAGCGGGAGATGAAATATGCGACGACGCGAAAGTGGCTTTTTGCAAACCCGTCAAAACTCGGCGATGTTTTTCTCTCCACTCTGTAAAGAATCTTCGCACATATCTTTTTTCCGTTTTTCTATTATATTTTCCTTGACCTCTCTTCTCCTTCAAAACCCAAATACTCTCTCTCCCAAACAACCATCCTTACCGCTAGTCTCTGTATCTTTAAACAATCATATTTAATTTAAGCAAGTCTGTTTTTCTACAAGACCCCATCACTGAAATATTTATTCCCTTTGTTTCTTCCTCCCAATTTTGAATCTATTTCAGTAAGAAAAGAATAAGATCTGAGTGTGAAAGAGAGGAAGATCGAGAAATGGGTTTGGTTCCGCCTGAGCTGAGCTTGGATTTTAGACCCACTTTCGTACCTAAAACAATCACTAATTTTCTCAAAGAGATGTCCATGATCGGGTATATGCCGGAGAGGATGTCGAAGCTCGACGATTTTGTGAAGAGGTTGGAGGACGAGATGAGGAAGATCGATGCCTTCAAGCGCGAGCTGCCTCTTTGCATGCTTCTCATAAATGATGGTTGGTTTTCCTCTTTTTATGCTATAAATTTGATTTTGGAAAATGGGTTCGTGAAATTATAGACTTTAAGAAAATGGGTTGTTGCTGATTTATTCATTGTTTTGTGGGAATGATTCTATCCGGAGATTGTTTATCTTTCTCGTGCACTGATTTAAGAATATGTCATATATATAACTTTCTTCTATCCTGTGAAATAGCTCAATTCTGAAAAGGGTTTGTTTATTTATTTTCTTTCTTTTGATTTTTCTGAATTTGATCATTGGGTTTATTCAATTTATTGTATACTTTGTATGATGGGCTTCCCAATTGGAATATGGCAGCAATTCTAGTTTTGAAGGAGGAGTCCTTGCAATGTGCAGCACCAAATAATAAGCCAGTTTTGGAGGAATTTATACCAGTGAAGAAAGAATGTGATGAAAATCAAGAAAGTAATAGAGATAAGAAGAATTGGATGAGTTCTGTCCAGCTCTGGAACTGTGATACTAATGCCACCAATGGTTCGAACCGAATTTCCAAATTCGAAATTAAGGTAGAAAAATAGCACAATTAATAGAACTTGGCCCTATAATTTCAACTGATCATATAAATTCTTTTTCTATTTCGTCTTTAAAGATGGACCAATCTGGTAGAATATATTGAGCAGATCTTTGTTTTGTTTTTTTTTTCTAATGCAGAGGCGCGAGAAAGAAACTGATCATTTGGTGATGGGGAATCCATTTGATCAGTCTCGTAGGACTAAGAATGGAGGAAGAGTATGTATGCCGATTAAGGGATACGGATGTTCTACTTTTACACAAATGATATCGGTGAAGAAAGAGGATAAGAACGAGTTGCCATGCGGTGACCTCTCTCTAAACGCTCCTGGCATCAAGAGTGAACTGACCTCCAATTGTTTTAGATCAATTTGTGACAGACAGGTATCGATCTTTGCTTCTAAAGCGCAGTCGAGTTTAAGGAATGGGCCGCAGCAGCAGGGTGCCCGGAAACAAAGGAGGTGCTGGTCCCCAGAGCTGCACCATCTATTTGTTAACGCCTTGCAACAACTCGGAGGCGCACAAGGTTAGAATCGAATCTGAGATTAATTGTTGAATTGAGAATTTAAGAATCACTACCCCCACACGCTAGAGATATCAAATATCAATGTCTAAAGATCTCTACATACGGTCATGGATGAGAGAAAACATAGGAAAGTAGAGCTACATTGTTAGTATATCTAAGAATCTTATGGAAGTCTAATGCTAAATTGATTACCCAGTTCTTTCTCAAAGTCTCTAATTCAGACAATTGCAAATACGTTGCAGTGGCCACTCCGAAGCAGATTAGAGACCTCATGCAGGTTGACGGCCTGACCAACGATGAAGTGAAGAGTCATTTGCAAGTATATTAGTTTGGCTACTTTTCATTTAGAATGAGAAGGCAAAATGATTTACATCAGTTAAGTCTCTAAATAACAAATAATTTTGAATTCCTTTGTTGATGCAGAAGTACCGGCTTCATACTCGAAAACTTCCAGCTACTACAACTACCCCATCCAACCAATCACTAGCTGTTTTGGGAGGTTTGTGGATTTCCCAAGACCCACACGGTGAATCCTCTAATGTCAGCAATTCGCAATCAGCCTCTCCCCAAGGACCCCTCCAATCAGCTGGAATTGGAGGAACATCTACTACAGGGATAGGCAGCATGGAAGAAGACGATGAAGAAGATACAAAATCAGAGAGCTGTAGCTGCAAAAGCCAGTCTGAAAAACCAGTAAAAGAGTATGTATAGAAGCTTACCATCCACCATGAATTTTGCAGATATAATATACATGGGGGACTTACATTCAATGACTATACAATTATCAGTACATAAAGAAGAGAAGTATCTGAGATAAAAAAAGAGGATATTATTTTTTTTTCTTTTTCGGGCAGGATTAGTTTCCCTTTCCCTTTGATATTGAATTTTGAGTTGCGTTTTTGTCTTGGAAATTGGTATGAAAATTGTAAAATATCAATCCAAGTTGGCATGAAAGAAACTGATACTGAAACTTGTGGTCAATTTTCCATTTTCAAGAAACTCATGATTTGTTATTTAATAATCTCCTTTTTGACATTCTAATTCCTTGTGATTTTATTTATTATTACAAGTTGATTAACAGTTAATAAACCTTGCATGTTTTGTAAAAACATTTTCATGGATTCTCTCAAGAAAATTTCGGAAGTAGATTCTCAGTTGGACTCCAAACTATAGAGAGAATGTTTAATCTTAACCGTCTAAAAGATCTGAATGACTGAGATCAAATTTTAAAAAATAATAAATAAATATTTTTTTAAGTAATGTTTCACGCTATTTAAATCGTTCAAATTATATCGGACGATCCACGTGAATGAAATTGTTATGAGTGAAACTGTTGTGTCTCTCGTTAACCCATTTTTAAAATTTCGGAGATTAAGTGGCATGTAAAAAGTGCTAGTCAAAGATAAAATTAGGTAATAACAAAATCTGAACTTATCTTAGTGAAAATGAAGTGGGGTTTGTCTAATATTCTTTGTTTTTTTGTTCTTGTGATTATCTGTTTGCAAGCTTCTGGAATGGAGTTTTCTTATTTCATTGGGAAGTTTGACAAATTATTGTTGACAGTACTCTACCTAATTTAGCTCAACTTAGTAACTAATATCTTTTTTTTTTAATTTATAGTGTTCATCTGAGGAAATGACCGTCTTTTTGGATAAGCTCAACATGTTCTTTCAATTAAAACTGAAAAACAATGGGCAATGAATTGTTATCGGTAGTTAAAAAAATAAATTACACCAATTTCCTTTGTGGATTACTCAAATTACACTCAATAATTATACAGAGTTATAGATTTTTTTAATTGATAATTATTTATTTCTTGATCTAACTACTATAAGTTTTTAGTAAAATATGTAAATTGAGACGTTCAAGTGATTATCTATAAGTAAATAAAATTGAGAACATAATAAATAATAATGATTTATCAATATGAATTCCAAAAATTTAGATTGAACATATGACTTTTCCAATTATTTTGAATGGTCGAGAATATAATTTAACATTTCACGTGGTTTGACAATAGACACATTAAGTATGGGCGTAATATGGTTTTTACATTGGGAAAATTATGGATTTATGCCAGATTTTAAATCAGTTTTATTAAAGGACCATTTCCTTTTTATTTTTGCACAAATAGCTGAATTTTGCAGCTTAAGTTAGCTAGCTTATTTGTATTGTTCTACAATTTTACCTTTATTATAACTGTTTTTTTTAGATTTCACTTTCTCTTTTATCAAATTCTTCTTGGCACAGCTTTTACCTCATGTTTTCTTGTCCGACAAATTTAGCTTGTTATAACGGCGTTGATGTACTCTTCACTTGGTTATTTCTTCTTCTCTGTAATCTGTGATTTCCTCCTCTCTAGTGCGATTCTTTAGCGGCAACATTGATTCCGATCAAAATTTCTTCGCGGTAAAATTGTTTCCGAGCAAAATTTCTTCGCGGAAAAATTGTTTCTGTTCAAAATTAGTATCGAGCAAATCTGTATATAGGGAGAATCGATCGAGTAATTTTGTATCAGCTTGCTTCTAATCAAAGCTGATTTTCATCAGCTTGAAGTACATTCTCGTTCCTTGTTTCTTGATTTTGTAATCGACATTCTTGTGTGATGTTTTTGTATTTTCGGTTCTTTATGCAAATTGTTCAAGAAATTAGGTTTGCATGTTATATCTGAAATCAGATTTTGAGTTTCAATAGTTCTATTTTATGTTTCCTACAATTTTTTATGTTTGACACAGATAAGAATCTTGAATTTAACTTGTAATTTTTGAGTGCTTGACAGAGAATCTGTTATTTTTCATTTCATGTTTTTTGTAGCTGAAACTTCAAAAATATTTTTAATAGCAAATCTTGATACATAAACGCAATTACTCTGCTTTTTTGTGTCAAAATAGAGTGTTTGGGGTTGTATGCTTAATCTTATTTCATATTGTTCAATTGTTTGTTTGATTTGGGTCATATTATTTTTTTTTTATATTTTTCAGTTTCTGGATATTTAATGGTTTGATTGTTTTGATAATATTTTGTTGTTGGTATGGTTATGCAAATTTTTCATTCCTATTATATAGTATATAATAATATATTGTACATTATATAATAATATATTGTATAGTATATAATTATACATTGTGTTTATATATGACATTTACTTCTTTATTGTTATACATTTTTTAAGTTTGATGATGAATATTCTCATAGTTCTTTTTTATGATTAAGGTGGGATGAAGGGAGAAATTACATTGACTATATGATTAAGTCATTGTTGGTAGTTAATGATGCATCACACGATGTTTTACTCAGTTTAGTATCATGTGCAATGTGTGTAGATTCTAATAATTTACGTTTGATGATAAATATTGAATTTGGAGGATCAATTTCTAATTTTTTAGAGATTAGTGTAGATTCTAACGTTGACTAATATCTTACTTTGATGAATAGTGAGAAATGGAGAAATTATCCATTAATTGTTACATCCTGAATTGGTAATTGGACATCTGATGATGTTGTTAGTGGTAAAATTTTATTGTCATCAGAGGTTGGGTCTTCATCGCATATGATTGTCTATGATAACCCTTTTGAACCTTTATTTGTGGATAAAGTAGATGCATATAATTTACCTCTTGGCAAGTATACAAGATAAGTCATTTTTTAGTTCAAAATATGAGTTGAAAAAGGCGCCGCACTTGATTGCTTTGAAGCACAATTTTTAGTTTATGATTAGGAAGTCTAATCGTGAAAGGTATGTAATTCAGTGTAAATTAAGACTTGCTAGTGGTTTGTACGTGCTTCACCTTATAGAGGAGGTGAAATTTGGTGTGTTAGAAACTATGTAAAGGAACACACTTGTTCTCTTAACATTGTACAAAGTGATCATCATCAAGCTACTTTGATAAAGGATAAGTATATATATGGAGTAAAATGATCGCACACAACCTAAAAATATTATTCATCACATGCATGTGAAGCATGGTATTAATATAAGTTATTATAAAATTTGGAGGGTAAAAAATTGAGCTATTGATATGATTCGTAGATCTCCAGAGAAGTATGATGTAATATTACATTTTTATTGCTTCCACTATAGAAGAATAATCATGGTAGGGTATGATATCAATTACTATAAGTGTGTGTATTATATATATATATATAAAGTACTGCTATTATTCATTGCATTTCTACATATTAGTTTATGTGTTTAGTAAATATTTTGTATATGTTTTAGGTACTATCACACATGTAGATATTGATCCTGATGGTAGGCTAAAATATGTTTTCATGGCCTTGAGACCTTTTTTAAGTGGTATTCGTCATTGTAGACCTATTATAAGTGTTGGCGGAACATTTTTCCTTTAGCTTTTACGATTATTGATTCAGAGGATGATTTAGCTTGAGAATGTCTTATAAAGAAGTTGAGTTGTGCCCTTAGATATCGTGAAGAGTTGGTAATTATTTTTTATCTAGATAATAGCATTCCAAAATTTTCCATCATGTTTGTTACATGCGACATCTGCTTAAGAATTGAAGATGATATATAAAAGGTTCAAGCTTGCTAGTTTATTCTATAAATGTGCGAGGGCACATAGGAATGTAGATTCTGAGTTGCATATGTGTTGTTTAGAAGCCATAGTTTCTTCTATGCACTCTTACTTGACATATGTTGAGTATGAGAAATGGACTCGTGCATACTTTGTTAGACGCTGATAAAATGTGATGACTTCAAATCTTGTGGAGACATTAAATTCTATTTTAAAGGATGCTAGATCAGTGCCTACTGCTTGCCTTATTGAGTATATTCGGTAAAAGTTATAGTTATAGTTTTATGAACGGAAGACTGCTGATAACTGTATGGTTACTTGTTTGACAAAGGAAGCGGAGAAAGATCTACGTGCTCAATTTCAGCTTGCCTATACTATGGATGTGATATTTCTTAGGTTAATGTTTCTTTTCTTTTTATTTATTGCATTCATAGTTTACAATTTTTTTGAATTATTTAGTATTAATTTTATTTTATCTTAATATTGATTGTCAATTTACATTATTGATATTAACACATCACAAGTTTTTTATGGTGATATTGAATATGTTGTCAACATTATAAATAGGCGTTGCACTTGCAAGAAGTGGCAGTTAGATCATCTTCCTTGTTCTCATGTGTGTGCAACAGTTACAAGGAGGAAATTATCACCATATCCATATACTTCAAAGTATTATATGAAAAGCGAGCTTGAAGTTACGTATGTAGAATCTGTTGACTCTGTCGGTAATGAATGTGATTGGTCTGTTCCTAATGATGTGAAAGATCAAAGGATTTTACCTCTACGTGTGAGGCGTTCTTTAGGTTGGCCTAAGAAGAAAATGTATTTTATCTTTGGTGAAAGGATGCTTAAAAATAGATGCTGTACTTGTGGGGTTTTGAGTCATAATAAGAAGACTTGCAAGAATCCCGTTAAAGATAGTGATGGAGGTGCTCGAAAAAAGAAACGCTCGATATGATGTGTTTGATGGTTTTGATTTAAGTTTCTGTTAGTAGACTAAGTTCCCTATTGAGACGATTTTGATTTTATGTTTTGGATACTTTGATTTTAGAATATGGATTTTATCCTTAGTATGATGTTTACCTTAGATATAATTTTTCAATTATTTTCTATTACACTTATCTTATGTGGGGCTGAATCATAAATATAAGCTCGAACAGGTCAATGGCCAAGCTAAAAATATATGTGCGCCTCACTAATTGCTTAGTTTAGTACAATTCATATTTACACACTCATAGTATTACAGCTTTCAATTGTAGTCATTTAAATAATCTTTACAATGTCTTGTTTGCTTGTTTTCACTTGTATTTATTGACATATTCAAGAACTTATCTATTGATTCGAACAGATTAAGATAAGTGTATACCATGAATAATGATTGTATAGTCATAGTATATTATTATTTACTCACCTATATATATATATTATTAAAACAGACCATATCAAGGTAATTTTTTCATCATTTTCACCGGTTTAACATTCAAATATTGATATTCAACAAGAACTTATCTATTGATATGAACATATCTAGATAATTGATATTCAATAAGAACTTATCATTTTCTCACATGTATAAACATTAATAAAACAATTCATATCAAAGAAAATTTTCCATAACTTTCACCTATTTAACATTCATAATCATTTAAACCAGAAACTAGAATATCGTCTTTCAAATCTGTCAGACTATACCTATTCATCTCCATTAACAACTAATCATATAGTCATCCATTCAATTAATCATTTATTCATGTTTCGAATGTAGCTACTAACAATCCATAAAGTGTACATGAAAAGTTCAATCATCAACATTTAGAGGCTATGAAAATAGTTCAAAGCTTGGTATATCAGATTGGGGTGATGGCTGCTCCGTTTGGGCTTGTGGCTGTTTCTTCTACGCTGCTGGCTGCTCCTTCTGGGCTAAGTTCATTAGCTGCTATGATTTCTTAATATATGTCGTTGCTGTATTAACAATTCACCTTTTTTTGTTTCCTTCATTATCTTAATAAAACTATCAAGTATTGTCTACCTTAAATCTTAGTTTCAAAGAAAACATGTCTAACATTGACAGCGAGGAACACATGCCTGACATCGATAACATTTACAAAATTCAGATTTATATACTGCAATTCAGATTTAAAAATACAGATTTATATACTACAATAGAAGAACAGCAGAATTGCTAACCTATCACAGATTCAGAAATTAGGAAGATATGCAGATTTACAAATACCTTCACATGCTATTTTTCTATTGTAGGCAAATTGTTATTAGCATCCTACAATAGAAGAACATGCTATTCTTCTATTATATACTGCAATTCAGATTTAAAAATACAGATTTATATACTACAATAGAAGAACAACAGAATTGCTAACTATCACAGATTCAGAAATTAGGAAGATATGCAGATTTACAAATACCTTCACATGCTATTCTTCTATTGTAGGCAAATTGTTATTAGCATCCTACAAAAATATTGATGTATATATATGCCTTAAGTCAATAGTTATGTACATATAATATATTATTATGTTTAACATTGTTCTTACTTGGTTGTCACTGCCCTCTGTGTTTCATGCCTTTATATTTCCGGCCTTTGTATTTCTAGCAGCACCATCAGCATTATCATCAATGCCGTCATTGCCTCCACCTTCAGCACTATCATCACATCAGCATTAGCATCATCATCAACATTATCACCACTATTTCCCTTTTCCTTCATAGAAAAAATAAAATATACATTACCACCATTCTTAATATTTTTATACAGTTGAATATGCCTAAACTAAATAAGCATAGTATCTTAAAATAAGTTATCACGGTAGCTTCCTTTTATTGTGCAATCTTTTACAACAATGTGCGTATCTTCCTCATTTTTATATCTATGTTGACTATAGATATGATCATTTATTTTTTGCCCTTTTTTCAGTCTATCTATTTTCCTTGCTAAGACAACTATTACTTCTCTATTTCAAAAATTATTTGACCTCCTCATCAATAAGTCAAAAGAATTAGCTTATGATGTTTCACCTTACCTTTCATTTGGCACATTTTCGCTTTTTTAAAATGTGCCATGAAATGTGCATCAATCTCTAATTAATGTCATTACAATTGGTCTAACAGTA
Organism: Datisca glomerata; assembly: GCA_003255025.1. Classification (NCBI taxonomy): domain Eukaryota; kingdom Viridiplantae; phylum Streptophyta; class Magnoliopsida; order Cucurbitales; family Datiscaceae; genus Datisca; species Datisca glomerata. The sequence continues at coordinate 3,422,655 of QANY01004652.1, forward strand.
AGTTGCAACGTATATAAGAAACTTTATTTCTGAAAACATGCAAAAAAGTAATCATCACAGGCTAAAACAACAAGAAGAATCATACCTTACAGTCATTGACTATTAACTGACAGTAAACATTAATATACTACTACAAATATAATTTATTAAATAAGAAACAGTTTACCTCTTTTTAATAAAAAACCTTCATATGTATCTCTTGCATAGATGTTTTATGCATTCGTCAAGGTTTGGATGACTTCATAAGTTCACACAATTATGGCTAATTGAAAGTCACCAAACCCTTTGTTAAATGGTTGTTCAAAATACTTTTGATGTATCCAATGGTCAGACCATATGACAACCTACCCCATGGATATATCTCAAAAACTTCATCAATGTATACTATATTCATATGGTCCAAATCAATGCTTGTTGCTAGTTGTTTAGGAAGAAATGTTTTCCAAACAAAATAATATTTGCCAATTTAATTTTCAAGTATTGATTGACATATCTAAATGCATTAAAAGATCACACAAGGCTCTCCCTAGACATTGATCTAATGTTTAAAAATGCTTCATCCAACAAACTACTTTCAGGTAATGACTTTTTATTTATCAAAGGATAAGGTCCACAATTTAGACCCGTTATCAATGTAAAAATTTTAATTTCAAATTTGATAACGTGACCCTCGATGTTAAAGCACTGTTTATCACTATTGTTATTGAAATATTGTCTCCAAGAAAAATGTAACAACAGTTGAGGAGGAATTTTATCAAGTTTTACTTTCAACACATTACCTAAGCATGTTTTTCTAAATACTTCCCTTTCCTCGGGTGTCAACCATCATCTGAGTTGTGACAAGCATTCTAGTTTGCTGTAGATATTGATCTTCTTGTTGGCTTTCCATAACTCATGTGGGCGAAATACTAGATAGTCGTGAAAATAGTAAATAACAAGATTATTTATAATAAATTTAACATAGTATATATCTAAATACTGTTCGTACATTTTAATTGATTGTTTTTAATTTATTTACCTCATTTTCAGCTGATGTCCTTTCGTTGATAATTTCATCTTGTATATTATTGTGCTTCGATCTTGCTAAATTTGGATCTTGGGGCTATCGTTGGGTTCTGTACTTTCAGCTTCATGTGATTCACTCTCTTATACTTGTTTCAGCTTGATGAAAAATTAATGAATCGACAAGTTCATGGCGGAATTTAAAAAAAAATCAGACAAATGTTTAATCCATTTAAACACAAAATCAATCAATGAACATGCATAATCATATAAACGTATCGAGAAAATATTGAAACAATCTATACCTTTTCAATTAATAGAGAATTTCTGATTTGGTGAAATCCAAATTCTATCTCGCGTTCTTCGTTCTTCGTAGCTAGCAATTGATCTTTACACCAAAAACCGCCCGTTAGAATTAGAAGTATATCTTTCAAGGATATCGGTAGGAATTGAGTCTGGGCACTCAAAACAATGATTGGAAGAGAAAAATCAAAATTTTCCTCTTCCCTATTATATTTCAGCGGCAACAGTGCTTTGGGNACCCCTATACGTCAAAACCCAAAATTCCCCATTCCATATATACTTATATGCAATTTTTGCTTCTTATCCTGGAGTCAAAATTGTGTTCAAATTCATCTGTTTAAATTGATAAATTAAATTGATCTCAATCAATTAATCAATTAATTTATTTAATTTAATAATTAAAAAATAATAAAATAATTAATTTAAACATTAATTTCAGTTTTCACTAATATAGTGATGAGAATCATCAGATAAGAGCTCGGGAAGTGTGCCTTGGACCAAAACACATTTTTGGTCCAACTGATGTTGTTTCTCATTCCTGTCCTTATGAACTACTCCTGACAGCGAATGGACCCACATGAATAAAGATATGAGATTCAAATACCTGACTAATTTATCTTCATAAATTCCTGACCTACTTAATCCCAACATCGTAGACTCCACTATTGGTCCGATGCCGAATCAACTCTCAATTCATTCGCGCTACATTTTATGTTGCTGCAAATAAACATTCAATATCATGCTCCATAGAATATTTTATGATATTACCCTTCGTGAATATCAGTAACAATAGCAAAATATAAAATTACCACTTTACTCCTCTAATTATTATTTCCTTAACTTTTTTATTGACTGTGAATAAGAAAGATATATCATTGAAGTGTCTCACGTAGATCACCATGTCTTATTCAATGACTCATGTCATCGAGTACCAGACTCGGTTTATTTATTCACACACTCATCAATAAAGCATAAGGTGATATTGTTGCTTTGCAATCTTTCCGTGAATTTTATAGCTGTGAATCACGTAACTCCAACATAGTTGAATCATGGTCCCACTAGCCAAGGTATTGTCCAGCAAATTGAACTCACGCAAGTAACTAAGTCATGTTTTTTATTCACCTCATCATTAAGATAATTATGAAAATACCCTTAGAGTGTAACAATTAGATTTAAAACTAGATAAATGGATTTACTTTAAACTAATTAGTTATTGGTCTATTTAACATGTTCCATAACATATCTAGGTCAACCGTTAAAGTCTCCACTCCCATGCTCTGAGACCGACATCCATTGGTTCAACCTAACAATCATAATTAGATTTCAATTGTCTAGTCAATCCTAAAACTGCAAATAACATTATGAACTATCTCAGAAGAATTTATCTGGAAGACCGCTCGGTATTTACTCTTCTTACGTTGATAATTGTTCTAAAACTTAAGTAAATTACAAACACACTTTAATTAAATGAAACTTTCAATTTATTCATAAAATTCAATAATATATAAATGTCAAAGAAATAACTGTTACTCATAAATAGTTATTACATCCTATTTTATGGATATAATTCCAACAACCTCCCACTTGGATTAAAGTAGATGTGTACAATCTTATATCCCCATGCCCTCTGGATGATCATCAAATACTTTACTACTTAAAGTCTTTGTGTATGGATTAGCGAGGTTGTTGACCATTGATATGTGTGTTACTTGAACATCTTCTCGCTGAACTATCTCTATGATGAGGTGGTAGTTCTTTATGTATTTGGATCTTTTGTGGCTTCTCAGTTCATTCGAGTTTCTTACAATAAAGTGTCAGGGGTTTGTCAGCATCTGGAATGACTTTCAGAGCCTTTAGGAACTTTCTAAGCCAGACAACCTCCTTTGCAGCTTCAAAAGCTGCCACATACTCAATTGCTGATCGTCGCGGCGCGTGCGCGGTGGAAGCGTGGAGGCGCGTGGCCCTGTAGAAAAATTAAACTTTTAATAACACATGAATATTTTAATAAATCAAAACTTGCGCAACACCACGATAACCAAATAAAAACTTTTATTGAAAATGTTTTTCAATCAGTCAGGATCCATTATATATTTATAAGTTAAATCTAAAACATACAAGGTTAGGAATCATATACCTCTTGTAGTTTATATCAAGTGTGCTTGTAAAAACCGATCGATCCTCCATTCTCACGAAATCATTCCAATGATAAGTAGACTCTGAGATTCACATCAAGATCTTCTGAGTCAATCCTCAACGCACTAGGCATGTGTAGGAGTGTAGAATATTACAAGACACTTTTTTTATCTTTAGATGTTCTCAACACATGAGATCTAGAGATTTACTGAAAATGACATTAGTGAGATGATTCTGTAAAAGAACTTGATGATTAATTTTTTTTAGAAATTTGATTAACGTTTAATCACAGAAGAAAATCTTTTTGACACCAATCGTGTTCTCAATTCAACTCTTGATTGACGAACTGATGACCTGATCAACTGATTTTCTCATTTTCTTTCAACCACTAAGGCCATTAGAATAATATCTGTATAGATAATGGAAGAAAGATTTAGGGATAAACTGAAATAATATTTAATTATAAAATTACCAATTAAAATGGGATCCACTGCAACTGAGCACAACTACAGTGCCACATGTCACTGCAGAGTACCATGTTGCACTTTAGTGTTTTACACTCACTACTGTGGTGCACATGTTACCACATTAGTCCATGTCAATTTTTGATACCCTATCAGTGATTGACACGTGACAATTACTTGAATTAAATATTTATTTTAATCAGATAATTATATAGATATCAGTTAATTAAAAATTAACATATCTGATTATCCGTATCAACTAACTTATCTTTTATTTCACAAATAATAGATTTGGTTGATTTAAATTATTATTTAATAATAATTTAATTATCTAATTTCATAAAATAGATATTCTGTCTTACTTATCGATAATTAAAAAAATAGATAATTATATATATGTAATTTTTAAAAATTATATCTAAATATATAAATAATTTAACTAATTAATTCTTAATTAATGAATCACACATAATTATCTTATAATTATGTACTTGCCCTAGACAACGTAGTATAGATGTGACTTGGGGATCGTGTACCTATAATCCTAAGCTCCAATAAATTAGATTATTAATTAAACTCTTTAATTAAATAATCTTATTTATTAATTCCATTATTATTCCACTGTAAATATGAAATTGCACTCTTAGAGATTATAGAATGTATTTACAGAGTATTCTCATGTAATACATTGACATAATCATTTCATGTAGTTTTTTCCTCCAATTATTGGTTCGTAAATTAGAACTTGTCAAAATTACAATTTATCCTTCTAATTACCTATTGATCCTTAAGTACCATTAATCTACTAGTGAATGACTAATTTATAAGCCTATTATAAATTTGAGCTCAATAGTCATTGACTTTCAGAATTAACACTTAAGGAAACAAATATACGATCCGTTAGAAAATTTTAGATTTCAAATCTTGTAAGATCATGTCCTCAACCATCCACATCACTGAATCACCAAAACAAAACTCACTAGCCTGATTAACAAATAAACTTTAACAGATGAATCAAAAGATCAAGTAGACATGCATAGGGTTCATCACTACTCAGGATACATACTGATTTACATATGATCATCGAATTAATGTGTATTAAATCTTTAGGATAAACGACACATTAATAAAGATATTAATTCACATCACCCTGTCATATATAATCTTATTATGGAAAGTAGTTTTACTAAAATGTCTATCCACATCAATGATCCAGATCTAGATCACACTCATTCATAATACTTAGTAAATCGTACTAACAACCATTCATTAAAGATTTCATACTTTAATATGTTGCTGACAATTTTAATAATTATCTACAACCTTAATCCTTTCGTACTAATACAAGATCATAGCCTCATTAATGAATATAAAATTTTCAGATATTTATATAAATTATTCAACAATAGTTTAAAAGAACAATTATAAGAAAAATGTAATCCTCGTTAAATTTCATATCAAAATGTCAATACACATGCTTTGAGGGCATAACCCCTAAAATCTCCCACTTGCCCTAAAGCAAATGTGACATCTCTCTTAATCCCATGTTACGCACGTGACCTTCAAATGACTTCGCAGAAAGAGTCTTTGTAAAAGGATCAGTCATGTTCTGTTTCAATGCTATCTTCATAATAGTCACATGCCCTCGATGCATGATCTCTCTTACAAGATGATATTTCATCTCTATGTGCTTACCCCACTTGTGACTCCTCGGTTCCTAGGAATGTGCTACCGCCCAATTATTATCACAGTACAAGATCAATGGCTTTTCCATATATGGAACTAGTTCCAGATTAGAATATACCTTTCTGAGCCATACCGTCTCTTTCACAGCTTCACAAGCCGCTATATATTCATCTTCCATAGTGGAATCTGCAATGCCTTATTGTTTAATACTTCTCCAGACTACAACTCCTCCACCTAGGGTGAATACTGATCCATATGTAGATTTTCGACTGTCTCTATTTGATTGAAAAATAAAATCAATATATTTAGTGGGGTTCACATCTCCACCTGAATAAACAAACATATGTTTCTCGTTCTCCTAAGATACTTGAGAATGTGTTTTACTGCAATCCAGTGTTCCAAACCTGGATTCGATTTATAACAACTGACAATTCTCACTGCATAATAGATGTATGGTCTCGTACACAACATGACATACATGAGACTTTCAACTGCTGAAGCATAGAGAATCTTTCTCATATCCTTTTCCTCCTGAGGTGTCTTAGGACATTGTTCATTAGATAAGACAATTCCATGTCTAGTCAGTTGTTGACCTTTCCTAGAATTCTCCATAGAGAATCTCTCCAGCACTTTATCAATATAAAATGTCTGAGAAAGTGCCAAGAACTTGTTTTTTCTATCCCTTAGGATTTCGATGCTTAGAACATAGCTTACTACTCCCAAATCTTTCATTTGAAATTTCTCAGCTAACCACTTCTTTACTTTTGACAAAGTTTCTACATCATTTCCAATGAGTAGAATATCATCAACATAAAGAACTAAGAAAACCACTATCTTATCTTTGGTGTATTTATAAACACAGGATTCGTCAACATTTTGCTCGAAGCCAAATGACTTTATAATCTCATCAAAGTTAAGATTCCAATATCTAGATGCTTGCTTTAATCCATAAATGGAGTTAAGCAACTTGCATACTTTCTGATCTTGCCCATTTTTTACGAACCCTTCTGATTGCATCATATAAATGCTTTCTTTAAAAGAGCCATTTAGAAAAGCTATATGATGTCCATTTTCCATATCTCATAGTTAAAGGATGCGGATGGATTTTAGCATGGCCACAGGGGAGAATGTCTCTTCATAATCGACTCCCTCGCATTTGTGTATAGCTTTTGGCTACTAACCGTGCCTTCAAAGTCTCTACTGTCCCACCTAGACCTCTTTTCTTCTTGATTCATTTACATCCAATGGGCCTGATATCTTCAAGTGGATCTACAAGTTCCGAGATGGAATTAGAATACATAGATTCCATTTCCTGGTTCATGGAATCTTGTCATTTCTATTTTTCAGGATCATCCATTGCTTCTTCATAAGATAATGGATTATCCTTATTAGTGTCTAACACTAGGACATGTGCCTCTAGTTTGTAGAGAACTGGTTGTCTCACAATCCTCCCATTATGACGTTGCACCGGGGTTTTCTTTGCAGGAACAATGGTTTCTCTGGTTTTTCGTTTATCAGTAGAAATTGAAGGTGGTTTGATATCATTAGTCTCTAATTCCTCAAGAACTACTTTGCTATGAGGTTTGTAATTTTGCATATAGTTATGCTAAAAAAAGGTTGCATTTGTCGACACAAACACCTTTTGATCATTGTCACTATAAAAGTACCCACCTCTAGTCTCTGGAGAATAGCCAACGAATATGCATACCTCAGACCTTGAGTCTAACTTTCCGATCTTGGGTCTAAGAACGTGACCTGGACACCCCTATATATAGAAATGACGTAAACTAGGTTTGAAGTCATTCCATAACTCTAAATGCGTATTTCTTACAGACTTAGAGGGCATTACATTCAAAATGTGTGTTGTCATGTGTAGTGCATATCCCTAATATAAGAAAAAATGATGAGTAGCTTAACATCGACCTAACCATACCCAATAAGGTTCAATTTCTCCCCTCTACGAAACCATTTTGCTGTGGTGTTCCATGTGCTGTGAGTTGGGATATGAATCTACATTCTAACAAATAATCCTTGAATTTGAAATCCAACTATTCACCACATCGATCAGATCGTAGGGTTTTCAATGATTTACCTGATTGTTTTTTAACTGTAGCCTTGAAGTATTTAAACTTTCCAAAAGTTTCAGACTTTCGATGCATTAGGTACCTATAACCATATCTTGAGTAGTCTTCAGTGAAAGTGATAAAATACTCATACCCACCTCTAGTTTGTCCATTGATCGGTCCGCAGACATCACTATTACTAATTCTAGTGGTTCCTTGACTCTTTGGCCCTTTCCTGTAAAATGTCTCTTGGTCATTTTACTCTAGAGAGGATTCACAAACAAGAAAAGTTCCAACTTTTAACTCTCTCAAAGCACCGTGCTTTATTAACCTGTTTAACCTATCTAGATTAATATGTCACAACCTAAGATGCCAAAAATATGTGTTATCATCATGAGAAACTCTTTGTCATTTGCTATTTTTAGGTTTTGCTACTTTAGATAATTCAGAATTATTTAACGCGCCTCCAGTCGGTTAAGCATATACAGTCCATTTATAATTTTAGCATAATAGATATCGAATCCATGCTCAGAAATAATAAACTTTCTTTTAGCTCAGAGAAGTACTTGTTACTGTTTCTCTTCCAATGACCTTCAACCCGATAGTGGAAACACTTTCTTTTGGGCTTGTTGTCTTTTTTATTCTTCTTGGCTTTCAGCGATGTCTTGATTTTCTTTACTCTTTTGTTCTTACTCTTTTCTTACCATTGTTCTTCTTCCTTTTCTTGTTCTTAATAATATTGGAAGAAGGTTTTTCTTGACAACATTTGCCTCACCCTATTTCGTCATTTTAAAGTTGAGTGACTCAAAAGTCTGCAGTTTATTCAAAAATTGGGTCATATTGAATTGTAACTTGTTCATAATATAGTTGATCGTGAACACAGAAAAAGCTGGTGTGAGCGACTTTATTATGATGGTAACTTGAGTCCGTTCATCAATGGTCGCCCTATGTACTTCTTCCTCGTGCATTATGTTAATCATGTTCAATACATGTTCTCGAATAGAAGTACCCTTCCTCATCTTAGTTGTCATATAGCTCTTAGTGGTCTAATGTCGACTTTGATCGGACTGCTGCCCAAAGGTTTCCTATAAAGATTCCATAATCTCATAGGCAGTCTCCATGCTTTCATGCTTGGTTATCAAAATATCATTCATGCTCACAAGCATGTAGCACTTCACCTTGTTGTTTGATATAATCCAAGCATCATATTTGTCCCTAACATTCTTAGGGGCGTTAGCAGCAAGCTCCTCAGGACATTCCCCAGTAAGAACGAACTTATGATTCTCACAAATCAGCATTAAGTTTATATTTTATTTCATTTCCAACGTATGAAATTATCACCATTCAATTTCTCAAGAGCGAGTAAAACAGTAACATGGTTGCCTATGGTAGACATAATATTGATAACTGAAATTTATAACATACATGATTCAATATAATTGATAAATATTTAGAATTCGAAAAGTAAACGTGATGCATGAATGCAATCATAATAAACACATAAATTTAACATTTACTAATCACGATAAAACAACCTAACAATTAATGTTCCACCTTAAGGTTGGTCAGATTAACCTCAGATTGTCTTTTAAACATTCTCATCCTTATTAATTAAAACTTAAAATCTCTCATATTTTCTCTTTTTAGAATAAGGTATTGCTTGTTCGGTCAGTCAAGTCACAACTATCCACATGAAAACTTAATTGTTACATTGTGAGTGTAACCCATCATTTCACACATCATGAATTCATTTAGAATATGCCGCCTTAGGGTCGGTCAAAACTAAACTACATCACTTGCTCCTATCTTCTTAAAAAGTCCAACCTTGGTATTGGTACAACTCAAAACCTTCCTTAGGGGAACGAAAAGAAAACCATCTCGAGGTCCTCACTACACCTCATAGTGTTGTACTAATGATTGAGCCCATATGTTACATTGACATGTCAACCTTCCCCCACTCACTATTTTAGGATAATGTGTTTCTATTTTAACTAATCAATTAATTACTAGTTAAAATGATAACCATATGAATATTTAATTATAAGTTAATCCAATCTCATTTGTCGTTCATTTGACTTTTCGAAGCGCCTAGGACATAATTAGATGACCTTATATTAACTAATTAATTATATTCATCAAACTTTAATAAAACTCTTTTACTAAAGTTGGTTAACCTAAATGTTACTATAAACTTTAGTGTGGTGTGATTACTAAGTTTTAACTAGTTAAAACCTAGAAGTTTACATGCAATTGATTTCATAAAGTAATACATATAAACATATTAAAATAATCCTAATAAATTATGTTTCTACAAATGAGATGCATGATTAAATAAAACTATGTGAGATTTTCATATATTGCATGTAATCGACTAATGCACAGACATGTTATCAAAAGTAACAATTAAATAATTATATAATAATTAAATAAAATAATAATGAACCGATTGACTATTGTGTATTTCTAAATTACATCCCTTGAAATAAAGAAATAAAATTACAACGTGGACTTTAAGAATACATATTATCCAAATATTGCATTCTTCTCCTAATGTCCATCATCATAATCTTCAATTTCTATAATTAAGAAAAATTATTTTTCTTAATTAAAACAATTTTTATAATTATTCCTCTTAATATAGTTGACTTTGACTAGTCAAATAAACATTTTATTTGATTTGATTAAACTTGGGTCATATTCAATCAACCTATTAATTTTTAATTTTCATAAAATAAAAATTAATATTTAATTTTAAAATAACATTATTTTCAAAATTTAAATAGATAATTAAAAGAGTTTGAGTTTTAATGTAACACTTAGGTGATAGAGTTGGTTTGCATGGTTTGTTGGAAACTTTCCTAAAACGTGACAACAGATGTCACCGACGATAGGATTCCCCGATCACCGCCCATCACTACCGCTGTCTGTCTCACCGTCGGTAGCCGCCTGCTGCTGTTTGCCTTTACCGGAACAGTAAATTTTTTACCTGAATAGTGTTTTCACAGATGAATAATGTTTTCACAGATAAACAGCGTTTTCACATATGAACAGTGTTTTCACATATGAACAGTGTTTTCACATATGAACAGTGTTTTCACAGATGAACAGTAAATTTTTATCGTTCGTCTCGTGCGTTCTTCGTCTTCTCGCGTTCGGAATAATTACAATAATATTCAAAATAAAATTACAAAAATTCTTACACTTCAATTCAACTTACACAACATCTAGAAAAAATTCAAACAAAGCCTAACCCGATAATCACCATATAATTAACGATCTACTATTTTTCATACATTCAAAAAACATAAACATCCATCATCATACACGCCTCACATTATATGAATAATGCAAGAAAATCCACACAACATTTAACATACAAATATATGAAGACCGCTTTGATACTAGTTGTTGGTCGTCGCGGCGCGTGCGCCGCGGAAGCGTAAAGGCGCACTACCTTTTAAAAAAATTAAGCCTTTAATAAAAATAAATCTTTTAATAAAATAAAACTCACGCAACGCCACGATAATCAAATAGAAACTTTTATTGAAAACTCTTTTTCAATCAGTCAGGATCCATTATATATTTATAAGTTAAATCCACAACATACTAGGTTTTGAATCATATACCTCTTGTAGTTTATATCAAGTGTCCTTGAAAAAATCGATCGATCCTCCGTTCCATCGTTCCAATGATCAGTAGATTTCGAGATCTATACCAAGATTTTCAAAGTTAATCCTCAACGCACTAGGATGTTGCTGATAATTTTATTCATTAACTATGATCTTAATCTTCTCGTACTAATACAAGATCATAGTCTCATTAATGAATATGAAATTTTCAGATATTTATATATATTCAACAATAATTTAAAAGAACAGTTATAAGAAAAATGTAATCCTCTTTAAATTTCATATCAAAATGTCAATACACATGCTTTGAGGGCATAATCCCTGACATCAACTTCCCTGATAGAAACAGCAATGCAATATTGCTTGATACTTCTCCATATCACTGCTCCACCATTCAGGAACAACAATCCTAACATGGACCTCCTAGAGTCCTTGTCCACTTGAAAATCAGAGTCGGTATAACCCGTCACATTCAAGTCAGTACCTTAATATATAAGCTTGTAGTTACTCATTCTCCTAAGATACTTGAGGATATGCTTGACAAAATTTCAATGCTCGAGTCCAGAATTAGATTGGAATCTATTCATCACGCCTATGGCGTAGTAAATAGTCAGCCTATTGTAAAGCATTTCATACTGTCTCATTTTTCTCCATTTTGGACTTCCTTTTCATTTTCCCATTTCGACTTTTCTTTTTTCACAAACTAATTGACATATCCTTCTTTTACAAGAAATTATACGTAGTTTTTTAGCTGATAAATTTTTTTTTATAATGTCCATTTCTTCTCTGGTGTGAGCAATACTTTTCCTTATCCTTGTAGTACAACTCCTTCGTGAGCGAGGCCAGCCTCTTCAACCAAAGCTTGTCCTTTGTCATATCTAGGACTTGGTTTATCGATACTATCAACTGTGTGTAGACTTTCAAAGTACGTCAAGGAATCATACAATGTGAGAGTAGGGATTCTATCTCACATTTCCCTTATTTAGTCGCAAAAAGACACATGTGGTATGATCACATGCTATAATGGTTATCTTTTCATAGAAATAGTGTATGTCTATTATAACTTATATTGAACCACTATAAGGATCTTAGCTCAGTCACAGATACTAAAATATTCCTCGCATCTAGCTCGAGATATTACTAGCTCGCTCCCCATCTCACCTACAATAAGTTCTCGCATCCCATCCACCATTCAGGCTACATGATCGTGGGAATCATGTCGATCTATAAATTAATATTTAGACCACGTCTTGACCTCTTGTCAAGATGATAACATAATTAAAGTACGCTTTGTTAACGTATTACAAATATTTTAAGCATACAATGTCTCATCTTAGTTCGCTCTTCAAGTGTCTGAGGTGACCGCTTGTATGAGTAAGTCGGTCTATGCCTGGTGACATACATTTTCATTTTATCCAAACATGATATGTTTGTTTTGTGCTACAAATAAATAAAATAATGAACAACATCAAGTTCATTAATTAATAACATTGATACAAATTGTACTGAAAATTGCACATCATATTACAATCTGTACAATCCTAGAGATTTGACATGGCTTAGAAAAATATCTCTAGGGATTGGCTTTGTCAAAGGATCAGCCATCATTCGATGTGTAGAGACATGTTATATCACTATTTCCTCATACACTATAATATCTCATACAAAATTATACTTACTGTCGATATGCTTCATTTTTTCCATGATACTTCGGATATTTAGTATAAGTGATGGATGCTCGACTATCACAAAATAAATTCACTGGTTTCGATGCACTAGAAACAACCTGTAAATGTTGTAGAAAACTTCTAAGCCAAATTGCCTCCTGCACTGCAGCCGAACACGCTATAATTTCTGCTTCCATAGTTGACAACGCAATGCATGTCTTTTTCTTGCTACTCCAAGATATATGCACCATTTCTTAGCAAGAAAATATATCCAAACGTTGATTTACGTTCGTCAAGGTCACCACCCCAATCAGCATCTAAGTAACCCACTAGATGCGAATCATTTTCTCGATAGCATAGACATAAATCTGTAGTACCTTTAAGGTACTTCAAAATCCTCTTAATAGCTTTCCAATGAGCTTGTCTAGGATTTGAATGATAACGGCTGACTAAACCAATGACATGACAAATATGAGGACGTGTACACAACATTTGTACATCAAACTTCTAATGACATTAGAATACGGGACTCTCGCCATGCTCGCCTTTTCTTATGGAGTCTTAGGAAACATTTCCTGACTAAGGATTTCACTCTTTGCTATTGGAGTGTTGATGGGTTTGCAATCTCGCATATTGAATTCTTTGAGTATTTTCTTGATATATGACTCTTGCGATAGAGCAAGAAATCTTTTCGAATGATCTCGATACTTAATCAAAACATGTATTCACAATCATGTGTTAGCCACTATGAGGTGACATAATTGGTCGACCGGTCAACACACTTTAGATGTAGGTAAAAAGTGTCTTCCTTCTCTACATATATAACTTAGATTCAAATAAATTGCCTTCCTAGACATGTTCTATTAGGTCGAATTATCATACTCATAGATAACATGCTCAAGTAGCAACATTTATGTGTCAATTCACTATATAGTCGAAAGTGAATGGGGAATCTTTCTCATGTCTTCCTTTTCTTGAGGAGTGTCGGGAGACTGCCCATTGGAAAGGCTGACTTTATGCCTAAAGGAAGATATCCCTTTTTGAAATCTTGCATGCGTAAGTGATCAATCACCTTATCAATATAAGATGCTTGAGACAGTGTCAATTGTATGTTCTTCCGATCCTAAAAGATCTGAATACCTAGGACAAATGCAGCTTCTCCATGATCCTTCGTATCAAATTACTTTGCAAGCCAAATTTTGACATCAGACAATTTTCCTGCATCATTCCCAATGAGTAGAATATCTATACTCCACGTACAAGACCAGAAAAACCATTTTCCCTTCGTGTATCAGCTTCTACACACAAGGTTCGTCCACCTACTGCTCAAAACCCAAATTCTTGACAGCTTCTTCAAATCTGATATTTCACGAATGAGACGCTTTCTTAAGTCCTTAAATAGACTTTAGCAGTTCACAAACCTTTCCCTCTTGTCCTTTCTCCATGAACCCATCTGGTTGAACTATATACACACCCTTTTCAAGATTACCATTCAGAAAAATAGTCTTGATATCTACCTATCAGATTTCATAATCGAGAGCATCAGTAATTTACATGAGGATTCAGATAGATTTCAGCATGGCCACCGGTGAGAAAGTATCCTCATAGTCAATATCTTCCTTTTGGCTGTAGCCCTTGGTTACAAGCCTAGTTTTGAATGTCTCTACATTTCCATCCGGACCTCTCTTCCACTTATAAATCCATTTATACCCTACGGGTTATACGAATCTACAAGATTCCAGACTCTATTTGAGTACATTGATTATATTTCGACGTTCATGGCATCTTTCCATAGGTTTACTTTAGGACCAGCCATAACTTGCGAGTAGGAAATAGGTTTATCATGATCTTTATCTGAGGCTCCCATCAAGGTATCTCCATATAACATCTACCTGTCAGGTTGTCTCATAACCCTCCCATTATGTCGAGGCTCCATAGGCTCTAGTTCCTATTGTGGTTCTTCCATTATTGAATCAGGACCAAGTGCTAATTAGGGAGTCGGTGTTCTCCTACTCAATAATTCCTCTACCACAAATGTGCTTCTCAGCTTCATATTTCTTATGTAGTCCTCTTCAAGAAAACGCGCATTCATGTTCACGAATGTTTTCATGTCGGATGGACTATAAAAGATGTATCTTTTAGGTCCCTTGAGATATCATACAAATAGACATAATTCTGATCGACTGACCAACTTACGTATCTTCGGTCTTAGTACGTGTGTTAGGCATCTCCATATCCTAAGGTGGCTTACGGACGACTTTCATCCACTCCATCTTTCATATGGTGTACTATGCACCGTCTTTGATGGATATTCAGTGGCCCACATACATCACTATGTACAAGTTCGAGGCATTGAGTGGCTCTTTCACCCTTCACTGAACATGGTCTCTTGGTCATTTTGCCTTCTACAGGATTCAAATGTGGGTAGTGAACACCTAAAGTTGGCAATAGACCACCCTTTGTGAGCTTTTAATCATGTCTAGGCTAATGTGACCAAGACGTTGTTGGTCGTTGCGATGTACGCGCGGTGGAACCGCGTGGCCCGTTGCCATTTTAAAAAATTGAACTTTTGATAAAAAAAATTGAATCTTTTAGTAAAACAAAATCGTGCAATGCTACGATGACAAATAATACTTTTTATTAAAAACACTTTTCAATCAGTCTGAATCCATTATATATTTATAAGTTAAATATACAAGATATTAAATCATATACCTCTTGTAGTCTAAATCAAACATCCTCGCAAAACCAATCGATTCTCCGTTCCCACGAAATAGTTATAACAATCAACACACTCTGAGATCCACACCAAGATCTTCCAAGTCAATCTTCAATGGACTAGGATGTGTGTTGTTACGTAGAATATAAAGAAGACATTTTTCTGTCTCTAGATGCACTCAACACATGAGATCTAGAGATTTACTGAGAAAAGCTTTTGTATGACGATTCTCTAAAAGAATATGATGATGATTCTTTTAGAGATCTGATTAACTCTTAATCGTTGAATTACTTTCGAGAATTGTGTTCTTTTCTAAACTTTCGATTGATGTTCTGATTCTCTCATTCAATTCATTGATTGAACTGATTCATTATCTTAGGCTATCAGAATAATATTTGTATATTTTTCTTGATAATGGCCTATAAGATATTTTGGGATATTTGAAATAAAATTTAATTTTAAAATTACCAATAGCAGTGGGATCCACTGTTATTGTGCATAAATGCAATGCTACATGATGCTGTAGTCTGCCGTGAGGCAGCACAGTGCCTCACAGTATCACTATAGTGCCATGTTTCACTACATTGTTGTACACCCATTACTGTTGTGCCACTACAGTAGTCTATGTCAATTTTGAGACACAATCAGTGATTGACACATGACAATTATTCTACGTATTAAATATTTATTTTAATCAAATTAAATATCTAGATATTAGTTAATTCAAAATTAGCATATATGATTATCCTTACCAACTAAATTATATGTTATTTCATAAATAATAGATTTAGTTTATCCAAATTATTATCTAATAATAATTTAATTATCTAATTTTATAAATTAGATATTTTGTCTCACTTATCATTAATTAAAAAATGATATTTATTTATATATATTAATTATAAAAATTATATTAATTTAAATAAGTAATTCAATTAATTAATTTTAATTAATTAATCACATATAATTATCTCATAATTATATACTTATCCCAAAATAAAAATTAATTTGCAATAGACTGTGTAGTATACATGTGACTTGGGGAACATAGACCTATAATAATAAGCTTCAATAAACAAGATTATTATTTTAATTCTTTAATTAAATAATCTTATTTATTGATTCTATTATTACTCCACTATAAATATGAAATTGCACTCTTAGAGATTATAAATTATATTTACAGAGTATTCTCATGTAGTCCACTGATATAATCATTTCACGTAGTTTTGTCTTCTAATTATTAGTTCATAAATTGGAACTGATGAAAATTACCATTTTACAGTTCTAATTGCCTCTTAATCTTCAAGTACCATTAATCCACTAGTGAATGGCTAACTTATAATCTTATTATAAATTGAAGCTCAATAACTATTTAGTTCTAAAATTAACACTTAAGGTAACCAATATACGATTCGTTAGAAAAACTTGGATTCTAAATTTTGTAAGATCATGTTCTCAACGATCCATATCACTGAATCTCTAAAACAAAAGTCACTAGCTTGTTTTCCAAACAAACCTTAACGAGTAAATTAAAAGATCCAGTAGACATGCATACGGTTCATGACTACTCAGGATTCAGACAGATCTACATATGATCTTCGTATTAATGTGTATTTAATCTTTATGATAAACGGCACGTTGAAAAAGATATTAAATAACATCGGTCTCGTAATATATAATCTCATTAGATAAAGAACATTTACTAAGATGTCTATCTATATCAATTATCTCAATCTAGATCACATGCATTCATAATACTAAGTGAACCGTACTTGCAACCATTCATTAAAGATTCCATACTTTAATATGTTACTGACAATTTTATTCATTATATATGATCTTAATCCTCTCATACTAATACAAGATCATAGTCTCATTAATGAATATGAAATTTTAAGTTATTTATATAAATTATTCAACAATAATTTAAAAGAACAATTATAAGAAAAATGTAATCCTCATTAAATTTCATATTAAAATATCAATACACATGATTTGAGGACATAACCTTCAACTATCTCCCACTTGTCCTAAAACAAATGTGGCATCTCACTTAACCCCATGTTTCACACTTGACCCCCCAAATGACTTCGCAAGAAGTGTCTTGGTTAATGGATTAGCCAGATTCTGATCCAACATTATCATCATAACAGTCAGATCACCTCGGTGTATGACCCATATGTAGACTTTCCACTATCCTTATTTGATTCCTAATCAGTATATGTAGTGCGATTTAGTTCTCCACCTGAATAAATAAGCATATAGTTTCTCGTTCTCTTAAGATACTTAAGAATGTGATTTACTGCAATCCAGTATTCCAAACCTAAATTCGATTGATAACGACTTACAATTCTCACTGCATAACAGATGTCCGGTCTCGTACAACATGGCATACATGAGACTTCCAGCTACTGAAGCATAAGGAACCTTTCTCATACCCTCTTCCTCCTGAGGTGTTTTAGGACATTGTTCCTTGGAGAGGACAATTCCATGTATGGTTGGTAGTTGACATTTCTTAGAATTCTCCATAGAAAATCTCTCCAAAACCTTATCAATATAAGATCTCTAAGAAAGTGCCAAAAGCTTATTCTTTCTATCCCTTAAGATTAGAATGCTCAGAACATAACCCACTTCTCCCAAATCTTTCATTTGAAATTTTTCAGTTAACCACTTCTTTACCTTTGACAGAGTTTCTACATCCTTCCCAATGAGTAGAATATCATTAACATAAAGAACTAAAAAACCGCTATCTTATCTTTATTGTATTTACAAACACGGGTTTCGTCAACATTTTACTCTGTCATAAAACTTTATAATCTCATCAAGGGTAAGATTCCAAGATCTAGATGCTTGCTTTAATCCATAAATCGATTTAAGCAACTTGCATATTTTTTTATGTTGTCCCTTTTATCGCAACCCTTTTGGTTGCATCATATAGATGTTTTCTACAACAGAGTCATTTAGAAAAACTCTCTTGACGTCCATTTACCATATCTCATAGTCAAAACTAGCGGATATGGACAAAAGGATGTGAATGGATTTCAGCAGGGTCACATGGGAGAATGTCTCTTCATAATTGATTCATTCCCTTTGCGTGTAGCCTTTGGCTACTATGCGTGCTTTGAAAGTCTCTACTTTTCCATTTGTACATTTTTCTTCTTAAAGATCTATTTACAAGTTCCCAGACGAAAATGGAATTTATAGATTCCATTTCATGGTTCATGACATCTTACCATTTCTCATTTTCAGGATCATCCATTGCTTCTTCATAAGATAATGGTTCATTCTTATCAGTGTTTGACACTAGAATTTGTGCTTCTAGTTCGTAGCGAACTAGTTGTCTAAAAATCCCCCACTATGACGTTGCACCAGGGTTTCTTTTCTAGGAACTGTTGTTTCTCTAGTTTATCGTTTATCAATAGAAATTGAAAGTGGTATGATCTCATCAGCTACTAATTTCTTGAGAATTACTTTGTTACGAGATTTGTAGTTTTTCATATAATCGTGTTCACGGAAGGTTTCATTTGTTGACACAAACACCTCTTGATCATTGTGTTATAAAAGTATCCACCTCTAGTCTCTAGAGTATAGCCTACGAACATTCATACCTCAAATCTTGAGTCTAACTTTCCAGTCTTGGGTCTAAGAACGTGAGTTGGACACCCCTATATACAGAAATGACCCAAACTAGGTTTGGAGCCATTCCATAACTTTAAATGCGTCTTGCTTACAAAATTAGAAGTCACTACATTCAAAATGTAAGTTGCTGCCTATAGTGCATATCCTCAAAATGTAAGTGACAACGATGATTTGCTTAACGTCGACCTTACAGTATCCAATAAGGTTTGGTTTCTCCTCTCTGCAACACCATTTTACGGTTGTGTTCCAAGTGCTATGAGTTGGGATATGATTCCATACTCCAGTAAATAATTCTTGAATTCTAAATCCATGTATTCACTACCTTGATCGGATCGAAGGACTTTCAATGATTTACGTAATTTATTTTCAGTTTCAGCTTTAAAGTCTTTAAACTTTCCAAAAGTTTCAAACTTTCTTTGCATTATGTAAGTATAACATATCTTGAGTAATTGTCAATAAGAGTGACAAAATACTCATGCCCACCTCTAGTTTGTAGATTGATCAGTCCAGAAACATCACTATGTACTATCTCAAGTGGTTCTTTGGCTCTTTGGCCCTTTCTAGAGAAAGGTATCTTGGTCATTTTACCCTCTAAATATGATTCAAAAATAGGAAGAGTTTTAACTTTTTGTTCTCTGAAAGCACCATCAATTGTTAACATATTTAACCTATCTAGATTAATATGTGCCAACCTAAGATACCAAAGATATATGTTATCATCATCGTGAGGAACTTTTTATCGTTTGTTACTTCAAGGTCTTGCTAGTTTAAATAATTCAGAATTATTGAATGCAAGTTCAGTTAGTATATCTATATACTGTCCATTTATAAATTTTACATGACAAATATTGAATCCATTCTTTGAAATAATAAACTCTTTACTAATAAAAGAAAGTTCAAAAAATTTCTCTTGCAAAAATGAAAGAGAAATCAAATTTCTCGAAAATCCAAGAATATAATAGACATCATTCAAAACCAAATAATTAAATCCAAAAAGAAAACAGACTGTTTCTGATGCTTTAGCTGATACCAGCGCACCATTGCCAACTCTGAAAATGACCTCAACATCAGCCAGACCCCTTGACGATTCAAGATCTGCAAAGAGGAACATTCATGATTAGTGACTCCTGAATCAAGTATCCAGGATGATAAAATATATTCTACTAAGCAAGCTTCAAGTATAAGTAGATCATATTTACCTTTCTTTTTCAGTTGGAGAGATACTTGTTACAGTTTCTCTTCCAATGACCTTCAATCCCACAATGAAAACATTTTCCCTTTGACTTGCTGTCATTTTTGTTCTTCTTGGCTTTTGGCGATGTCTTAGCTTTCTTCCCTTTCTTGCTCTTACCTTTACCCTTACCATTGATCTTCTTCCTCTTGTTATTTTTAACAGTGGAAGAAGGCTTTTACTCGACAACATTTGCCTCGCCATCTTTGGCCATTCTAAGGTTGAGCAACTCAAAAGTCTACAGTTCATTCAACAATTGGGTCATGTTAAATTGCAACTTGTTCATAACATAGTTGGTCGTGAACGTAAAAAAAAGTTTGTGTGAGTGACTCAAGTATAATGCTAACTTGAGTCCGCCCATCCATGATCGCTCCATGTATTTCTGCCTTGTGGATTATGTTAATCATGTTCAAAACATGTTCTCGCACCAAAGTACCCTTTCTCATCTTAGTTGTCATATAGCTCCTAGTGGCTTCATGATTACTTTGATCAGACTGCTACTCAAACATCACATCTAGAGATTCCATAATATTATACGCAGTCTCTATGGTTTCATGCTTGGTTCTCAGAACATCATTCATGCCCACAAGCATGTAACACTTCACCTTGTTATTTAATATGATCCAAACATCATATTTGTCCCTAAAATTCTTAGGGGCATCAGCAGCAGGTTTTTCAGGACATTCCTCAGTAAGAACAAACTTATGATTCTCACAAACTAATATTAAATTCATATTTGATTTCTAACGTACAAAATTATCACCATTCAATTTCTCTAGCACGAGTAAAACAGTAAGAATGTTGCCCATGGTAGACATATTAATGATAAGTGAAATTTAAAACATACAAGATTCAATATAATTGATAAATATCTAGAATTCAAAAAGTAAACGTGATGCATAAATACAACATAATAAACATGCAAAATTTAACATTTACTAATCACGATAAAACAACCCAATGATTAATGTGCTACTCTAAGGTCAGTGAGATTAACCTCAAACTGTTTATGAGACATTCACATCCCTATTAATTTAAACTCAAAATATCTCATATTTTCTCTTTTAACAATAATGTATTGTCAAGTCACAACTATCTACATGAAAGCTTAATTGTGATTTTGTGAGTGTAACCCATTATTTAGGATTCCATGACTTGATTTAGAATATGCCACCCTAAGGTCGGTAAAAACTAAACTACATCACTTCCTCCAACGTTGGTTTTGGTACATCTCGAAACCTTCCTTAGGAGGAAGGAAACAAAACCATCTCGATGCCCTCACTGTACCTCATAGTGTTGTACTAATAATAGAGACCGTAAGTTACATTGACATGCCAACCTTCTCTCACTCACTATTTTAGGATTATGTGTTTCCATTTTTAACTAATTAATTACGAATTAGTTACTAGTTAAAATAATAATCCTATGAATATATAATAATCAGTTATGCTAATCTCATTAGTCTAAGTTCATTTAACTTTCTAAAGTGGTTAAGTCATAATTAGGTGAAATTAGATGAACTAATTGATTATATTCATCAAACTTTAATAAATTTTTTTTACTAAAGTCGGTTATCCTAAAGGTTATTATAGCTTTTAGTGTGATGTATTACCAGGTTTTAAATAATTGAAACCTAGCAGTTTACATGCAATTGATTTCATAAAACAATCCATATAAACATATTATGACAATCCCAATGAAACATGTTTCTACAGATGACATACATGAGTAAATAAAACTGTGTGGGATTTTCATGTATGACATGTCATCAAATAATACATGAACATATTATTAAATATAACAATTAAAACAATTATTTAAAAATTAAACAAAATAATAATGGACCGAGTGACTATTGAGTATTTCTAAATTACAACCCTTGAAATAAATAAATAAAATTACAAAGCAGAATACAAGAATACATATTTTTCAAATGTTGCCTTCTCCTCTTGATGTCCAATTTCATAATTTCCAAGCTTTGAACAAAATTATATTTAATTAAGAAAACAAATTTTTTCTTAATTAAAATTATTTTTTATAATTATCCTTTTAAAATAGTTGACTTTGACTTAATCAAATAAACACTTTATTTGATTTGGTCAAACTTGGGTCAAACCCAATTAACCTATTAATTTCTAATTTTCATAAAATTAAAAATTAATTTTAAAATTACATTAATTTCAAAATTTAAAAAGATAATTGAAAGATTGGGGTTTATCATCAAACCCTATGGTGATTGGGTTGGTTCGTATTAGGGTTTGTACTAAACGTCCTTAAAAGTGACAACAGTTGTCACCAACAACAGGATTCTTCTATCGCCGCCCCATCATCGCTGGCCACCACTGCCGCCGCCAGTACGACTGTTAGTAGCAGCCGGTCATGTGGCATTATAGTGTTGCACACCCACTAGTGTAGTGTCACGTGGCACTACAACAGTCCATGTCAATTTCTGATACACAATCAATGATTGACACAAGGTAATTAATGCATATTAGATATTTATTTTGATCAAATTAATTATCTAGATACCTGTTATTTCATAATTAACATATTATCCCTATCTACTAAATTACCTATTATTTCATAAATAACAAACATAGTTGATTCAAATCATTATCTAATAATAATTTAATTATCTAATTTCATAAATTATATATTTTGCTTCACTTATCGATAAATAAAAAAATTGATAACTATTTATATATTTTTTAATTCCGAAAATTATAATAATATATATAAATTATTCAATTAATTAATCATACATAATTATCTCATAATTATGTACTTGCCTCAGAATAAACATTCTTTTGTAAATAAGTCTTTTTTCATGTCCTGAAATATTCACACCCTAGACTGCGTAGTATAGAAGTGACTTGGGGACCATTGACCTATAATCCTAAGCTTCAATAAACTAGATTATTTATTAAATAATCTTATTTATTAATTCCATTATTACTACACTATAAGTATGAAATTTCACTCTTAGAGATTATAGATTATATTTACAAAGTATTCTCATGTAGTCCACTGGTATAATCATTTCACTTAATTTTGTCCTCCAATTATTGGTTCGTAAATTAGAACTGGTCAAAATTATCATTTTATCCTTCTAATTATCTATTAATCCTGAAGTACCATTAATCCACTAGCAAATGACTAATTTATAATCTTATTATAAATTTGAGCTCAATAACCATTCAGTTCTAAAACTAAACTTTAAGGGAACCAATATATGATCCATTAGGAAAGCTTGGATTCTAAATCTTGTAAGATCATGTTCCCGACCATCCATATCAATGAATCTCTAAAATAAAAGTTACTAGCATATTTTCCAAACAAAACTTAACGAGCGAATCAAAAGATCCAATAGACATGCATAAGAGTTCATGACTACTCAAAATTCAAGCTGATCTACATATGATCATCGAATATGTGTATTAAATATTTATGATAAACAAGACGTTGATAAAGATATTAATTCACATAGGTCCAGTCATATATAATCTCTATATAAAGCACATTCACTAAGATTTCTAGAAACATCAATGATCCGGATCTAGATCACATGCATTCATAATGCTTAGTGAACTGTATTGCAACAATTCAGTAAAAAGATTCCATACTTAAACACGTGACTGGAAATTTTATTCATTATCTATGATTTTAATCCTCTTAGACTAATACAATATCATAGTTTCATTAATGAATATGAAATTTTCAGATATTTATATAAATTATTCAATAATAATTTAAAAGAACAATTATAAGAAAAATACAATCCTCATTAATTTTATATCAAAATGTCAATACGCATGTTTCGAGCGCATAACCCCAAACAGATGCAAGTGTTTCAAGTAGGTTGGATCGATTGAGTCAGATTTTAACCTCTTACTATCCCTTTGTAAATCAGTATTTACTTAAGTGTCACATATCATTGGAACTTTTGGTTTTATATAAAATAAGTTGTTTATCATGCATGCAATATTAATTAACCATTTATTTGTAAAAATACCAACTTTATTATCAATGAAATCCAAAGAAAATCCTTGCTCAATTAAACTAACTACTGAAATGAGAGTTTTCCCAAAAATCGGGATATAATAAACATCACGCAAAATTAAATAATTATTTTAAAATAACAATTTAATAGTTCTAACTGATATTGCCGATACTTGTGCTCCATTCTCCCAACGGAAGCTGAACTCGCCCTCGTGAAGCCTTTTGTTTTCTCTGAACCTCTGTAAGGGAAAACAAATATGGTTAGTGGCCGCAAAGTCTACAATCCATGAAAAAATAGAGTCAGTCACATAACAGGCTTCGGTGATAAGTAATGTACCTCTAGATTTCAACTCCTTGAGATAATCCGGGCAGTTACATTTCCAATGACCAGCGACTCCATAATGATGACACTTGTCTTTTGACTTGTCCACTTTCGCAGGGCCCTTGCCTTTTGTAGCTTTCGAGTTCACCTTCTTAGCTTTCTTGGAACATCTCTTGTGTTTCTTTTTGGCGCAAGAGGTGGAAGACTTACTTTCAGTAAAATTTGCCTCTCCATTTTTCCTCTTGCCCTTTAGAAACAAAGTCCCAGCAGCTTGTAACTCCTTCAAAAGTTTCGGAAGAGAGTACCTCAACTTATTCATCGAATAATTAAGTTTGAAATTCTCAAAATTGTCTGGTAGGGTCTCGAGGATCATATCAACTTGAGACTCTCCATCTACCTTAGCTCTCATGATCTTCATCTCAGTTAGATAACTGATGATCAGTATCATATGTTTTCTGACAAGAGTTTCAAGTTTTATCCAGTAGTTCATGAAGATTCGCACGGCAGCCTGTTTGGCTTGACGACTCCGATCCCCGAACATTTTGGTGATGTTCAACATCATATCAACGCCGGTATGCTTGTTCTGATGCTATTGTTGCAACACATTGTTAACTGATGCTAAGATGTAATACCTGACGATCTCATCAGACTGCAGCCAAGAAGCATATACATCATTTTCCTCTTGAGTCGAATCAACAATAGGCTCAAGGGGACGATAAGTGGTGAGCACGAACTTGTGTTTTTCTATCAACAACACGATATCAATATTACATTTCCAATCCACATAATTTTCACCAGTGAGTTTGTTTGCATTCATGATTGTTGAGAGTTGGGGATAATGACATGATTACTTTCTTACTCATTTAAGAAAGTATGATGCATGATGCAAATACTTAAATATAAAAAATATGATAAAAACATATTTCTTCCATGATTTTACGATCCACATCGATAGCTCGTCTCATCTAGGGACAATGCCCGAGCTACCTCATATCGCATCGAGACCTTCTCATTTGGTTAACGCTTATTAAGATCTCATTATATCTAGCTCAACCAATCACTAATAATTTTGGTCACCTTAGCCCCATTGACTAGCTCCTATGAGAGATTTCAATGTGTTTTGGTTTAAGTGTTTAAACAACGCATCGACTTTAAATACTGCTATGAGCTAACAGTCCATCTAGGAACGGTCATGCTTCACCACTTCCTTTACAAGCTTTAGCTTCTCAAACAACTCAATGACTCAAAGTGACACGATTCTTAAGTTTCCTTCACTGAAGAGAGGACCGCTAGGGAAGCTCTATACCATTCTTCTTGCCACGATCAAGTTTATGTTGAAGACCTTAAGAATGTTTCAACGTAAACAACCCTCCCACTTAGTTTTTAGAAAAAATAGATTTTTCTTTGCTTTTTTAAAAACATACCTCTTTATAAATTTGAATAGCAAGTTTCAAAAATTATAAACATTTATAAAATTTAAATCATAATTTAAAATTTATAACTTTTATAAAATTTTCATTGTATTTAAAATTATAATCCATTATAAACTTAAACTACAACGATGCATGTACATGCTACATGCTAATTTGATATTGGCATATCCATATTTCTGTATGACATGTTATATGAGGATGCGTGATTAATAATAATGCATACATTCAAAATTAACATCGTTATGACTCATTTCTAATTACGACCCATAAAAAGAATAATAAATTACAATAATTTAAAAACTATTCTTCATGGCGTCTGTCATTATATATTTCTCCCTCAGCAAGTCTCACCTCTTTGTAACCCTTCACCAAAGTCCAGTCCCATTTTAAAAATTCAAAATTCAATTTAAAATTAATTTTTCAACAATTTTTACTTTGATAAAAAAAAATTACATGTAAATTAATCAATTAATTTATTTTTAAAAGAATTTACAAAATAAATTCTAACTAATTAGTGTTGAAAATGATCAAATTAAATAACTCAAGACTTTTAGGTACTAGGTTTGGCTTGGAATCAAATCTCAAGTCCCTGCGAATCATTTAGGCCAAACTGTTGGATCGGAATTTAAAAATTTAAGAAAATTAATGAACCACAAACGGTTTGTGGGTAGAATATCAATTTTTTTCAAAAAAAAACTTATTTACTGATATTTAATATAAAACCATACAATGATCGTACATATTTAGATAAACGTATCGAGAAGAGATAGAAACTTTTTTTTTACCTTTTCTTCTAATGGAGAATTTCTGAATTAGGGGGATTAAATTTATAGTCTCGCGTTCCTTGTTCTTGAGATTCATAGAACTTTAACTGATTTTCACAACAACAACCACTCGTAGGATTCTGAAGTATGTCACGCAAGGATATTGTCAGGAATAGAGTGTGGGCTCTCTAAACAACTGAGGAAGAAAAAAAATTCTTCCTCACTATGATTTCGGCAGCAACACGAGAGGGGAGAGAGAAAATATTTTTCTTGCTCTGAATAATCACACACTGTGATTAGGTTAAGCTTAGGTTACGGATGCAACCCTATTACAATCCATTATATAATATTTATAGAATTTACACATATATCCTTATATGTTAAATTGCTGAAAATCTCCTTCCTCTACACTGCTATCTGTGATTTTTACATCTCCCTTAAAATCAATACTATGTCCAAATTCATCAATTCAAATTGATAAATTAAATTGATCCCTATCAATTTATTAATTATTAAATAATTAGAAAATAATAGATTAATTAATTTGAACATTAATTCTGCTCTTCACTAATTTAGCATATGGGTTCAGGAAGTGTATCTTGGTCCAAAATAAGTTTTTGGTCCAACTGATGTTGTTTCTGATTCATGTCCTTATGAGCTACTTCTGAGACCGAATGAACTCACATGAATAAAGCTATGAGATTCAAACACCTGAATAATTTATCTCCATAAATTCCTGACCTATTTAATCTCGATATCGTACGACTTCACTATAGGTCTGATGCCGAATCAACTCTCGATTCATGCACGCTACATTTTCTGTTGCTGCAAATAAACATATTTAGTTTACGGTCCACAAAATATTTTATGATGTTATCCTTAGTGAGTATCAATAACAAGAGTTGGATGTGAAATTATCGTTTTACGATTCTAGTTATTATTTCCTTAACTCTTTTATTGACTGTGAATAAGAAAAATATATCAGTGAAGTGTCTCGTACAGTTCACAATGTCTTATTCAATGACTCATGTTATCGAGTACTAGGCCTGGTTTATTTATTCACACACCCATGAATAAAGCGTAAGGTAATATTGTTGCTATTGTAATCTTACCACGAATTTCATATCTGTGAATCATGCAACTCCAACATAGTTGAATCATGATCCCAACATCTGATGTGTTATCCAACAATTCAAACTCACTCATTTAGCATATCAAATATCACAAGTAACTAGGTCAAGTTTCGTATTCACCTTAGATGTATAACAAAAACACCCTTAAGGTGTAATAATTAGATTCAAAGGTAGATAAACAACTTTACTCTAAACTAATTTGTTACTGGTCTATTAAATATGTTTCATAACATGTCTTGGTCAACCTTTAAAGTCTTGAAAAATCCTAGGGTTTCCTAAACTTAAGCGTTGCTGCGAAGGGTTTCACAAACCCTAGTGAAAGGGTGAGGCACGACGACAGCAAACGGCGGGGCAACAGCAGACAATGGACGGTGCGGCAGCGGAAGGTGGATGGTGCGATGCACGATGGTGGATGGCACGACGGATGACTATGCGGCTCACGGCGTGGCGCAGATGATGTACCCGTGGTGCGTGTGGCTTCACAAGATTCATGCGACGATTCAATCAGAACACATTCACGACGGATTTACATGAAATTTAAAGATACAACTCTTGCAAAATTAAACTACATAAAATCTTATTCCAAAATTTCTAAAATTGAAATAACACCTATAGCCAATTGATCGGAATCCATTCATAAAATACATTCAAACATGCTGTGAATGTACCATACAAAAATTGTATGCCAATATCATCATATTCATCCATCCATACGTTTAAATATTGGATATGCATATTCAAAAACCATAGGCCCTGATACCAATTGTTGGACCAGGTTTTAGATTTTGATGAAAAATTAATGAACCGTGACAAGTTCATGGTCAGAATTTCAAAAAAAAATCAAATAAACATTTAATTCATTTAAACACAAAACCAATCAATGAATATACATAATCATATAAACGTTTCTAGAAAAGATTGAAACAATTTACACATTTTCAATTAATGGAGGATTTATGATTTGGCGGGATCCAATTTCTATCTCGCGTTCTTTATTCTTCACAGTTGAAGGAATTGATCTTCGCACCAACAACCATCTGTTAGAATCAGAAATATGTCTCTCAAGGATATCAGTAGAAATTAAGTGTGTGCTCTCAAAACAATAATTGAAAGAGAAAAATCAAAATTTTCCTCTTCCCTATTGTATTTCGGCAGCAGTCTTTTGGGGGGACAGAAACTCATTTCTACTCTGTCTAACACTCAGCTTAACTTAAGGTTAGGTTTGCAACCATTTTATATTTAATTACAAAAATTGTCCATATACAAAAGTAAAATAGTAAAATAGAAAATTGATAACTAACTTAAAACTTCCTAAATTAAAAGGGTCATCTTTGCATAATATTAAATTGATGGGCCATTTTTATTTATAAGTTCTATAGTGGGGCTATATGTACGGAAAATCCTACTAGAAAGCATGGGAAAATTTGCCATAGCCATATTTAAAATAAATTCATAAGAAATGACTACAAGTATAAAAAATAAAAAATAGCCATTGCACACATTACGAAATTGACGTGTGTCGAAAAATTTTAGTGCCCCGTTGAACTTTGCTTCTATTTGTCAATTGTACACAATATATATAGTATAAAATACCTAGGTAATATATGTATTATATTTTATATATACAATATATATTATATAAAACTTCTAGGCACTAGCCATAGTTTTCGCTAGACACGGAGGGTTTGGTTTTTCAGTGGGTTTTTCTTTTTTAAAATTCGGGGTGCTATATCATATTTTTTTTATCTTTGGCTATTTATTATTTCTAAAAAAGTATCATATTCTTGATGTTCTCCCAAATATTTTTTAGTGTTTTTAGTCCTTATAGAGAGATGAAATCATTTTTTAAACATTTTATAATAACTAGTCAATTGCACGTACAACTTGCACATGTTCGACAAAAAAATAATGTTTAACTACTTTAGTAAATAATTATTTGTTGATCAAAATAGTTTATGAATAATTGGATAAATTAATGAGTATAATAGGTATTAGTATAGATTACCATTTTAATTTTATTTAACTAAATATGTATTTCCGCAATTAAAACATCAAGTGAATTTCTACCATATAGATTGTAACACCCCAAAACTAAAATGTACCTTATTGATTAAATTCTAGGAAGTGTTAACCTCTTTGAAGTTAATTAAATATTAAATATGAAAAATGTAACTTAATTTAAAAACAAAACATAATCAAATCCTTTATTCGAATTTAGCAAATACTGAAGTAAAAATACTTAAATAATAAAAATTAGTAGCGGAAACATAGTCAATTAGCAACAAATTTTTGTAAGCTTAAACGTCAAAATAAAGAACAATTAATCATAAAACATTTATCTGAAATATTTATTCAAAATATTCTACTGAGTCTGGTATGCCTACAATGTGCCGTCTCGCAATTACTCCTCATCTAAAAAGTTTAAGAAACATGCGCATCCAAATCGAGTTAAAGTCATTTGTTTTTTACATAGACTTTATATATCATTATATCACTTTATTGCTTTTGCTTTATCCTTACACCTTTGATTAAAAATCTTCCCATGCAAACCTTAGACATTTTTACGTTCTTCATTGCATTCTTTTCTTTTATTAATCACGAGCTCACTTGTGTAATGTTTAGCCTATCAGACGTAGTTGACCATTGTTATGGAAACCGTTGCAACTACCGAATTCTTCTTAGTATCGCTGGACAAGCCAAACGATCATTCATTCACATTATATCGCTGGACAAGCTAAACGATCATTCATTAACATTAACCTTTAAAGATTATCAGGTCCGCCGATCTCCCACGTCCCATTTCCCACTCACCATTTTCATGGCATAAATATACACCTAATATTTTAAATCTTTATTTATTATTAATTATATTCATTTTATGAATTATAATGTTAAAGTATTTAAGTGTGATATTATCACACATTACCAAAATAATGAACACATTTTTAACAATTCATTAACATACAATTAAACATCTAATCACATAAGAACATTGCTATACATGAAATTTACATACAAGGGCAAACAAACGAGAGTAGAAAGACATACTATTCATCCACCATAATTTTCAGAGTATGCCAAACAATAAAGTATGCGTAAAATTTTACTTACCTAATGTCATTAGCACAATCAAATGAATAGAGATTGCTTCGAGTTGCCAACAGTCACCAACAGTCAGAGTGCCAAAACTATTGAGTTACTCATGAATATTTTAAAAACATTTCATAGAATTGTTGAAGTCAAATATGCAAACTTATCCTAATGAAAATTTCAACTCAAAGACATTAAATTTTGGCTAAAGATCGTAATTTCAATTATAAGTATCCATGTACAATTTAACAAATAAAAACCACCAAAAGGATAGCTTCTATACATACTACTTATAAAAAATTATATACACGTATATATTCTTTAGCAACAAAAGTATCACGCTTTTATTTCTACTTATCATTGCGACTTATTTGCTTTTAAACAGAACCATTTTGTTTTTAACCGATTCTTTCCCTTTTTCTTTTTTTTAAGCGAAAACTTGGAAACTCAAACTTGAATTCAATACATCCATGCACAGACAAAGCCACGTGACCATAAATTAACAATTAAACATTCAATTATGAGGAAACTATAATCTCAAAACTTTGCATCGTCAAAACTTTAATTATACCTAATCAAATTCATTCCCGTTTAATTTAGCATATATCTACGAAGGTTTCAAATAACTGGTTATCAATGAGAAATATAAACAGTCATCAAACTAAAAATTTCCATTAACGAGCAGCCTACATATTTTACTCAATATCCAACTCTAAACGCCTATTCTAAGGTGTTAATGTTTTAGTCTTCATTCAGTTATTCATATAAACATGAACAAAAGAATAATTAAGAAAAGAACCTAAGGCTTACCCGTTAAGATTGGATCTAAAATTACAATCCAAAGAAGATGGTATGGTCACTGCTAGGATGAGAGAGACTGATAGGAGAAGACGATTTCTAAAAGTTTATCAAGGGGAGGTGAGTGCAAAGAAAATGATGGGGAAATTATTGGTGTCTGACAATTTTTCAATTACATAGAATTTCTCCTTACTGTATACATTGACGGTTATTGTAGATAAGGAAAATGATTTTGAAAGTCACCAACTCCCTCCTAATTCCATGGAGGTGACCGTGTTTTAAAGAAAAGAAACTTAATAAACCATTATTATAATAACCGAATTAATTTTTAAAGGACCATAAATTAATGACAAGATTAAGCCAACTCAGTAACATGAAACTTGCTAATAAGACTAATTGGGGAATAACATACGGGGATAGTAAATAAGTAAAAATACTTTATTTATAAATCATGATTAATTCAAAATTTCATGCTAAATAATTAAGAGAAATAAATATCAATTACTTCAAACTTAGGTACAACTGAATCGTTAGGGCATCTCGAAGCGTTTCTATGCAAAATGTATTTAATTAATTTATTCTAAACATTAAATCAAACAATCATAATATGAAATGCAGCGATTAATGATGAAACCCATAATTAAATGTAAGGTTAGTTTGCGGTGTTACATAGATATTCAGGAATAAAATATGGTTAAAGTTGAAATAAATTGTTAAGTAAAAATGTTAACATGCATTATGAAGTTAACTCATATAAATCAGAAATCAAATAAAATATAAAATTTACAAATGAATGGAAATGTCGATATACTTTTATGTATTAGCTAATTTTGAATGTCTTATTATGTCATTATATTAAGTCATTTTGACGAAGGATTTTTTCTGATCAATCTATCATTCAATTTATTCTTTCAATCACTACAATAGGCAAATAACAATCATAAAAATTAAATTAAGTGAAATGTAGGAACGTGATGCCTAAATGTATGAATGCAAGATGTATCATGTGAATAAACACTATTTTCCAATTGACACATTTAAATACTAAATTTCAAGAGTCCGTTTTTCATTCCACTTCATTTCAAAATCACTTTTTGATTGACCCTTTTTGTCACATCTATATTTGATGGACAAATAAAAATGCATCACGTGTACTTTTTAAGAAAATTTTAGAATTTGTAAAAATGAAGGTGGAAAGAATTGTCCAAATTGATTTTCCCCCACTTCTACCTTTTAATATACTAGATGCATCTCATGTGTATTGCACGTGTTATGAAATTTTAAATTTTTATATACTAAAAGTTATATTAAAAATAGAGAAGTTATAAATAATTATTGAAAGCATATTTCCTATATACAATATTTTTTGTCGCATTTTATCTTTGTGTCTTGCATCCTCTAATCTAACGATTTTTTTGTTGTTGCGATCAAAACACCTCGTGAAAGTACAACATATAATTTTTCATGAGAAAACACGTGTTGTGGAAGATATATGCCAACATGATAACCTTTTTACACTCGTTTTGTTGAATGTCATTGCGAAGGGAAGACGCACATAAAATTGTTTTCTCTTGAATTTTAATGGTATCCTTCATCATTTTAATTGTTGTCCAGTAGTTATTCTTTCATGGATTATATGTTTCCTAAAATCATGGCATCACATTCGAGTTCATTACATAAACTATTTGTTGGGTCTAAATTCTTAATAACATAAGTGGACAATTTTTCTTCGGAACTAATATGTGAAGAGGGTCACCATTCGGTAGCAAGGAATTGAGAATTTCTTGTTGATAATAATTATTCTTATCATCTAGCACTTCATCAAAACCCATAAACTCTATACTGTCTCCGGGGAAAATTTCAATCATTTAATTAGTGTTCAACGTATTCATTAGTCATAAAAAGAATTACACTTTGAGTCAAATATTCTGTTGAACAGACATTGTTTTGATATTTTTGAAAAAACTGAATTAATTAGAATGGACTTTGCGGAGTCTGATCGTCATCCATAATCATTATCTATCTCAATAAGGTGACGAAGTCTTCTTTTACGCTGGTTCAGCTTCATTTCCAGGTTGTAACAGATTTATCTGCAAATCGTTGGTCATCTTGAGCTCTCATATTCTGTATTAGCTGTAATTTCTCCATTTACTCTCAAAGATATGATCTAACCAAACTTACATTAATAGTTAGTTGCATTGACACTCTTGGGACGACTGGTAATACTTGTAAAAAATCTCCCCTGAACACAAAAATGTTTCCTCTATTCTGATGAGTCAAGAATATGTCTTGGACTTCTATCAAAGCAGCCTTTGTAAAATTGCAAAAACACAACATAAAGCTGAATCAAGAAAAGTGTACTTTTCAGAGTAGCAGCGACAAATTCATGGGGCATATGGTCACACAAAGAGAAATTGAGGCAAACCTGACCAAGTAAAAGTAATTGATGAGATGAAATCACCCAGAAGCATCAAAGAAATAGAAAGCACGACAAGTAATTTTTTGGCGATCAACAGGTTCCTGGCAAAGCCAGCATACAGACGAGAACCATTTATTGAAAAAGTGAAAGAGCTCAACACAAGAATGAGATACAAATTGTGAAACCGCTTTCTAAGAAATAAAAAAATATCCAGCATCGCCACTACTGCTGTCATAACCTCTCCATAAAGAAGATCCTTACTTATACCTAGTGGTCTCGTGGCTGCATAAACCAAATACAAGAAGATGGGAAAGCTTATACTGGCCTTAATGATAGCATAAAAAAAACATCAACCTTATTTCCAAGCGCACGTGTCATGCTACCGACCAAATTTCCCATTCGAAGCAAGCTTCATTCACCAATGCTTGACAGGAAGACTTGCTAAAAGGCAAGCTCTAGCAGACTATATGACAGAATTCACAAAAAAAGAAACGGAAGCTGTAAATCTGAGAAACATGTACGACCCTAAGGATAATTGAAAGTTGTTTATGGATGGTGCATCCAGTCAACAGGGGGCAGAAACGGGGGCCACAATCCAGACGTCATATGAAGAGGTCATGGAACAATTTTATCATTTGGTTTCAATGCATCCGACAATGAAGCGGAATAAGAAACACTAATATCCACCTCATCTTAGAACTTAGGGTGAAAAGTTACTGTGTATTGTGATTATATCTTTTGACTAACCAAATTATAGGAAATTATAATGCCAAAGATGAATGGATATTGCAAACTACATACAACAAGTAACGCAGACGCACTTGTCACTTTAGTTAGGATCATCAATAAAAGTCTGAAATAGAAGAGCCATCCCCATATAGTTGCTTAATAAACCAACCATTGACAATCCACCGCCTGAAATTTGAGCTGTAGAAAGGGAGCCAAGTTGGTAGGATCCAATAATCTGAAATGTAAAAGATGGAGAATCGTCGACATATAAACTCGAGGCCGACAAGTTGCACCAACGAGCGGTCAAATATTTGCTAATTAATTGAAGGCTTTCTGAGAGATTGTTTGTAGGATCATACCTTAAATGTCTTACTCTGAAAGAGACCAAGTACATGTTAGCTTGAATCCATGAGTGAATCAGCGACAATAACAGAAGAGGAAGGTCCTTAGCATACAAAGCATAAAATAGAGTGTACCACTGGCCCCAGATGCGTGGAGAAGCCAAAGAGTGCGTTAGGAAATGCAATAAATGTCAATGCTTTGCTCATGTACCAAAGTTAGCTCTTGAAGCATCGACAATGCTAGTCAGTCCATGATCGTTCATGTAGTGGGACTAGACATAGTTGGACCACTCCTAATAGCGTCAACATAAAAGAAATTTCTCCTTGTCGCAACAGATATTTCATCAAATGGATGAAAGTTAAAGCCCTAACCGAATTCTGTGAAAATGAGGTAAAAAGTTTTTTTATAGAAAAATATAATAAGCATATATCTAATTCTAAATTTTTTGGTTTCTGATAATGGACTGCAGTTTACAAGAAGAAAAATCAGAGAATTTTATGAAGAACTATGAAACAAAGCTATATGTGTCACACCATACTACCCACAAGGCAACGGTCAGGCAGAAAGATCTAATCATACATTGCTAGAAAGCTTAAGGAAAAGACTCAAATTTGCTAAAAGAAAATTCACTACTACAAAAATGGGGTAGATGACGGTTAAAACCGTCATTATAATCCTATAATAACGGTTAGCCAACTGTCATCTATCGGGCTATCATCTTTATTCTTTTTAACAAAAACCGTCATAATAGGATACCGCAAATATCAATAAGATGACGGGGAAACCCCATCATCATAGGATGCCTCGAAAATCCTTTAGATGACAGGGAATTCCCGTCATCATAGGTGCTGTAAAAAACCTTTAGATGATGGAGAATCTCTATCATTAAAAGTCTAGTTTCTTCATTAAAAAACTGTCATGGAAAGGCAAATGCCTTTCCATGACAGCAATATATGCAATACTAGGGGCACTAACTGAACATCAAAGAAACACATATGATTAATTAATGAAGAAGGAGATATCTAAACAAATAATGGCACAATAATATAGGAAAATAAAATCTCAAAAATATTGGAAAAGAACATGAGAGAGAGATGGAAAATATTTGGAGGAACAGCAGTGCACACAAATAACCATCAGACATGGAAAAGACATAATATGTACATGCCAATATGAGAAAAGTCAGAACATTAGTACGTAGAGTTTTTTTACACTATACATTTTCTCAATTAAATTAATAATCACTTTTCATCATTAAGTTTTAATCATGATAAAATCGTAGGTTACTATGCTTAAGATTGTTCCGTGGATGAAGTTAAAACCAAGTTGGAACCATTTCTCATGGACACTTCTAATGACTCTGATATCTTTTTTTAGGTAAAACAAATGCCTGCGTCCAATAGACAACATAGGTTCACTCAAAAAATTCATCAATAAATCTTTAATATGAAGTATATATCCATGAGTTCTCACATTATTTAGCTGATAACACACAATTGATCTTAACTTGAAACCTCTTGAAACTGTCTTAAACATTGAGTTCAACCAAATAGTTATGAATTCGAATGACCATACATGCCCACAATCACCAGAAAAAGAAATCACTGGTAATGAATCCCCTAAAAATGTAGCCAGCATGCTTTCTACTGATATTCCCAAGAGTGAGCAAAATAAAACTTGCATGATCCAGTACAAATAGAAGAAGTGGAAAATGAGAGGGAAATGGAAAATAAGGAGAATTAGACAGAAATAGGAGAAAATGAGGGATAGGAGAATTCAGAGAGTGAATAAGAGCTCAAAAAGGGAGGAGAAAACTCAATACCAACCCTAAGCCCATATTTTTAGGCACTAAAAGATCCTAACTATAATATTAATTAAAACACCCTCATTCAATAGGAAATTACATAAAATGCCTAATTCACCTTAATCAGAAAGAAATAAAGTACCAAAATAGATACTCTAATCCTAAATCCCATAACAATGGTTATTCTATTCATACTTTCATCATTGCAATGTTATTCCAAACAGGGGAAATAAAGCTAATGCCATGAGCTACAAAGAAGTTTGTTGAGCTTACAGTTTCTTAGCCGACAAAATAGATAAGTACCTTGAAGCTTCTGGTTGACAAAAGCATGGAGAGCATGACCTTTTGATTCAATCACCAGAGCTGGTTAGCTTCCTTTCTTTAAGAACTATTCATTTTCGTTGACTAAAATACTGCAAGTGAGTGGTTCATCAATCTCAAAGTCGACATAAAATGTAAATTTTCTGAATTATGTTTTCTTTAATCTTTTATAATCTACAGTAACAATAAAAAGAAACTAGTATTGAGAGAAGTTATGTTACAGTAATCCAAGCAGTCTCCAGTAGAAAAATCTAATCATATTCACATAAAAAATAGTCAATAAGATGCAAATGGAACACATAAGGCATGAAAATCGTATGCAAGAAACATGAAATAATCTTTATCAGCTCAAGTAGGTTTTGAAATTCATGTGTCCAATTCCATTAACATGAAAATTGCTCTTTTCTACAACATATTTATCATGGAACTCATCACTAATTAGGGTGTCATATCTTTTGAAATATCCAATATCGATCACCCAGTATATCGAACAAAAAGAAAGATCATCCAGTAGATTAAACCTGGACACTTAAAATGGTACCAGTAGAACTAGCAACAAGTAACAAATAGCTATCTATTAAAGGAAGCCAGTCAGCTTTGGTGATTGAATAAGTGACTACCCTCGATACAACAACCTACTTCTTGTTGCTAGCAAAACACATGACTCTTTTTTATCCTTTTTTCAAATGTATATTCCTTAATGTTTCAAGTTTGTTTCATCTTCTTTTCCTTCTTTTTATTTTTTGGGTGTTGGGGTGGGGGAGAGTAAATTCTTCATACATTTTTGACATATGTAAGTGAGAAAAGACATAAATGCCGCTTATCTAGCCATCCACATTTCCCAACGGATGAAAGCAGAGTTAGGTGCAAAAACATTTCCGGTTAAGTAATATCAACCAATGATTATTCACACGGACTACAAAGAGAAGATTTCAAAACCAATAATCACTTTTTCGAGTAAAATAAGAAGGAGAAGAAGAGGAACATGGCGAAGCAGTGCACTTGAGCTACAATACCAATAATCCAATTGTCAAAACCTCATTTTGATAATTATTTTCAATGCTCATAGTTTAGTATGCCAAACTGAAATGAATAATGCTGTTGTATAATATGATACATATAATAAGATTAACTAGAAACTATTTTTCAAAAAATCAGAAACTCTGAACAAAAATGCTCATATTTTCTTGTTAGATAAATCTTAAAAGATTACCTGATCAAAAGTAATTGAGACAACATTGGTATGACTAGCTTTGTTCTCTTTTTCTTGACCTAACCTAAATTTAAGCACATATAACATCACATTGAATTCAAGGTACAAAGTATTGAACACATGAACATGCTAAATTATCAAGAAAATGCAGAAAACCAACATATATGTGCAATTATATAATCTAATACACAACCCCGCGTTATAGAAGATAGCTAGAATCTTTAATAAAATGAGCGTATATCCACTTAAGCAGAACAAGTCAATCGACTTAATTCCAAAAGTCAGAGCAAGAATAAACTGGATAAATAAACTGACCAGGCTCGAGAGGAAGAACCCGACTGATTGAACTTCTTCCACATCTACTTCTCTTCATCGAGTTGAAACACACACACACACACACACATACAAAGAAAGAGAGAGAGATGTGAGAAGATACATGAGAGAAGAACATTTATGTTCTCTGACTCGATTGCCTCTTTCTCTAACCAGGGTCGAGGGGAAGAACCGACCGATTGAACTTCTTCTGCATCTGCTTCTCTTCATCGAGTCAAAACACAGAGAGAAGAAGAGTGAGCAGAGAAGAGGGGAAAGAGAGAGAGAATAAGAAGAAGAGGCGAGAGAGAGAACCCTAGGTTCTCTGACTCGAGCGCTTGTTTCTTTATTCCCATATCTAAAAAAATGAAAGATGGAAAGATAGAGAATCAGGGTTAGCATATAAGGTGACAATTTTGTAATTGTTGAATATTTTCAGCATAATGTAATGACAACATAGTTTTCCACTGTCATAATAGGTAAACTTATTATGCAGGGTTAAGTAAAACCTTTCATTTTAGCTTAAATAAGTTTCTTTACACTCCAGAACCATTTTTAGATGACAGGTTTAAGAGAGTTATCATAGATGCTAATACTCTGCTGTCATCTAAAACTAATTTTGTAGTAGTGATTAGTTGAAGAACTGCCAACAATGTTATAGGCATAACATATAACACTTCAAGAATCTATCGGCAAAACCCCCTTCGCCTTAGCCTTCAGAGCAGAAGCTGCCATACAAGCAGAATTAGATTGTCCAACCATAACATCAAACATTGAAGAAAATGAAAATTTAGAAATGATGAAAGGGGACTTAGACTTGCTCAAAGAAAGGACAAAAGCTGCTCTCATCAGGCTTGAACATTACAACTAAAAATGAAAGTCATAGTTTCAGATATAAGTCTACCAAAGAGAGTTCCGGCCATGAGAGACTTAGTCCTTCAATGAAATTGGCAAGCGGATAACAAAAGGAAGAGCTCAAATTGTGAAGTTCCATACATCGTTAAAGTAGTAGGTAGAAAATGATCATATTGGTTAACTACAAGCGAAGGAAATGAACTAGCCAAGCTGTGGAAACTACAAGTTAAAGGGAATTAACTAGCTAAGTCATGGAACATGACTCACTTACAGATATATTATGTATGAGTAATTTATTTTGTGTTCATATATTAAATCTAATAAAAGTTCTTAATTCTGTTATTTTTCCCGTTAAGGTTTCCCACATAAAATCATCTCTTCCTTTTATTACTGCATTATTTTTGTTGAATTAAATAAATTTGGACGGAGAGTTATAATCTCAAGTCCATAGAAGCTTGGGAAGGGGGAGTCTTAAACAAGCTCGAATTTTAAAAAATAATAATAATAATAAAAGAAGGAGAGCTATAAGCCTAATTTAGTAAAAGGGAGAGTTCTTAACTGAACCTAAATCTTGACAAAAATGAACACAGATGCCAAAAGCCTAAGTTCACAAAGGAAAAGTTTGATAAGAGACTTGATAAGCCCAAAACTTAATAAAATGCGCCTAAGCATGTCGAGCGACTGCTTAAGTTAAATGCTATAAAATGGCTAAGTATGTCAAACGACTACTTAAGGCAAAAACTTGAAATTTCCTAAGCTAGTCAAATGGTTGCTTAAGGTAAAAACTCTATGAAATGCCTAACTATGCCAAGTGGCTAGTTAAGGCAAAAATACTATAAAATGTCTAAGTATGCCTAGTGAGTGTTTAAGGTAAAAACTTGAAAAATACCTAAGTATGCCAAAGCTGTTTGCCACTTAGAACAAAATATTCTAACTGTCTAAAACATCCACCAAATTAAACTCAAGAAAGAATAAGAAAGAGCAACTTTCATTTATATAAGGTAAACATAAAATTTATAGAAGGAAAAAGGGGTAGTCGATCTAAAACTATATGCTCAACTAGAGGCTAGAAGCCTGTGAGTTTCCTCAGATACCACTTCTTTCGTTACAATTTCATGAGCAACTATAGTGTAAGTGTTTCCCCCATCTTCAGTCGGTGAGAGAGATGCACCTGTCAACTTGAACTAGGGAGCATCCTGAGAAGAGTCATCTAGATAATTGATTGTACAAACTTCCTCCTTAAGCTTTCGAAACTCTACATTATAAACAATTCAACATCAACTTCTTTTTCACTCACGACCTCAGTAATTGTACTAGCATAAGCACCGTCCATTTTCTCTACCACAGCTCGAACATTATTAAACTCGAGGGTCGGCTTTAACACGAACCTCTTCTACCACAAGCTTACAAGCTACCAACTCACTCTTAATGTCGAGAGCCTCTTGCTCCTTCATCGCCTGCTGACATTTTAAGTCAGATGTGTCATGTTCATATCTGACCATACCGCCGCCATCAACTTTGTTTGTCTATAAGGACGTTGTGAAACTTTGCCACCTAGCAAGTCAATAGGAAAGAAATCAAGAATACTCATGATAACTATAATTTATAAAAAAAAATGGAGAACTTATCTTCATAAGGTTATGCCAAGAGCCTACTGAAGAGGATCATCATGTTTTCCATCTAGATAATCAACATCCACGAGACATCAAAGTTATCTTACCAGTTTGTGCATCCACTAAGAATTCAGCTGTAAAGGGAATCCTAGGGTTAGAACCAGTAGGAAAAAGACTCCAAAATAGTGGTGCCCCTTCAGAAGTGCCTACTATCATCTGATGGGAAAGTTATCACATAGGAGCATCCAAATAACCACGAAAGCAGGCGGCGATGTCATGTAGGATAGTAAAACATCAGGCCCTACAGAAGGCATGGAAAAGCGAAAAGGCATCTTGGGGGCAAGAGTCGCATGGAGTAGTGAAGAAGATGCCCTCGGAGAGAAAGCCACTGGGAGTGGTGAAGCAAAAATTCTGGGATAAACATTCCTCCTAGAATGTGATCGATAAAGTGAATGTGGATTGAACTACAGGATCTTTAAAATCTACTTCCCCACATTCAGGATTGGACCCAAAAACTGGATTATTACATATAGTAGGGGAAATGGATCAATTAGATGAGGAGGGGTTGAAGGAAATGAATTCCATGCGTTGGATCAAGCGATCACTGACAGACTTGAGTATTCAACCAGTAGTAGTTGTGATTTCAGCTATGTCATCGGGTGTCTCAAACGGTGTGTTGTTCTTCTTCTTATTTGAAAAAAGAAGATAATAAGTCATAAAGAAAAAATGAGATAACAATAGCAAGAAACTGAAAAGGAGTGGAGGGGGTAGACTTGGAACGCCTCAGCATTCCACCATTTGTCCCCCTTTGGCAGATCAAGAATCAGGGGTCCACCAACTAAGTTACTATCGGGGCAGTGAATTACATCCCATGTTTCTCTCTCTATCTCTCTCTCTCTCTCTCACACACACACACACACACACACACACACACACACTCTCTCTCTCTCTCTCTCTCTCTCTCTCGGTCCAATGACTCAAGCTAGGACAAAAAGGATGAAAGAAACTTTACAAGGTAAAACCATGGACTTGCATTACAAATGGGCTATTCTAGAAGATCCCAAGTCGTCACCAAGGATAATCTCTTATCTTTATGTGTAAGGCTTGGATTTGGAAGAACAAGGATTGAAATCCATTACATGAGGCCCACTTTTTATGTGTTTAATGGGTTTTGGGCTTAAATAGGGCTAATCCATGGCATGAGACCTAATTCGTTGTTTATGCATTTTTTTGGGTTTTGGGCTTCAAATGGGTTTTATTTTATTTTAAATTGTTTGTCGGGTCTTGGACTTTGGGCTTATTTAGATTTTGGGTTTATTTTATTTTTATTTTATGCTTATTTTCTTTTAGGGTCTCTATATAAGGGTGGTTATGAAGTAAAAATCGTGACCTTTAGTCATTAATAATACTATTCAGTGAGCTTTTACTTTGCGTTCGTATGTTCTTAGTAGAATATATAATTTTAACTTATCAAGGAAGTGACCAACATTGTGGCGTCTCAAGATTAGGATTTTAAGGACTTATTTTTCCTTAAGATTCTAATTTGATCAACTTCAATTCTTTTCTAGCTTTCGATTTGTTTCTAGCTCGTTGATTCAAGAGTTCCTACGAAAAATCACCTAGTGGGTTCGTATCAATCGGTATCAGAGCATTGGTTTCTGGAAACAGATTGTTAACATGAGTAGCGGCGGAGAACAATAAAAGATCAACATGAAGGTGCTTATGAAGTCATTTATTGATCAATTTAAGTTGCCGAATGTGAGATTTGATTGTTTACAATCATCTGCTGGTTCAAGATCCAATACAAGACATTTGTTGGAGGAAGATGAGGAATTTATTCTGATGGTGGGAGTACTAGTAAAAAGTGGAGAAAGAGTAATAGAGAAAATAGGGATAGCAATTTGGGAAGCATTAAAATGACGATCCCTACGTTCCAATGAAAGAACATTCAGAGTTGTATTTGGAGTGGGAGAGTAAAATTAAACATGTATTTGATTAACATAATTATGTGGAAGAGAATAAACTTAAATTGGCAGCCATAGAGTTAACTGATTATGCAAGTATTTGGTGGGATCAATTATTCCTAAGTAGGAAAAGGAATGGAGAGAGAACTATTCATACTTGGGAGGAAATGAAAGTGGTGATGCGGAAGAGATTTATATCTAATCACTACTATACAGATTTGTAAAGAAACTTACAGAGGCAAACTCAAGGTTCTAAGAGTGTGGATGCGAGAAAAGAAAGTGAGAGAAAATAAAATGAGAGAAAAGAAATTCAAAGAAAAGAAAATGAAAGAAGAGAAATTGAGAGAAGAGAGAATGAGATAAGAGAAATTGTGAGAAACAAAAATAAGAGAAGAGAAATTGAGAGAAAGGAGAATGAGCAACAAGAAGATGAGCGAAAGGAAATTGAGAGAAAGAAAATTAAAGAAAATAGTGAGACCGAGAGGAAAAGTGAGAGAAAATGAGAAAAAGACAAGAAAATGAGTGAATTTGTTGCAAAAGTGAGGTTAAGAGTGATCTGATTGTGAGACACCAAATACTTGTACTTATGAACAAGGATGCTTATTTTTCCACTAATGACCTTAACCCCTTTTTGCCTAGTATTGTATTATCTTTATTGCAGGATTTTGAGGACCTATTTCCTGAGGAGATTCCCCATGTATTACAAAGGCAAATGGATGAGTTAATTCAAAAGGGTTTCGTGAGGAAGCGAG
Organism: Datisca glomerata; assembly: GCA_003255025.1. Taxonomy (NCBI): domain Eukaryota; kingdom Viridiplantae; phylum Streptophyta; class Magnoliopsida; order Cucurbitales; family Datiscaceae; genus Datisca; species Datisca glomerata. The sequence continues at coordinate 3,467,057 of QANY01004652.1, forward strand.
GAGATATAAAGCCAAGGCTAAGCAAGTCAATAAGAGGTGTTTACACGTTGTTTTTCAACCTAGAGATTGGGTTTGAGCGCACATGCATAAGGAGATGTTTCCTACACAAATGAAGTCAAAATTGCAGCCTAGAGGAGATGGACCTTTTCAAGTCTCAGAACAAATCAATGATAACGCCTACAAGCTAGATTTGCAAAAGCAACTATGATAATGTTAGTGCAACTTTTAATGGCTAATTTATCTTTATTTGATGTAAGTGATTCGAAGATGAATCCTTTCAAAGAGGGAGGGAATGATGGAGATCGAGAAGTTATTTCCAAAGACTTGCAAGATCTATTACAAGGAATTGGCGGTCCAATGATTCGAGCTAGGACAAAAATGATGAAAAAGGTTTTATAAGGAAAAATCATGGACTTGCATGACAGAGTTTTATTCTAGAAGATTCCAAGGAGTCACCAAGGATAATCACTTATCTTTATGTGCGAGGCTTGGATTTGGAAGAACAAGGATTGAGATCCATGACATGAGGCTCAATTCGTTGTTCATGTGTTTTTATGAGTTTTGGACTTAAATAGGGTTAAACCATGACATGAGGCCCAATTCGTTGTTTATGTGTTTTGAGCTTAAATATGGTTTTATTTTATTTTAAGTTGTTTGTTGGTCTTTGACTTTGGACTCATTTAGATTTTTGGTTTATTTTATTTATTTTATTCTTATTTCATTTTAGGGTCTTTTTATAAGGGTGGTTATAATGTAAAAATCGTGACTTCTAGCCATTAATAATATTATTCAGTGAGCTTTTACTTTGTGTTATTGTGTTCTTAGTAAAATATAAAATTTTGACTTATCAAGGAAGTGACCAAGATTAGGATTTTAAGGACTTAATTTTTCTTAGGGTGCTAATCTGATCAACTTCGATATGTTCCTAGTTTCTGATTTTCTTCTAGCTCGTTGATTCAAGGGTTCATAGGGCAGGTCGTCTAGTGTGTTCATATCACAAACTCTGCTTCTTATTTAAGGAACATTAGGAGAGAAGTTGTACCTCATGGTAGAAATGAAAAAGGAAGAAGAACACATATACAGATAAGAGTACAAGCTAACATAGTAAGAAATGAGAAAGTGAAGAAGCCTCCGACATAATGCATGAACGCAAAAAATAGGTTTCACTAAGAAAAAGCAAGCAATTTAATGCCTAGAGATGAAGCGAGACAGAATGGTAACCTTCGTCGTAACCAGTCAGAGAATGACAACTTCATTGAGATCTCTGGTAGAATTCAAAAAAGAGAAGGCGACAAGAAGGGCTTGAATTCAAAAAAGAGAATATAAACAGAAACAGAAAAGCTGGTAGATGCCTGACCAAACTTTGTACAACTTCATTGAGATCTCTGTCCTTTGGTCCCTCGACTTTTCTATCTCTCTCCATCTCTCTCTCAAATGCCAACTTTTTGCACAATTGGATCTGCACACCCCTATTGTCATAACATCATATCACCATATCATCTTCGTCTTTGTCTTTACCATCATCTCACCAGGACACATATTCTCTGCCCAACAGATTAGATTCTTTTCACCTTGTCTCCTAATTATTGCGACGATTTAATTAATTGTTAATTGCTCATAGTCTCAATCTCACTCGACTAATCTTAATCTTATGATCGATTTTCTGTTGATCAAGAGGAAATTCCTTTTGAGGAATACAAGAGTTACTAAAGAAACATAATTAACTCCAACTTCGATTCTCAATTCATGCGCCAATCTTCCATCACCAATACTATATTAATTGTTTTTCTTCTTCAAAGTTTTTCTTTTTGAGATTTTTATGTGTCTGAGGTAGTGCTGAAGAAAGCAAAGGATATACTGCCATACTGGCTTCGAATATTGTGCACCGAAATTTAATATTTTTTAATGTCAATAATAAATTGTTTTCTTCGAATATTGTGCACCGAAATTTAATATTTTTTAATGTCAATAATAAATTGTTTTAACTTTTGACTAATATGGGAAGAAAAAACAATCTTATCTATCGATAAGGGTGTTTATGATTCGGTTCGATCAATTTTTTGATGAAAAATCAAATTGAACTGAATCTTCAGTTCGACGATAAAGTCGAACCGAGCTAAATATTGAATGTTCAAAATATTAAACTGAACCGAACCTTGAATTACGGTTCGTTTTAGTCATTCGGTTTGATATTATTAATTAAAAATATTTTTTAAATAATTTTTGAACGATATTCTTGATAAAAATATAAAATTAAAGTTTTGCTTCGGTTCGGTTTTATGAGAAGTTATATATAAAAAATAAAAAATAATATAATTTAATGTTTCGGCTCGGGTCGGTTCGGTTTGAAAATCACTAAAATCTCGAACCAGAACGAAACTTCGGTTCGACGATTTTTCCAAACCGAACCGAACACATATAAAGATCCGACCGAATCGATTATTTTAGTTCGGTTCGTTAAGCTTGATCAGTTTGAGACAATTTTAAACTCCCTTACTTATCTAGGGAAAAAAGAAAGAAAGAAAAGTTTAATGGTTTGCATCAAAAAATTGTAAAATAGGGTTTGAATCGTATCAATGCACATGAAGATGCATTAAGCAAATGATTTTGTCTTAACGACATTCAATCATGTTGCTTAACCTCTAGCAAGAATATGTGTATAGGATTTCATTTATAACTTTTTTCTTCCTTATTTTTTTATAATACTACTATTATTTTATATAAGGTTATTGGTTATATGAATGAATAGATGTACCACGATATCACAACCAGGCTGAAACCCATGTACCACCTTCATCATGTAACTCAACCCAACATATTATTGTATTAAAATAAAAGAATTAACAAAAGAAAGCGTAAAAAAAATAGCAGAACCTAAAAAAATCATTAGAAATAAGTGAATAACAAAAATTCACACAACAAGAAAAACAACTTTATGGAGGCGGTGCTCGTCTTCTATAGCGGCGGTTTTAATCGCTGCCAAAAAGAGTTGCAACGGTGCATAAACCGCCACCTTATCTACCGCCGTAAAGATTTTTGGCGGCTGTGTTTCCGTCGCCGGAGGACAGCCGGCAAATGGGGATCTTTACCAGCGGGTTTTTCTCTCTTCATCGGCGGTTTCTAACCATCGATAAAGCATGTTTAGCAGCAGTACAAGCTGCTGCTAAATGCCCACAAACTAAAAAAAATAAATTTCGTGACGGTTTTAAACCGTTTCTATAGGCTCCAAAATTACCGCTATAAATTGAAATTTTGGCCATAATTTTTTCTATTTTTTAAATATCCCATAATTTTCATAAATACATGTTTCAGAAAATATTCTATCTAACAGATTTGACTTGCAGAGGATATACTGTCGTACTGGCTTCGAATACTTTTGACACTGAAATTTAATACTTTTTTTAATGTCAATAATAAATTGTTTAACTTTTGACTAATATGGGAAGAAAAAGAAAACTTATCCGTAAGGGTGTTCACGGTTCCGTTCGGTCAAATTTTTTATGAAAAATCGAACTGAACTGAAACTTCAGTTCGGCGATAAAGCCAAACCGAATTGAATCGTGAATGTTAAAAAAACCAAACTTAATCGAACCGTGAGTTTTGGTTGGATTTGGTTCTTCAGTTTGATATTATTAATTAAAAATATTTTTTCAATAATTTTTAAATGATATTATTAAAAAAATATAAAATTAAAGTTTTGCTTCGGTTCAGTTCGGCTCGGCTTTATAAGATATTATTTATAGAAAATAGAAAAATAATATAAATTTAATGTTACGGTTCGGGTCGGTTTGGGTTGAAAACCACTAAAATTTTGAAACCGAATCAAACTTCGGTTTGGCGATTTTCTCGATCCGAACCAAACATATATAAAGATCTGACAGAACCGGTTATTTCAGTCCGGTTCATTTTGGTTCGATCGGTTTGGGATAATTTTAAACACCCCTACTTATCCGGGAAAAAGGAAAAAAAGAAAGAAAGAATATGTCTATGGGATTTCATTTATAACTTTTTTCTTCCTTATTTTTTATAATGCTACTATTTTTATATAAGGTTTTTGGTTATATGAATGAGCAGATGTACCTATTTTATCTCAACCAGGCTAAAACTTCTGTACCATCATCATCATCTAACTCAACCAAATATATTATTATATTAAAATCAAAGAATTAACAAAAGAAAGCATAAAGAAAAAAATCAGCAGAACTTAAAAGAATGTATGTTGCAAAATCATTAGAAATAAGTGAATAACAAAAATTCACACTACAAGTAAAACAGATTATGGCGGTGGTATTCGTCGTCTATAGCGGCGGTTATAACTGCTGCTAAAAAGAGTTGCAACGGTGCATAAACCGCCGCCTTATCCACTGCCGCAAAGGTTTTTGGCGGCGGTGTTTCCAACCCCCGGAGGACGACCGACAAAGGGGATTCTTTGCCGGCGGTTTTTTTCTCTTCGTCAGCGGTTTCTAACATCGGTAAAGTGTGTTTAGCGGCAGTACAAACCGCACCTAAATACCCACAAACTGAAAAAAAAATATTTCCCGATAGTTTTAAACCGTCTCTATAGGCTCTAAAATTTCCGCTTTAAATTGAAATTTTGGCCACAATTTTTTCTGTTTTTCAAAAATCCCATATTTTTAAAAAATACCTATTTCAGAAAATATTCCATATCACATATTTCATAATCTATCAATACAAAAATTTCAACAATTCAGAGTCTATCAATTCAAATATTCACAAATTCTTACTTTTTGAACATTGACAAATTTAAAAATTCACAAATTTTAAAGATCCAGAATCCATCAATTGAAACATTCATAAATTCTAAAGATAAAACAATATTATAAGTTCAAACTTAAGAAAATATAGTTTTTCCATCGTCATTGAACTTTATGCAATCATGAAGTTGAGGGATGATCTCAAGAATCCTATAAACACATTAAAAATGAACAAAATTAGTATTAGTGTTGGAATAAATATAATTTATAATTACTTAAAGTAGATATTCCTTAGAAATCTTACATGATCACCGCCGGGGAATGAGAACGAAGAAATTTTGTACTTGCATCATTTCATAAGGTACGCCACTTGGCATTGAAGTTGAACTTGATCATCTTGAAGTTGATGGACGTGTGACTTAACTCTCATGTTATGCACGTGGAACGAACGCCTCTTCAGAAAAATGGTTGTTGTTCTACGATCTAAATATACTGGTGGGAGTTGGACCTAGTCTCATTCCACGGGCTCGTCCATGATGCTCTAGACCTATAACTTCAGATTATGCATTTCTAGGGGTGATATTATTCCTATCCTACGTTTGAGTTGCTAGAAGTTCTTGCATTTTCTCCTATAACACAAATAAACAATTCGATCACATATGTGATAAATATAGTTGAAACAATTAAAAATATTGACAAATATAGACTTAAAACTAATTCTTACAGCTTTAGAAGAAGATTTTTAATCTATTCAATTCCCATCTTTGCGTTTATGCGTTTCTATGAATTGTTCGACTGCATTGTGCACTCTCCCCAACACCTCCGCCTATCATTATGTTTCGAAAAATTATATTTTGATCATAATACTAAAAACAAAAATATTACTTATAATAAAAAAGATTTGCGTACCATCTAACTTACGCAATAACTCAAACAATCCCGATAGTGCTTCATTACTCAATCTAGGAGGACACTTGAGGTGATAAAGATGCACAATAAATGAGAGTTTTGAAAAACTTTTGCATCCTGGATATAAAGGTTCATTACTATCTCTAACTAAGTTAGAGAAATTATTCCCCTCTATGCATTGAGCATCATTTAATTGCTCATTCATATTATTAGCAATTGGTTCTGTTTGCAAATCATTTATTCCTCTCTCGTTATCCATAACTCTGAATGCATCTCGCAACAAGTCATGCATATTGTCATCACAAGCTTCATACACAGATGTATGATTCACTTTTCTTTCATTAAGCTTTTCTCCATTTGAATTTTACAATATGAACACCATGGAAAAACCAACGTGTATTAGCAATGCAAAACCCATTACACACCAAGTGTCCATGCACACTCTCCCTATTCATCCTCAGCATATTCACACAACGTTTACATGGACACAAAATCTTACCATCTACAGAGACTCTTTCAAGAGTAAAATAAAAAAACTTCTCAACTCTATTAAGGTACTCTTGACTAACTTAATATTTTTCAATCAAACTTTTATCCATATTAAAATTAATCTGACACGGATTTTCCCACTCCTTTTACAGTAATATTCCTATTTTTTATGGAAAAAAACCCATTAATAAACAAAACTGATAGTGAAGAAAAAAGAAGCTAAAGAGGAAGAATATGGCAATGAACTTACATCCCTATTGAGGCTTTCTGATGGAAAGAAGGAGTGGAAGACAAAAGTGATGGGGAAAGGTCAAAAAGGAAAAAAAGTTGGTTTTTCTATCTTATAATCAATTGTTGCCCCTTTTGCGGTTGGCTTATAGACAAAAGTTACAAGTGGTATGGTTATAAAAGTAATGAATAGAGCCATTAGAACCACATATACATATATATGTACGCTTTTAATGTATACATAATGAATATGTATGTGAGATATAAACTACGGTCTCTATCGTTGCTACTCAATAGCGTGAATCACGACCTTGATTACTAACTTAAATCAAATCACATAAACAAGGATTGATAAATAATGAATTCCAAGGACCTCATTTCAAGAAAATGAAAGGTAACCACCCAGGCACCGTACAAAGGACAAAACTGACCTCTATTAGGCTCATGGCACTTGGCCATGATACCTTATTCATTTATTTTTCGACCCTTTAATGCATCCATCCATCGAGATTTTTCCAACTTGGGTTAGTTGATGGCATTTAAAGTTTGATAACCAAAAAAAGAAAAAAAAATCCTAGATCACAATAATATCTTGTTTTGTCGTTTATGTTTGAACATTTAGATTTTTTTCAATAGAAGCAACGAAAGAGATAGAAGCAAGATTAGCAGAGCTGAAACATATTTCATTAATCCCTTCAAATTTCATTAGTAGATAGAGACCCAATTCATTTATAGCAAAAAGAAAAGCTCCATAGCATAAGGCAGAGAATGAAAGACAGAGAGAGACTCATGGGGAAGACCGACAGTGGAAGAGATGAGGCGTGGATGAGCGGAGATCGACGACGAAGACCGACAAGGAAGAGATGAGCCGTGGATGAGCGGTGATCGACGGTGAAGACTGACGGGTAAAAGACGAGGAGTGAATTGATGAGTGGCCAGATCCTCTAAATCACTTGAGAGTCTGAGAGTTTGAAGAAGGAAAAGTAAATCACGAGTTATGGGACAATATAGGGATTTAAAGAAGTTTTAGCGGCGCTTAATGAACCGCCACTATTATGGGAAAAAACCGCCGCAAACATAATATCTTTAGCGGAGATTTTTGAACATCCTCATTGTTTTTTCTATCAGTGGTTGCCATAACCGGCGGCATAAAACTGTCGCAAAATGCTATTTTTCTTGTAGTGTCAGAGCATTCCCTCAGCAAGTTGGAGTAACTATACTATGAGTCCTAGATGCCAAACAATCTGCAACTCGGTTACCCTTTCAATAAATGTGAGTAACAATAAAATTCTTCAATCATTTAAATTTAAACATATATTTCAAACAGTACGCCAACTCCATGTGATTTTCGAGTCTGCGTAAGAGCTAATTACTATTCTCTCAATCTCAGAAGTGAGTGCGTGATGAGAAAAATGAAAAGACACAGGGAGACGACAAGCCCCTAGATTAATGTACATACCTCTCACAAGAGACTTCAAAGAAAGATGTAATGAATGATGATCATCTATCAAATCAACCAATGTAGTTCCCAACTAGTTGTTTATCTAAAAATGAACCTTAGAATGACGACCATTCAACCACCCAGACTCAAGCATCATATGAATATAATGATATTTTAGGCCATGCCAAACATAAGAAGATATATACCATGACCTCGGTCGGTGATCCTATATGAAGTAACAAGCAAGAAGATATATGAAGTTCTTAGTCAACAACCTCCAAGTGAATTTTTTCAACATTGCCTGATTAAGAATGCAAAGGTCCTTGAAGCCGATACCACCTTCCTCTTTAGGTTTACAACAAAACTTCCAAGCTAGTGGAACATATTTACGAGTATCAACTGAACCTGTACAAAAGAAATTTCTAATAGCAGTATTTAAATCCTTCAAAAGAGAGGAAGCCCAACGGTAAATTTGAAAAGAATGCAAAAAAGAACATTGGAATTAATGAGACATAGTCTGCATGTTATAGATAAAGTTAAACTTTTCTAATATTCTTATTTGCTTTTAATTTTATAAGCCCATGGGATCAACCATTGATGTTTAAGTGCATCAACAAAGAGAGGAACTCCTAAATAAGTCATAGAATATCCTTCCTTACACATTCTAGACATCGACAAAATAACAATAATTTGAGTCTCCAAGATGCCTCTACCGAAATAAATTGATGATTTATCCCAATTCACCGATTGATCTGAGAGGAAATTATAAAACTCAAAAGTATCTAAAACCACGTGCAAATTCTTAGAAGTGTTGTTGCAGACAAGAAGAACATTTTCCGCGTAAAGAAATTGAGTTGGAGCACGCATCCCAATTAGAGAAGATATCGAAATCAACGAACATGAATCTACCAGATGTGAAATATATCTGCTAAAAAAGTCATCATCCAAATACAAAAGAAGTGGTGAGAGGAGATCACCATGTCGCACATCTCGCCAACATCTGAAAAAGCTCTTAGGAGATCCATCGATAAGAATCGAGATCCTCACTGTATCAAAAATATTATTAATCCACACAATAAAACGCTAAGAGAAATCAAAACACATCAGAACCTCAAAGAGAAATTTCTAGTTGATGGAATCAAAAGTTTTACGAATGTTAATTTTCATAGCAAAATGACCACCATGAGTGCTATTGTTCAAAACATTAAAACATTTAAATGTATCAGAAATACGGTCAATCATTTGACATCCTCAAATGAAAACCATATTGATTGGGAGAAATAATTAGAGAGCAAATAACGGAAAGATGATCACTATTGATCTTGGTGATAATTTTAAACAAAAAGATACTTTAAGTAATAAGACAAAACTGATCAATCGCTATAGCATTCAGAATCTTTGGAATAATGATCCTAAAATTTGAGTCGAAATCTGGTAAAATATTTCCTATATGAAAAAACTCTTGCATGATCCAGATAAAATCTGACCCCACAATATACCAACAATGATAATAAAATTTACTTGAGAAACCATCCGATCTTGGAGCATTAAGAGAACCTCATGTCAATCGCAATTTTCTTTATCTGATCAGAAGAAGGAACTTGAAAAAAGGATGTATTATCTACATCATTAACCAAAGAAGGATCATACTTTTTACTTTTGAATGGTAGAATTATTTGAACTGCAATCGTCAGAATCCAAAAGATCTATAATGCTACTATGTCTTCGTATGAAAATTGATCGGATTAGATTTCTTTTATACAATATAAATTGACACGGTAGTTATGCTAATGAACGCTGCGCTAATAGTTCGTGGCTCTAGTCCCGCGAACTTATAATTTTGAAAAAAAAAGTTTGTTTTCCAAAAGTAAAGAAAGATCATGATTGTTGTTTATAAAGTAAAGGACAAAATGTTGAATTTGATAAAATTGGCACTAGTTTTTGCAACTTTAATCATTATCGGATTAATGTTTAAAAATTTCAATCACACTTGTATAGTCTCACACTAATCCCAAGCCATTATCAATGGGTATGTGATTCTACAAAATGAACAATTAATAAACTTAAAGCATATGATGAATGAAACAAATAAATCACAATTCATTAATATCAGAAGCAGATCAATTTACCACATGAAATCATGTGTCTCACACGCAAGCGCACACTCTAATCAGTAGTAAACCCAGGAGTTTGCAGTATAGCACCATAGTCAATACAACGATTTTCCAAATCAGTTGTTTAATATTTAAATTGTAGTAAGTACCAGAAAACCCTCCCTCCAATCTGAAACAACCATTTTCTTTTCATCTCTCCCTTCTCTTGCTTTCTCCACTCTCCTAATTTGCTACTGTTTCTTGCTGGACTCTTTTCACCTCAAATCACGACAATGAAAAGAAGAGGCAAAAAATGTCAAAAACGAAATCACATCTAAGGTCCAGCTCTCTCTCTCTCTCTCTCTAAAAATAGCTCCAAAACCCCGAAGTTTCTTAAAACCCAGGTTCGAAACCCCCTTCTTAACCTCTGACATATTTCAATCCCCAAAAATTGTAGGTTTTGATTCATACCCAAAAACTTTGAAGCTCAGACGTATATATTTCAAAACAAGACTTGTAGCTTTTGATCCAGACCCGATGTCCACTCCAATAGACGAACTACAGCCACCGCCCGGGGATATGACGCAGCAGCAATCCTCCAGGACTCATTCGGGTCATGGGTCGGTCGGACCTTTTATTGCAGTGCTTGCGGTTATTACAATCCTAGGAGTCATAGCAGGCATGATTGGTAGACTCTGTTCCGGCCGTCCCATCATGGGTCGTGGTCAATACGACGTCGAAGGATGGGCCGAGAGTAAATGTTCGTCCTGTCTCGACGGCAGAATCGCTCCTCCTCCTCCGCGTCGTCCGCCTGAAACCAACACCCTAGAGGATATCCCGGTGGCAGTACCGGTGGGGACACCGGAAGAGATGAAGGAAGGCGAGGAAGAATCCCAGCAGCAGAATTCGCGTACCAGCGCCGGCGGTATTGCGTCTTAACAGAGAAATTTCACTTTTTTATATATATTTTTTATTTTCCAGGAGGGATAAATTAAACCTGGGCGTTTACATTTGAGTTCATCCACTTCTTTCTTTGTTTGCTTAATTAATTTTTTTTTCAGTAGAAACTTTTGTCATTAATTTAACATTAATTATTTTTTCGTAGGAATATATGTGAATGTTTGGGAGAACTCATGATGCTAGTTTTTTCCCCTATAATTATGATAAATAAATATTATAGTATTCAATTTCATTTTGATGACTATTTCAACAGTATATTCCAGATGTTTCTGTTTTGTTCATTCCCTTTTCAAAACAAATTCATAATATATTAAGTCATAATATAAGATTTGATATGAAGAGCATATGTATAACGAATTGTCTCATCACTTATAACCAATATAACAACACATAATTAAAAATAAAACACGATAAAGATAATACAATTTTATCATATTGAGTAATATGTAAATATGATCTATTTTAGTTATATATCAAATACAATTATTATGACTCCGTTAAATATTACACTACTTTTAAATATTCAAAAACTACAAGATCCATAAATTACTTGATTAATTAAAATTAAAATAGAAAATAATTTTTTAAATAAAATATAAAAATGATTTGCAAATAAAGAAAAGAAGAAAAAAACCCGATGTGCAGCTGGGTTCACTCGCAGATCTGGCCTGCCTTATAAGGCGCCTAGGACGGAGGAGCATTGAGTCGGCGCCAACTTTAGTGTTATATGCTTGGTCAAGTAAATATATAACAAGCCGGTCCAGAATCAAAATATTTCTTTCGTCACGATCTGAATGAAATGAAATTTACTACTATAATTAAAATTATAAGTTCAATATTTTACTTGACTAACATGATCTCATCCTCACTACTGACCAGCAAATCAATTAAATCAAAACCATACGTCAAAAGTGAAAATCATGATATAAATTATGTACTTATGTTGATAAATGGTAATATTTACCACTGCTAGTGGGACTTATTATTTTTAACATAGATTATAAATTAAATTACTTAGAGTACATGATTTCATGTGATTGGTCACGTTAGGATGAGTATGAGCTTTTTAATCTAATAAGAGCTAAATGTTCAACAAATCATAATGCTGAGTGATTATACAGTCTAAGTTAGATCGAATTGTAATTGTTATTTTGATAATTCATTAATTAATTATATATAATAAATTATATTAACGAGTGATAGAAGGTTAACATATATATGATTACAAGACTAGTTATTTAAAATTTAGTTTAATAATCAATTTATAATTAGACTCGTTAGTTCACATGAAACAAAGAGTACAATTTTAATTGTACACTAAACCGATAGATTTACGCTAAAAACAAAAGCAGTGAAGTTACGGACAAAGACTTAGCTGGGCTAAAAGCCTGCTTTTCTTAAAAAATATGTAATGATTATAAATAGATCATATTAAAAAAAATATAAAAATAAAGATTAATATAAAAAATAGTTACCGCACCCTAAAATAAAAATAAAATTATGTGGTCAAAATAATTTTCGGGACCAACTTATAAAACTCCAACAGTCAATTGTTTATATAGTACATATTTTCTATATAAAAATATATTTTAGGTATATTTAATTTATACTATATATATTATATAAATTTTATGAATATTACACTTAATTTTGCTGGGATCGATGGTCTTGATTGTTTGTGCCGAAAATTATTTTTTTCAAGATTTTGGTGATAATTATTTTTTATTTTTCCTTAAAGTGGCATGATCTTGATTTTCTCAAAAGAAAAACTTTTTTTGCAAATCAATCAATATAAACGGTCATAAGGTGATTCAATTTTAAAAATGAAATAAACTTAAATAAATTAGAGCACAATTTTTACTTTGTAAGAAAGAAACTATACTTGTTTTTTGTTATGAGATGATTTTAGGATTCAAAGGGAGATTTTATGTACATATTATTTCAAGTCTTGCAGCTTGCTAGCATCTCTCTGCGGCGATCTAAACCTTCTGTTTCTTCGGCCTTTAAGGACAGAAGGTCCAAAGCTATCAGTAACAGCTCTTTGATGAGTCGAACGTAAAAAATCCAAACTCAATTTAAAAAATTGTGGTTGAAAGATAACAAAAATGTGATTTAGCGGGTAACAGTGAATTAACGCACGTTTTAATAGTATAAAAAAAGAAAATTACACTGACACCCTGTGAGATGACTAAAAGATACGAACACCCTCTCTAGCTCCTAGTTAATTAATACGAGTATTTTTGGCGTTTAATACGCTTATTTTTTGCGTTTTCTGTTTTTTGGCCGTTTCCATTTTTACTGAAAGATACGGAATAATATAGATTTTTTTGGCTTCAACCATATAATATACGTTTAATACGGATCTCATATTAAATGCGCGACTAAAATGGGCAAAATCCCCATTCTTCGCATTTTTTAGGACTCCTGCAGTCCTGCACTCTTGCTCTCTCAGTCAGCGATTTCCATCCTCTCTTAGTCTCTCTCTTCTCCATTGTTGATTCTCCATTGTTGAAGCCTCTCTCTTCTGTTCTTCACGATTTCTATCCTCTCTTTGGTCTGGTAAGTTCTTCGCGATCTCTGGTCTCTTCAGAATTAAGATTCAGAAAATCCTAATCCCTAAATTGCTTCATCTCTGATCTCTGGTCTGTTCTCTTCTTTGATTTTAAGCTCTAATTCTTCGTGAATCGTGATTCTCCATTGTTGAAGCCTCGCTCTTTGGTCTGGTAAGTTCTTCTATTCTTCGTGATTCTCCATTGTTGAAACCTCACTTTCTGAATCTCTGATATCTGGTCCTGTTCTGTTTATAGGTAATTTATTCCTTCTGCTCCTTTATCTGTAATTATCTATGTCTGATTCTCCATTGTTGAAGTGTAAAATTTTTTTCCATTGTTTGGATTGTATAAATTATAATTCAATCTCTGATGTATAACATCTTATAGTCTTGGCCTTGGATAGAATTAGTCATAGTAATTTCTCTGGCAAGTAAGACCTCCCTAACTGATTCTATTTTTTCACAAAGTTTTTAAGATGATAGGTGAATTCTATTCTGGTTGGACTTCTCTGAATTGAATTTGATTGTAGAAAATTAAACTGAATTGGACTTGTGTTGTTAATTCAGAACTTCTCTGAACTGAATTGGACTTGTGCTGTTAATTCAGATTTTCTGAATTTAGTTTCTGTTAATTCAAATTATGTCCTGTTTATAGGTTTTATTGATTCTATTTCAGATTTTCTGAATTTTGATTATCATGGTAAGAAAAAAAGATAAGTTTTGGGATTACGCTGAACAGTCAAATAATCGTTTCAAGTGCAAATTTTGTGAGAGAGATTTTGCTAGAGGGATTTCTAGAGTAAAGTCTCATTTATCTAGAATTAGTGGTCGTAATATTGATATATGTAGTAAAGTACCGGAGGAGGTTCAAGCTGAAGCGTATTTTTTGATTAGAGATTTAAGTTCTAGTTCTAGTCAGAAAAGAAAAAATGATTCGGTTAATGAAAGTAATGAAGGATCGAACGCTTGCTCTTTAGGTCTATCTAATCATACTCAAACTACAATCCCAAAATTCTCTACTAAGAAAAAGAAGAGAAATGTTGACAAAAAAATTGCTTAGTTTTTCATCATGAACAACATAGCATTCAATATTATTCAGTCCAAGTCATTTCTTGACATGAGTAAAGTTTTAGGTGATTTTGGTTGTGGTTATATTGTACCTAGTTATTCAACGCTTCGTACTAAGTTAGTACCTGAGGCAAGAATAGATGTTGAGACTTATGTTGCATGTGTAAAACAATCATGGACTAGTACAGGTTGTACTATTATGTCAGATTCTTGGATAGACATAAGAAGGCGGTCACAGAAGAGATTGACTGGTGAGTATCTTTAGAACATTCTTTCTTCCGCTCATCGATGAAATTGGCCCTAAACACGTTGTGCAAATAGTTAGATACGAAAGATTATGTGAATGTTGTTGAGCCTCTGGTGAGAATTCTTCGATTAGTAGATGGTGAGGGATCTACAGCAGAATATTTATATGATGCTATGGAGAGGGCACGAGAAGCGTTTGATCAATATTGTGTAAAAGATCCATCTCGTTATTCTCTTATGATGAAAATATTTGAGCGGAGAAGAGATAAGAACATTCTCCATAAGGTACATGCTACTACTGCACTTCTTAATCCAGCTTATATGGTCAGTGAGAAGTACAAAGAAGACAACATTGATATTAGAGAAGGAGATCGAATATCTTGTTCAACAGTTGGGTTCTTTAGATGAAAGAGATCAGCTGGTAACTGAACTAGTTAAATATCGCTTAAAGTTTCTGCCATTGTTCAATTGTACAACCACTGCTATGATAAACACTAGTCATCCTCATAAGTGTTTCTTCGTTTTGAATTAGATTTTCATATGTTTTAAGTTGATTTCATTCATAATGTAAATAATTGTATTTATAGGTATTTGGTGGCAGCTTAATGATTCAATATTTCCTGTATTGCAAAAGATTGCAATTAGAATTTTGAGTCAACCGTGTAGCTCGTTAGCTTGTGAAAGAAATTGGAGTGCATGGGAAGCAGCCCAAATAAAAAGAGAAATAGGTTGACACCGACAATGTTGGATGATTTGGTGTACGTGAGAATGAACTCTTTGATGATGACAATGTATAAGGATCGTGAAGTACTGGATATGACGCCTATTGATCTTTCTAAGATCAATCCATTTGCTGAAGAAGGATTTGAAGAAGAACCAGAATGTTTTTTTGAAGAAGAACTATTTGCTTTAGATGACATGAGCTTGTGCAACTGGTCTGAGTTACTTCGTACCACAAACGAATCTTATTTTGATGAAACTTTACCACCCGACGATCCCATTATTTGATAGTTTTTATGGATTAAATATTTTGGATTAATGACTATATTTTGATTGAATAAAATACTATTAATTGATCAATATATTTTGGTTTATGAAAATGTTTAAAAAATTTGTAGAATGATATTTTTTGCCATATTCATAATATATTGTTATATTAATATTTATTTATAAATTTTAAAGCCATATTTTTATAATTTTTGAAAAGAAATTTATTTATAATTTTTAAAAAAAAAACATATAATACTCGTTTAAAACCCATATCCGGATTTTTACGTATCACGTATTATTGACCTAATTTTAACCGAATGTTTGACATTAAATTCCTGAATTATACATACTGAGTAATACTCCGTATTTTTACCGTCCCCTAATTAACTAACTATGATCTAGCTTCGGAAAAGACATATAAGTTTAATAGATTAAAAAGAAGTTATTTTTTAAGTGAAATGACCAAATTAACCCTAAGTTTCACCCTAACCCGAAAGCAAACTTTTTCATTCTTTTCTCCTTCTTCCTTCAATTTCCTGCTTCTCCTCATTAAACAACGTCTTACCTGTGTTCCATCAAAATGGTTTTAAGAGTCTCTAACTCACGTTGATCTTCAACGTGTATTGCTCATGAAACTGAGTCATCTCACCATGGCACCGATAAAAAACAAGAACTTCCATACAGCATATCTGTGAAAATTTAGAGAAATGCAGAGTAGAGAAATGGCTGCCACAAGAGAGTCAGACACCAAAATCTCAAGCTCGAAGCTTTTAATCTGATACCTTTCAAAACTAGAATAGCTAAAGAGCTCGATTTTGATGAACTATAATGCCACACCCACTAAAAGGAAGGAGACCCATGAGAGAGCAACGCTTAAAAATGAGAATTGACAAAAGCCGAACAATCTGAGAAAAATTTCTAAGTGGTGGAGGGAGCAGCTAAATTGGGTGTCAAATGGTTGCTTATCTGGTATAAGAGGAGCTTGAGTTGATGGAACCACTGATTGGGGCTGAGGAACCGTCATGAAGAGAGGGAGAAAGGAAATAGGTGAAAGATAATTTACTAAACAGTTGGTGTTCATTAATTCAAAGCTAAAGATCACCCAAATGGGTTTTGGGGAAGAAAGGAAATAGGTGAAAGATAACTTGCTAAACGGTTGGTGTTTATGAGTTCGAAGTTAAAGATCACCTAAATGGGTTTTGGTCCAGGTGAAATAAAGAGCTTCGATTACTATGAAAGATGAAATCTGAACTGAGTTCCTCTGAAAAAAGAGAAAAAAAGGTAAGGGGAGTGCATGAATGGGAACACACATAAGGACGTTGTTTAACTTTGACAATGGATGCGGCTCCTTTGCGGTGGTGCGTCGCTGACTATGGATGGGGCTCTTTAAAAATGGTTTTTTTTGTCAACGCCCATTGGTATTGGTTAAGGGAAGGTGTTTTGGTATTAAAAAATAATTAAACACCATTAGGTAAATATTTAACGATTTTAGGGTTTTTTATTTATAAAATAAAATGTGAGGGGAGATTTATGTATTTTTTGAAACTAGAGTGATTGTCCGTATCAGATAAATTTCAACGGATGTCTGTGTATTTTTTCTTATAAAAAATTACAATGAATCTACTCTTGACACTTGGATTGTGATGCACAAGCAGTAGTCCAGTGGGCCACTTCAATATCTGTCTATTTTTTGGTCAGAAAAGAACAAGATAACACCTTGCATTACGACTACCCAAAAACAGGAAAAGAAAATGAACGAAAATGTAAGAAAAAAAAGAGAAGAAAGGAAAAAAGGTAGAGTCATAAACCTTATTTGACATGATAATGGAAGGGAAATAAAAGAAAATGCAAGACCTGCCCCAATCTGCGTATTGGACGGCCGTATCAAACAAATGATTCCCTAGTTCCATGTGAAGTGAGCAGCTTTTGTCCCAAAACATTTGCCACCATTGCTCTCCAGCCAAAGCTATCATACTCAAACTATAATGTGTCTCCTTTACAATCTACTATGTTTTTAAGCTCTTTTTGTCAATCAGATTCCATTGTTTGGTCATTGCTTTTGGGTAATCTAGTTTGGTTTCTTTACAACAATGAAATGTAACGTACTACAGTGAAAAATGCGCTTAATGGGGTAGATTTGTTTGAATCTCAACATAAGTGGTTCTATTCATTGAATCCTACTCGTACATATTTTCTCTTTTTTTTCTTTTTGTCATTTTTCTAAGACATATCTCGACCTTGCATTTTTGTAAGAGACGGTCTAAATTGAACAAGATTTTTTCATGTTTAAGAACATATGAGAATCCTGATTTCCCTTTTCATTTTGATTTAACATGCATAAAACCTGCACCATGCCACGTGGACAGAAATGGTCAACCAAGAATCTGTGAGGAGATCCTCACGCAACAATGGGACAGAGGAGATCTGAGTCACCAGAAAAGACCACGTGTTGGCGACTGAAAGACTAGGGGATGAGGCAGTTGAGAGGAGTGGATGTTGTGAAGGGTCCCACACCAGACAAACGATCCAATGAGTATGAGTGAGATCCTATGAGTATAATAAATCCTCCAAAAATATAGGAGAGGGGGGGATCATACCCTTCCTATAGGGGAGAGACGATTATTCCCCTCATTTTACTATTTTATTGACAAAATTGTTATTCTATTTACACCTAGTGACCTATAAAGGCTTGGGTAATGAACGAAGGGAATAAGATCTGATACACAACTTAAAAATTTACTTAGTGCGTTGACTACCTTTCTCTCTCTCACTTTCTAATCTCTTGGTCATTTCTCACTAATCGGTAACAAGATTCCATTGGTGTGGAGGAAAAAATCCTTTATATTATGGTACTTTTATTGAGAGACGAAAGAAAAACTCAAGAAACTCATCCCGAAAATACTAAACATGCCTAGAACCATATCAAAGTGGCTCTGAATGAAGACAACAAGATAAAAAACTGAGATGATCATGTGGATCAACCAACTCCACCGACAGAAATTCTACACACAATCCTAAACAAAATGCAGGAAATGGAAAGGAGAAACACGGAGGCATTGCACAATGCATGGTAGACTGTGCACGACCAGATTAACACGCTTCAGCAAGAGCTGGCAAGTACACGTGCTGAAGTCAGTCAAAAGGCGAATAACGAGGAATGAGAAATCCAGTCGGGGGCAACAGGGAAGATGTAAGACAAAAAAATCACGAGGATAGTGGGGGTTCACGGTTCGGTATGTTTTTTGGCAAAAAATCAAACCGAACCGAAACTTCGGTTAGGCAATAAAACTGAACCGAACCAAATCGTTCATGTCAAAAGAACTGAACCAAACCAAACCGTGAGTTTTGGTTTGGTTCATTTCTTCCGTTCGTATTATTAATTAGAAAGAAATTTTTAAATGATATTTTTGAAAAAAAAATATAAAATCAAAGTTTTATTTCGGTTCGGTTCGGTTTTAATGAAATTATATAAAAAATAAAAAAAATATAAATTTAATGTTTCAGTTCGGCTCGGTTCGAAAACCACCACAATTCAACTGAACTGAAACTTTGGATCTCTCATTTTCCTGAACTGAACCCAATCAAATCGAACACATATAAAGAACCGGCTGAATTGGTCATTTTTGGTTCAGTTTGGTACAATTTTGAACACCCCTAGAGGATAGTAGGAAAATACAATGAGAGGAGGTAGAAGTCCAATCCCAAAACCACGTGAAGGAGGCTACGAGAGAAGCTCGCCAGTCCTGGGTCATAACAAAAGAGGCGGTGGAGGAATCATTGGACTGAAAAATGATGGAAATGAGGAACCTGGAAAGTACTAGAAGGACCGACCTCGAATTCCTCTTCCGTACCC
Organism: Datisca glomerata; assembly: GCA_003255025.1. Classification (NCBI taxonomy): domain Eukaryota; kingdom Viridiplantae; phylum Streptophyta; class Magnoliopsida; order Cucurbitales; family Datiscaceae; genus Datisca; species Datisca glomerata. Next base: position 3,486,600 of record QANY01004652.1, read on the forward strand.
CATTAAGCCCTAGAATCCTGACAACACCCGTACTTAGAAAGTTCGTGGCCCCCAAATTTAAATGTTACAAAGGAAAAACAGACCTTGTAGAGCACCTGCAACGATTCAGACAAGTAATGACACTATATCAACACGAGGATAATGACACTATATCAACACGAGGATAAACTGATCTGCAAGATGTTCCACACCAGTTTGGACGGGACAACTCTGAAATGGTATCATTCCCTCTCTATGCATTCGATTACTATTTTTGCTGTTTTATCTTATGTCTTCCTAGAACAATACTCTACCTATTTAGTGGTCATGGAGGACACAGAGTATCTCTTGACAATTTTTGCCAAGAGATGGGAGTCTCTACGGGAATACACCCACAAATTTAATGATGACATGGTAAAAGTTAAAAGTTGCAATGATCGACTTGCCAGACTGGCCTTTAGACGAGGGTTAGACCTGAACTCACCATTGTTCAAAGACCTATCTAAAATGAAACCACTGACTATGGCAAGCCTACATTACTCTGGAGGAAGAGAAAATAAGCCTACTGAAGGCCTCCGAATGGAAGACTGAGGAGTCAAGAAAACGGGAAAGAAATTCAAAATTTGAAAGGAAAAAGTCTGACGAGAGAAGCGACAAGCAGGAGAGAACGGGATATTAAAGGTAGGACTCAGATAGGGTACATTTGAGGGATAAGGTCTACACACTGCTGACCATACCAACGAACCAAATCATGGATATGATCAAGGACAAGCCTTGGCTTAAGAGAACAACCCCGCTTACAAAAGAACTAAGCTACAAGGATAAAGATAAGTAGTGCTCCTTTCACATGAGCAACGGACATTACACAAGGGATTATTTCCAGCTTAAGGACTGCCTCAAACAGTTGATCGAGGATGGTTACCTCCGTCAGTTTTTTAAAAAAGAAGAAGAACATAAATGGGAAATGGAAAAGGACAATCACTAGGGAGATAAGTGAGACAATGAGAAACGACCCTTCCGCATCGTCGACACGATTATTGAACTCACATAACATGAAAGGACAATGAGGAAGGAAATTAAGATTTATGGTAAAAAGTCAATACTGGAAAAATGCCTAGAAGAACCCCCAAATGTCAGTGGGAATCCGCCACTGGTATTCGACGATCTGGATTTCGAGAATGAAGGGCATCACAATGATGCTCTCGTCATTTCGATACAAGTTGACAACTACTTTCTAAGGAGAGTCTTGGTGGACTATGAGAGTGCAATGAATATTTTATACCGGACAACCTTGAAAAAAATGTCAATGGGAGAACATGAGCTGCAAGGAACTTCACAACCGTTGATAGGCTTCAATGGAGATATCAACTACTCCGAGGGAACCTCTGTCCTCCTACTGAATGCAGATTCCTTCAACTATATGACTGAGTTCATGCTATTGAGCACATCATTCCCGTACAAAGCTATCTTGGGAAGAACTTGGCTCCATAAAATGAAAGTCATCCCTTCAATTTTCAACCAAGTACTAAAATACCTGACATCAGAAGGGGGGGGGGGTAAAATGATAAGAGGAGATCAAACGGCTGCCCGTATGCTCCGTGAATGCTCTGGAATCCGTCAAGAAGAGGGTAATAGAAAAGGCAGAAGACAAGCGACCCACAAATTTATAACAATCATAGAAAGATGGGGAAGATGGCTCGAGGTACGAGGTGGGGGAAGAAACAGAGATTGTATGCTTAGAGGAAGGAACCTAGAAGATGACAAATATTGGTACCCATCTCCAAAGAAGTGAAAAAGAAAAGTTAGTGAAATTCTTGAGGGAAAACAAGGGCATGTTCACAACTATAGCACAAGAGATGCCAGAAATCCCCGAAGAAATCATCTGTCACAAGTTGAATACAGATTGTTGCGGAGCCAGTAAAGTAGAGGGAGATGAGCTTTGCTCCAGAACGGAATCAGGCAGTCAAGGAAGAAGTCGAAAAGCTCTTGACAGCCGGTTATGTTCGGGAAGTGGACTAACCAGAATGGTTAGCCAACGTGGTAATGGTACAGAAGAAAAGAGGAGAATGGAGAATATGTGTGGACTGAATCGATTTGAATAAATCCTACCTCAAAGATGAATACCCGCTGCGAAGGATAGATCAGATGGTTGATGCCACTTCAGGACACGAGTTACTCAGCTTCATGGACGCGTACTCCAGATATAATCAGGTAAAAATGTTCCAACCTGATCATGAAAAAACTTCCTTTTTCACTGAATATGGTACCTACTATTATAAAGTTATATCATCGAGACTAAAAAATGTAGGTGCTACCTATCAAAGACTGGTGAACAAAGTCTTCCGTGAACGGATGGGGAAAAGCGTGGAAGTCTATGTAGAGAAAATGTTGGTCAAAAGCTAGAAACAGGAGGACCATATTCAAGATCTCAAAGATGCCTTTGCAGTTCTAAGAGAAAACTCCATGAAGCTAAATCCGGAAAAGTGTACATTTGGGGAGCTGCGGGAAAACTCATCGGGCACCTAGTGATGTAGCAGGGAATCAAAGTATAACCAGACTAAGTGAAGGGAATTATGGAGATGAAATCTCCATGAAAGTGAAAAGAGATACAAGGGTTAATGAGAATGTTGGCCGCCCTGAACAAATTCATCTCACAATCTACAGACAAATGTAAACCATTTTTTGAAAACTCGAGAAAGAATTATGTAGACGAGTGGAAAAAGGAATGTGATGAAACTCTCGACATAATTAAGGAATACCTAACAACTCCACCTTTCCTCTCTAAGACGGTTCCAAGTGAATAGCTCCTGTTGTATGTTGACATTTTGGAGGTCGCCGTACTAATCAGGGAGGGGAAAGAAAGTAGAAGCCCATGTACTTCATCAGTAAATTCCTTGCAGCAGCCAATGTGGGGTAGAAACAGATGGATAAGTTGGTGCTGCCCATTGTGACCGCTGCATGAAAATTGAGACCTTACTTTCAGGCACATAGCATCAGAATGTTAACAAATTCACTACTAAGAGTCTCCTTACTCTCTAGAGGTAAGCGGGAGAATGGTGAAATGGTCGATTGAGCTAAGCCAATATGTCATTCATTACGAGCCCAGGACTTTAATCAAAGAGCAGGCACTAGCAGACTTTATTCCAGACTTCACTGAAGTAGAAGTTGAAAGGGGACCTCACGAAGAAATTGAGAACGTGCCTTAGAAATTATACGTTGATGGTGCTTCAAATAACAAATGAGTAGGAGCAAGGGTGGTGATATTGACCCCCTTTGGAGAAACATTAGAGTATTCCATCTCCTTCGAGTTCAACACGCCAAATAATAAAGTAGAGCATGAAGCGCTAATAGCGGGCATGACTTTGGTATGGAAATATGAGGTAACAAATGTAAATAAACTTTGTGATTTCATGTTAATCGTGAAAATAGGTTACGGGGGAATGCATAGCGATAGATGAAAGAATGATAAGCTACCTACAACAGGCAAATGACCTTCTAAACACATTGAAAGGCTCCAGATCTAATAGATCCCGAGAACTAAGAACGGGCACGCTGACGCGCTGGTGAACCTAGGATCATCATTGAAATTCCTGTACAAGATGAACGGTCCCACATAATTTGTGGACAGACCAAGTACCTCACTCCTGTGGAACGGCGTAACTAATATCGAAGTAGAAGGATAACCCAGTTGGCAAGACAACATAATTCGTAATCTGAAAAAAGGAATACTCCCATAACAAAAACTCCTCGCCAGGAAGGTGCAGCAGCAGAGCACTAGGTATACATTAATAAATGAACTATTGTATAAGAAATCCTTTGCAGGTCCGCACCTGAAGTGTCTGTCGGAGAAGGAATCCCAATATGTGTTAGGAGAAATTGATTAATGGGTATGTGGAAATCACACTGAGGGCAGATTTTTAGCATATAAAGTGATAAACGAAGGGTACTACTGGTTCAAGATGCACTAAGACGTTAAGTAGTATGCTAAGAAATGTAATAAGTGTCAGCACTTAGCACCCGTGGTGAAGATGGCCACCAGAGACCTCAAAATCATAACGAGTCCTTGCCCGTTCATGTAATGGGCCCTAGACATTGTTAAAAAATGCTTCTTATTGTTCGCAACAGATTACTTCACCAAATGGATTGAGACTGAAGCTTTAGCCATAATTCATGAAGAGAAGGTGAAAGGGTTTCTGTGGAAGAACGTAGTATGCCGATATGAAATTCCCCGGGTCCTCGTATCTGACAACGAACTCTTGTTCACTGGGAACATGGTGAAAACCTTTTTGCAAAGACTTGAAAATCATCAACCAATTCTCCACACCCTACTATCCATAAGGAAACAGATAAACTGAGAGGTCAAACTAAATTATACTTGAAAATTTAAAGAAATGACTAGAGTCAGCTAAGGGAAAGTGGGTGGAAGAATTATCAGCAATACTATAGGCATACAGAACAACTTCTAGAGAAACAACGGGTGAAACACCATTTACTCTAGTCTACGAAGTGGAAGCGGTGATTCCTGTTGAAATTGGAAGCCCCACTATGAGATCTAGACTGAACGAACAAAAAAATGAAGAACTATTCAGAGACAACCTTGATGAGCTGGAAGAACGACGAGAACAACCAGAAGAGGAAATCTTACTTCCAGAAAAAGGTACGAAAGTGGAATTCCAGACATGATTCTAAAATAGATCTTCCAGATATAGGGAAAACTTGGGCTAACATAGGAATGGCCATATATCATCAGGGGAATAGGGGAAAATGGCTACTATCATTTGAAAATATAAGAAGGAACGGATCTAGCAAAGCCCTAGAATGCGGCTCACCTAAAGAAATAATTTATTTAAAAATTATAACATTCATTATAGTGAACATTTTTCTAGTGGGTTTTTTTCCCATAGGGTTTTCCACATAAAAGTTCACGGTGTCAATTCCCTCCTTTGCACTAATAACTACAACATAAATAAGGGCATATAGTCTTTGGGAGAGGCAGTTCATAAGTTCAACTCTCAGAAGAAAATAAGGGCATAAAGTTTTTAGGAGGGGCAGTTTATAAGTCCTACTCTTAGAAGGAAAATAAGGGCATAAAGTCCTTAGGAGGCACATTTTAAAAGTCCTACTCCAAGAAGAAAATAATGGCATAAAGTCTTTGGGAGGGGTAGTCATAAGTCCTGCTCTCAAAAAAAAAATATGACATAAATTTTTTGGGAGGGGCAGTTTATAAATCCTACTCTCAGAAGAAAATAAGGGCATAAAGTTATTGGAATGAGTAGTTCATAAATTCTACTCTCAGAAGGAAAGTAAGGGGATAAAGTCATTGGGAGGGGCAACTGATAAATCCTACCCGCAGAAGGAAATAAGGGAATAAAGTCCTTTGGAGGAGCATTCCATAGATCCTGCTACCAAAAGAAAAAAATATCTTCTAAAGATAGATGAAAAAAGAGGAACAAACGCAACGACAAGATAGAAAAGCTGTGAAAATAGGTGGCTCAACCAAACGGGAACAGTCCCGCTCTATTGCGTCATGAACCAACCAAGGAAAAATCTACTCTTCAAAGCAGACAAAAAAAGAGAGGGATGAGTACGAGTAAGTTAGGCAACTATAGAAATAAGAAAATTTCTACTAAGTGATTGAAAAAGGACCCACTTGCCATAATATTTATCTGAATTTTAGCCAAAGTGTTTGAGAAAAGGACAAAAGAAATCAAAAGCAGAAGATCATTTGAAGTAATGAAAAAAGAAAAGCTGGTAGAAGAAACGGTGAAACAACAAAGATTTTCTCACTAAACTTCAGAAATATACAAAAAAGAGAAAGAAAAGGAAAGAAGGGTACATGGAAAAGTAAACTAAGACTCCTCTTCGGCAGTGGACTCCGCAGAAGGGATAAAAGCAGGAACAGGAACGGCCAGATCAGGTCGGGCAGGGCTGTTGGGAAGGTTAGCAAGAGGCATGCGGGGAGGGGAGCCTTGTTAGATTTGGCATCATGGTAACCCTCACTATAGGCCATAGCCTCATCCTGATCAACAATGTCCTGGTACTCAGCCTCAAGATCTGTTTCCCGCTCACTTGCCTTAGCCAAAGCAACCAATGCAGACGATAAGTTTTCTTCTGTCTCGGTCAGCTTCCCTTCAACAACGGACAAGTTCCCCTCATTAATTTCAACAGTCTTCTCTGAATCATGCAAAGACTCCTCCAAACTTGCTCGGTCTACCGCAGCAACGTCTAACGCTTCAGTAAGATGGGCGATGACCCCTCAGAGAACGGCCTCCACCTTCCCTAGATGATACCGTTCAGCAAGAATGACACCGTAAGAATTGTTGATATCCTGCATCTTCATCCTGAATCCTGCCATCTCGAGCTCAATGGAGCGGATGTCCTCTTCGAGCCCGTTATGATAAGTCATAGCTGCGAAAAACCTTTAAGTGTTAGTAAACGGAAGAGTATAAAGGAAAGAGCAAAGAAATGAAATCAAAGAAAGTAAAAAGTTACCTGCATCAGACTATGACTAAGACCTATGATCTTGTCATTAATAGATGCCTGGCAGAGGGCAGCCGTGTACACATTAGACCTGATCCCCTTCCTGATTGTGTGCGAAGAATGAGAATAGGATGAACACCCATATAACGACGCCATCTCCAGAAGTCAGTCTCCTCGTGCATCCCCTGAGAACCAACAGATGAAGGAGTTGGCCTTAGAGAAGACGAGGGAAGAGGGGGAGAAACCTCTTCATGTGCTAAAGTGTCCTAGGCTGCAGTGGCAGGAGGACCATATGAAATAGTGGGTGGAATGACAGTAGGAACGGGAGTGGGAGTTAGCGCTGTATCAGCATTGGGGATGCTACTGGAGGTGTTAACATCCTCTATCCTTGGCTGGACGTTTCTCTCCCCTCCAATAGTCTCTCATAATTTCTTCGGAGGTGCTTCGACATCTCCAACTTCTCGTGAGCAAAGCAGAATAATATGTCTTGATCTTTAGCTTCTTTCCACTCTGTTTCTCGTTCTATCTCTTCTTCAAGTTCTTCCTCTCCCTGCCGCTCAAACCCGAAAGAACTAAACACCACGACGTGGTGTAAATCAGGGACAAGGATGGTCCGGGGAATCTATGAAGTAGAAGAAGGAGTAGCGGCCTCTGCTATGGGAGTGAGGGCATAGGAAACGTCGATCTGCCTCCTTGGATCGAGGAGATCTCTCCAACCCCGTTCTGGAAAGTTATGGGAAATGGAGAGTTGTGCGGCTATGTCTTTGAGGATGAAATACCTTTTGTTTAAATTCTTATATGCAAAAAAGAGGAAAGGGTTAGTAAAAAAAGAAGAAGAAAGAAGAAGAGAGAAAAGAGAAAATAGAAAGGGAAAAAAGAGACCGGAGCTCTGGCTACTTACAGAAAGACCCCCAGATCCTAGGGACTATCAGTGGCCATCACCGCCCCAGTTCCTTCCAATCAGGAGGGTCTCGTCTTCCTAGCCTTTATCCCTTATCGGGAGACCAATGGCTAAACGTTCTCGTTTCTCACTAGCACGAGGTGCCAAGTAGTAAGACGCGTCATGCTTCTTAACAATGTATGCGACATGAATTTCTTCTACACCTATGTTGAGGTTATGCCTCCTATTTAAAACTTGTATCCCTAAATGAATTCTTTATGTGTTAGGAGTGTATTGGGAGGGGGAGAGAGAAAGTGCCAAAACATTCTTAAAAGATGGGGGAGGATGGGAGCTTTAATCCTAAAGATATATACATAGGGACTAGGGTGATTTGATACAGGAGATTGCAGGGGAAATACCTAGGTACCCCGTCCCCAAAATCACAAACGACATTCGAGGGGAAGTCATCTTTATAACGGTCCATAAAGCGGTTGAACTTCTCCCTCTTCCTAACCAATGGAACAATGAACTTAAACTCTGTCTCTCCCATAATTGACAAAGAAACCCATAGAAGAAGAAAGGAATAGAAAAAGGAGGAAAAATTGAGGAAAAGAAATGAGACTTATAGGGGATGTAATGTGCGTAGAAGCGAAATGAGGAAGACATAGACTTTAAAAAGACACTACGAACGTGAAAAGGGAATGCAATTCAATTTACAAATTTGAAAGAAAAATGAAATACAATCAATTCTGAAAAAGAAAAGACGTGGAAATACAACAGGCGCATAAGGATTGGACGTTTGAAATGACAATGTCAACCATCATTTGTAACGAAGAAATGATGAAATGACAGTTGGAAAGAGAAGGAAATGTGTCTTGAAAACTCGCACCACCTGAGAGTGGAGAAGCGAAGCGACGTGCGCAATAACTATGAGCATGTTCTGAAAATTCATGATTTGCATTGAGAACCGAGTACGGGAAGGAGGAATGATGTGGACCAGTGACAAAATGATGTTCTCGAGAAATGCGTTAAACAAGATAATGATGGTATGAGTTTTTATAATATAATGTACCTGTTTTTTCTTCGCATTATTGTTGTTTTTAGGAGTTAAAAGATGATAAAGGACGAAGCTGACAATCCCCTATCAAGACACACGCAGGGTGCATTATTCCATTTCAACGAATTGAAATTCGTTGAATGTAATGGGGGAAATGAACATGCATAAAACCTGCACCATACCACATGGAGGGAAAGGGTCAACTGAGAAGTAGTGAGGAGGTACCCACGCAAGAATGAGAAGGAGGAGATATGAGTCACGAGAAAAGGTCACGCGGCTGTGACTGATTGGCCACTAAAAGACTAGGGGATAAGACAGTTGAGATGAATGGATGAAGTGAAGGGTCCCACACCTGGAAAAAGATCAATGAGTATGGGTGGGATCTTATGGGTGTAATAAATCCTAAAAAAATATAGTAGAGAGGGGGATAATTCCCCTCTCATAGGGTAGAGGGTGACCATTTCCCTCTTTTTACTATTTTATTGACAAAATTATTATTCTATTTACACCTAGTGGTCTCTAAAGCCTTAGGTAATGAACGAAGGGAATCCGATCAAATACATAACTAAAAAATTTACTCACTGTGTTGACTACTTGCTCTCTCTGACTCTCTAATCTCTTGGTCATTTCTTACTAATCAGTAACAAGATTCCATCGGTGTGGAGGAAAAAATCGTTTACATTGATAACTTTTTTTGTAAAGGATTTTGATCTTGAGATTTCCTTTAAAGGAGATGGCGAATATAGTGAATCTATCTTCTTGATCACATTTGTAGACTTTACTTTTGTCAATTTCATTTCAAATTTGTAAAAGTAGTGGAATGAATCGAATCCTTTTGTTCAGGGGGAAGGATGACGTGGGTTATAAATGACAGAGTGACCTACATTTTGTCAGCCTACGAACTGGAGTTTGGGTATGAGAGATGAAGGACAGATGCCTTAGGTCAGCCTGAAGAAGGTGAGGAAAAGCTTATGTTATCATTCTGATGAAAGCTTTAGAGTGTTATGACGTCTTCTCGAATTTTCCTTAGGTTCAAATTCCTTAAAAGGAAGATGAAGATTTCCTTTTATAGTTTAAAACTATGAGAACCAGGTATAACTAATCCCCTAGGTAATTATGATTTGTCTTAATTAATCATAATTGTTCTAATTAATTATGCCTACAAGAAAATAAGCAATCATTACTTGTAACAAACTTAACTATTTTCATGAAGTCATCTAGAGAAGATTCTCACTTTCATCGTTGTCACAGTGTACGGCGATTCACACGCCAGAACCATGGGTCCAAAAAAGTTGCAAAGATCTTATTACACCATTTTCTATTACATAGTGATACTCTAGTGATCGCTTTCTTTTGAAGGTGGTTCTATACACCATCATCATTTCCAAGTGGGAAAACGACACATCTACAACATTTAAGGCGGTCATGTTTATCAAATGATCACTTTTCCAACATGACATAAACTTGCCCTAATCCTACAAGACCACAGTCCTTACATCTTTCCCAAGAAAAGAACATATTCGTGAGCCCACCGTCCTTCTAAGATCTAGATGGTATCTCTTATAAGAATTTTCATAAATTACACGCCATAGATGAGATGCCTCATAAGTGTCAGTTGGTCTTCATTTTAGTTGCCACATGTGCTCTTTATTGAGTCAACTATATTAACAATCAACATTATATACATTAATCCCCATGTACTAGTTCGAAGGCGGGATCATCAAACTTGTACACATTCTTACAAAAGCAAGACGCTTCATCTCCTAACGTTGGTGGGGGTCACTCTTTCAGCCTTTAAAACACAATTTGTAATGAAAATCACTGTCAATGACAATGTGGTACATGACATTGGGTGTTATGATTGCCTATTCCTCCGCGTCATAAAATCTTGCAACGTAGATGATGTATTTCATTGATTGTAGGAAACCAATCCACCTTCTCACAATAATAAACAGTTAGTTTCCTATAATTTTTCAGAACTCTTCAGAATCTATACTTCCTATAAAAGGGATGACCTAGCCAACATCTTGTTTCTTACGCACTCTTGAAGATTTCCATGTATTGTCTTGCTTTTTTGTGTTTCCCTTTGCTCTGTTACTCTTTTTTTCACCATCTTCCTCAAGGTTTTCTCATCAAAATTAATGGCACCCTTAAAGGTTTTATCACTTATAAGAAAATCACACCACCACTGATTCTTCTACGGAAGCCATGGGCGTTTCTAGGAGAGATTATCAACAGTCTTCTGCACGACATGGAGCGCGACTTAGAGGGGGAGATTCCCACGTCTTCCTCATCCTTATGGAAAAATAGAGTAGTGATCACTTTGATCTTATCAAGGTGAAATCAATCCTACTCCTTAGAGTGACCCACGATAACTTCCATATTCCCCATATCACTTATGAATGTCCTACCAGGCTTGGGGCGGGCTGGCTTGAGTGGTCTGAATACATATTTTCTTTCACAAGTACGTGATACTTCTGGAAAAGGGATGGCATTTATGACGCTCTGAAGCCCAATTCACACCTTCACATATACCGCGATTCCATGGGTACATTAGTACTTTGGTGAAGGTGTCAAGCCACACTTTTATTTCAGCATAGGGGGAGTTCACACCCACGCTAGAATACGTGCGTATACTTATACATCTTCCTTTCTTTAGCGATCATAACATAATGAACAACACCGTAGATCCTCTAGTACAAGAGGTACTCGAGTTAATAGATAAGGCTATGAGAAAATCCTACAAGGTATCATCCTCAGGATCTCTAAGTAAGAGGGAAATCTTCTCTAGATGGCTATGTTTGTTTTTTTAAAGAAATTGACGCTTCGACCAAGAAGAACATAGAGCAACGACCACCAAAGGCGTAGCTATGTGGCTATCACGATACATCTTTAAGGCTGAGTTCATTGACTATTTTCATTCTCCCTTTGCTGCTATATCATATACGTAATGATTTTTTTAGTTCATCTTCATATCTCTTTCTTTCCAGGGCGTCCTACTAACATGATGAATGCTCGTGTATTCTTGATGGCGGTTAAGATGTCAATGGGCCAGAAGATCATTTAGGCCCCTTTCTTGGGGAACTTGTAGTTCACATTGGACGTATTCATAAAGAACTGTAGTGATCTTTCGGGTGGTATAAGATCTCGACCTACTTGTACTGCAACTTCCTGCAATTTTTTGTATGGAAGTGTTTCCCTATGTGTGCTCCTTCTTACGTCTATGTCGCTTGTCAATACAAGAACTGTGTTTCCCTTGCCATGGGTGTGGTTAGGGAACAAGACTCCAAAGCGGTCAAGCTTCTCTATAGATGTAAATATTTTGGGTACTTCAAGCCCCCCTTTACTCCTTTAATCTTGAAGGCTACACGAAGGATGAGCTCTAGCCCTTTTCTGGCCAAAGACATCGACTTGGGTGAACGTGATCAGACCGTTTTGATCTAGCTAGACGACTAACTGATTATTTCCCTTCTCACACTATCTTGACTTCCCACCATGGCTAGCAGTGAGGGTGAATATAGTTCGAACAATATCACTAGCACTTACTATCAGTGTTCCAGAGTCGCCTAAGAATTGAGGTATGACCAAGGTATTGCGTGGTTAAATCATGAGAGGCTTAGCAAAAAGGATGTCTTTGCATTATGGATGGCAGTGGTTCACCAAACCATCAAGCTTCAATAAGTGTTGCATATGCTCAAGGCTTCACGTCTTCTTGGAATATCCAAACCCATGAAGAAGTAGTGCAATATTTTACCAGTAAATGGTGTGATTTCATCGGATCAATGCCTAGTGCGCTTCTTGACACTTCGTGCCCTCAAGCCCTCGACTTTAAAAGGTAAAGCAGCAAATGAGAAATCTGAAAAGCCCAAAGGAAAAGGAATGATGCCATCCTCGAGGGATCATATGCAAAGGTGGCTACGCCAAACAACAGTGAGGTAGAGACTTATGATCCTGACATTTTAGGGACATGATCTTCTGACCATGAAGTCATGGAGGTAGAGGTTTCTGAACCAGAGGCTGAGAAAATGGCGGTTGAGATGCTGAACGGCATTGCTCCTTAGGCAATCAATAGATATTGAGAGTGGGTCAAATTGGTTGACATGGTTGATTAGTGATTGGGTCTGATGGACCAAACTATTGTTGATTGAGCTTAGTTAGGAGTAGAAGACTCCTATTTGATTTGGGCTTTAAGGGCCAACTGTTCAGTCGAAGACTCCTCTATTTTTGAATCATTTATCATTTTAACATGTTTTCTTAAAGTAATACTGATTATTTTAGTTAAGGACTCCACTGCATGCCTATGACCTTTTTAAATCCGTCAGGCATGACAAAGAATGTTCCTTCTAGTATTAAAACTCTTTTATTGTTTTATTTGAAAATTCAATTTTAAATATTGTTTGTCTCAAAAAGTTCACAGTTAAAACTTCTATTTTATCGTAACAGATTTCATTATGTTTGTGAAAACCTATTTTTTCATTATTTTCAAACCATTGAATTAATGCTGCATTGAAGTCATGCTTCAACCCAACATCTTCCAAAATTTTTATTCAATTCATTAAACCAGACATTTCTTGGATATTCAAATTCATTATGACCATAATTAATGAATGGGGATTTTGAGCAAAAAGCAGTTGCCCTGCCATTGAGTTTTTTTATTTTAAAAGTATTTGGTTGAGTAATCTAGACTCTACCTTTCCATATTCTAGTAGGCCAGATTTCTCAAATTTCTCTATTGTAGAATCTTGGTATGATTTTCTGTAAAAGATTACAGGTAAAGGAGTCAATAATTTAATTATTGATAAATTAAATACTGAAATGATAAGTATTGAGAATAGGACATTCTACAGGTTTTAAATATTGGGTCCACAGTATTCTTGTGTAAAATGCTAAAAACAACAAGACTTTATGAACCACATAAAACAAATTCCTATTTAAACATAAAAAACAAAGCAGGATGAAAATTTAGGGAAGCGGGACTTAGAAAATACAATGCGGGAGTGAAACATTTCACTGAAGACTCTCGATTACCCTTCATTCTTCTCTGGGTCCTCTCGATTTCTTCATTTCATCTTCTCTTGGTCTTCTCTAGGTCTCGATTTCATCTCTGGGTCTCTTTCCATTTTGTCTCTTTCAAAATTTTCTCTGGGTCTCTCTCCATTTCGTCTCTCGGTTTGTTCTCTGGTCCCTTCGCCATTTTCCTTCTTAGGGTCTCGATTGTTCAACCTCAACACACAACCTAGCTAGGGCTTGACCTTCGCGATTACCCTCTTCTTAATCTTCTCTCTCTCTTTCGTAGCTTCTCCCTCTCAAAATCCAAACCAACAACCTAGCTAGGGATTGACCTTCATTGAAAAAGAGAGAGAGCAGAGCCTGTCCCTTAGCTTCTCTATCTCGATTAGCTTCTCCCTCTCTCTCTCTATTCAAGAACAGAGAATGAGCTAGGGTTAACTTCTATCTCTCTCTCTTCATTTTGTCTCTTGAATCACTGTTTAGCTTCTATCTCTCTCTCAACTCTGTCTTCCACTTCGATTCGTTACACAGAACCAGAGGTAAGGATTTCATTCTCAAATCTTGTCTGATTTTTTTTAGATTTTTTCAGATTTTGTAATTTTTGAGTTTTTCTGAGTCGATTAGGGTCGATGCACAACTCATTTTTTCCTAAGTGATCAATCTTTCGTATGAGATCTATGAGGTATCTAATAACCTTATTTTCCTGAGATTTCTAATAACCTTGCTTTTTTTCATCAATTTTCTTTTTTCTGGACCAAGTTTGATAAGTTTCTTTTCTTCTTCGATAAAATCATGTTTTTCTTACACTTCATGGCCATTGCATATATTTTCTCATGTAGTTCTGATATTGTGGTTTGAGCAGGAGATGATAATCCAATTCCTATGGAATTGGCACTAAAGATTGTTAGCAAAATAAGATCCCATGAGAGATTTGCAGTATATATTTGTTGTTCCTATATGGCCTGAGGGAGATCCTACTTCAGTGTTCGTGCATGAAATATTGTATTAGCAGGTAAATGCTTCTAAAAATTTGAAAATTTAGAACCTAAAACAAATTTTCAAAGTAAGAAGATAAGTTGAATTGTGTTCTGTGATAGGATATCAACGCCTTCTCCTCAAATCTGGAGCTACCATGTTTGGAATTATATTAAACACTTGTGTTGTATATGCATCTTTCCTGCTTTATCTAATGTTAGCATGTGCCTACAAGTTTTTCCTCTCTGTATACTAGATTTGGTATTTGAGTTTTTGTTTGTGTAGGTGATGACTGATGAAAATACATAGTCTAATTGCTGTGTGATTTTTGGATGACATTCTCTTTTACTAGTAAGTTAGAATCTAAGTTCAGTATTAGAATCTAATTTGAAGTTTGGTTACCTTTTTTTGGGCGTTTAATAGATTTTTATCTGACTATATGCATGTTCTTCGGTGGGAAAGATTGTTTGTTGATTTAGACTTGAGAATTTCTGATGAGGTTAAACATTGATTTGGTGTTGTTCATCTTGGTTTGGGGTATGTGGTTGGTAGAAGAACAGATAGCAAATAGGGCTTATTCGATGCTGCTATTTTTAATGTTATGTTGAGATTTTAACAGAAGTTCCTTGGTATAAATGCTTAATCAAGCATTTTCCTAATTTTTATTATTCTACTGTGAATTATGTTTTGTTCTCTTGCTGTTCATGGTAGCCGTCCAGTTGTTTGCAGAGACATGTAAATGAAGGTGATGGATATGAGAATTTGATTTTGGTGGGTCTGTTGCTTTGTGATGGTGTTTGTTGTCTTTGTTTTCCCATAAGCTATTATTGTTGTTGGGAAAATATTGGAAAGAATTTTACCTACAAATAGTGTATCCAGGAAGAGATGGGAAACCTAAGAAGTTTACAATGAAAGGTTTATCACTTGCTTTGCTTCGAAGAGAGTGTTTTGAAATGCTTGGTCCTAATGGTGCTGGCAAGACATTTTTATCAGTATGGTAGGTTTAAGTTGGGATGTTGTATGTTCTGTGATTACTCTTCCTGTTATTTAAGTTAATTGTTGATTTAGAAATTGCATTACTTTTTTATTTGTAGCTCATGTAAATCTTTTTATTAGATGATTGGTCTCACAAAGCCAACCTCTGGCATGACATATGTTGAAGGTCTCGACATACTAATTGAAATGGATAAAATATATACAAGCATGGGTGTATGTCCACAACATGAGTAAGCTTAAACTCTCCCCTACGTTTTTCTTTGAACATAAACATGGATGTTTTCTTATAGATTTCTTTCCCCCAAAATGAAGCCTGCTATGGGAAACCTTAACAGGAATGGAACACCTACTCTTTTATGGAAGACTTAAGAATGTACAAGGTTCTACTTTAATGCAAGTATGTAATCCTTGTCATTTCTCTTCCTAAATGATGCTCATCATCGATCTAATCGTTTATTCTAAATTGTTTATTGCCTCCTGTTATCTTGAGAACAACGTGCTCAACTTGGTCTTGAAGCCTTTGCTAATTGTATAAATAATTGATGTTTTTTTACTACAGGTTGACAACATAATAGTATTGTCAAAATTATGGAAACTAAGCTTTTGTCAACTTGATATGTGGGAGACTTGGTGGCTGGAATTTCATGAGTTTTATGGTTTTGGAATTTTCTTTGTCATTAAAATGAATTTCAGTAGCAAATGAATTGGATGAGACGTCACTACAACAAATGTGTGCTTCTATAGCGCACTACCACCGCGTTTTCTATCAAAACGCTAAGGATCTAAATTGGCGGGTTTAATTCGCTGGGCGCGGGCAAAAATTTACGAACCTGCCCAGAAAATTGGACTCTCACAAAACTCCCTCTTTCAACCTCTCTCTCTCAGCTTCAACCCTCTTTCTCTCAAAAGATCGGGGATCTTAGGGCTCACGAATCTCAGTTTTGATCTTAGGAATTCACCTATCTCAAGATTTTAAGCTACTGATTTTTTCAGTCAATATTCTGAAATTTATTGTGGTTCTCCTTATTTTTATAGGTTAACTTGGTTTTTCTTTAGTTTCTTGCCTCTTGAACTCTCAACTATTTAGACATATTATGTAGTAATAATTTGGTGTCCTTTCCAAGGTTTCTGCAATTATATTTCTTATCTAATTGTCAAGTGGTCAGAATGGTGATGCTGAAGATGGAAAGTCAAAGAGGGAATAGTATGAGGGACCCGATCTGGTTGCGATGCTTGAAAGGGATGTGTTAGAATCTACTCCTGGAATAAGTTGGGATGATGTTGCAGGCTTGACTGAAGCGAAAAGACTTCTAGATGAAGCTGTTGTTCTTCCTTTGTTGATGCCAGAATATTTCAAGGTACTTTTACGTGTTTTTATCAGGTGTTTCTTAAATTGTCAGAAGTGGAATTGATTTAGTCACCTGCATTAAGTTAATCTATTGGATACAAAAATAAAAATCAATAATCAACTCAATCGTTTGGATGCATAGTTATACGGATCCTAGGATTACCTTTTTCCAACGTTTTGGACTTCTCTTTAAGAGACTGTTTTTAGCTGCTAAATTAGGGATGGAAGTAGATTGGGAATTCCATGCTTTTTTCCCCCGAGGTTTGGAACCTTATGCTCTTGTATTCCACTCATGCTATCTGAAATGTAATTGTTGACAATGCATTTACCATGGAGTGGATTAACTTGCTGGTTCTTTTCTTGCAGGGAATTAGGAGACCATGGAAAGGCGTTCTTATGTTTGGACCTCCTGATACTGGAAAGACACATCTTGCTAAAGTAGTGGCAACTGAGTGCGGCACAACGTTTTTCAATGTTTCATCTGCTACATTGGCTTCAAAATGGCGTGGGGAGAGTGAGCACATGGTCCGCTGCGTTTGATCTTGCAAGAGCTTATGCACCATGTACCATCTTCATTGATGAGATTGACTCTCTCTGTATTGCCCGAGGGTATGATTCTACATCTTATATTCATCTAATTGGAACTTTAGTTCTCTCTGCATGTTGCATGCACATAATTTCTTTCTGGGTTTTAAAAAAATGTTCGGTTATTTTCAACTTTAATTTACACTCCCAAACTTCACTGGCTTGATGAAAGTATGTTGGTCACATTTCATTGAATTCAGCGCTTCAGGTGAGCATGAACCATCCAGAAGGGTGAAGTCTGAGCTTATAGTTCAGGTAGATGGTGTAAATAATTGTTCCAAGAGTGAAGACGGAAGCCGTCGAATATATAACGATGCAATATGTGTATCAAGTCGCCCTTTCTTTGCATTTTATATAAATGTGGATGAGTTGATGAGTGATGATAACTGTTTGGATGTATGAATTTGGGATTTGTTAGGGGCAGGACCCGATCCTGATGGCTTGCCGTCTGAGATCTCTTACAGCAAGAGCTTAAGGTGGATAGATTTAACTCGTTGCTCAGTTATACCTAATAGGTTGTTGTCTTTTGCAGAAACTACTTTTGAATGGGGGGTTATGTTTATATATGTTTGGTCAATTTTCGTAGGTTTTAGGAGTTACTTATGATACAAAATTGAAATCATTGATATAAACATGGTGATATTGAAGAACAATTTAAGATACTAATTACTTTATATTATGATTTATTTTTCTATTTAGACTCCTTTTGCTAGAACAGGAAGAAAGTCCAGCTAAAGATTGTGAAAGATAAGATCAAGCTACTAGCATTTTTGTCAAGTGAAGCACATTCTCTTTTGAAAGGGGTAAATACTCAAAGCCTTGTTATATAACTATTTAGAATACTTGTTTTTAGTAAAAATATAGTACTCACTCTTTAAATGTTGAAGGCTTCAAGGAAGAATGATATTTTCCTTTAAAGGGAAGTAGGAAAAGTGTATGTAGTTATGCCTTTAGTTTTCCAGTAACTGTGTAGAAAATTAATGAAGTTGGATTATTGGTAAGCAAAGCAGATTACCCTTCGTTTTAATGCATTTTTTTCCAAATGACTTTTGTCTTAATCTTCTATTATTGATGTGGAATTTGTCTATTACTGTTGCAAAAATTATGAAGTTTGATAACCCAATCAAGATTTCTTAATATTATATTGGGTTCAGGTGTTAGTAATATGAAAATATAATTTTTTATCTTACAACTTTTCATTCTACATGGAATTCTCCTTTTGAAAAAAGGATGTGAATCAAATGGCGAGACATGCATTCGATAATGCCAGAAGCATAGATCCTTCGCTTGCAATATCTTGGGCTGGCATGTCAGCTAATTTTGATGTTAGGTATTCTTTCATTCTCAATATAAGTGTACCTTTTGTTTTCCAATACTGATGTGTGTTTTTCTTATTTCTAACTGTTGTTTTTCTAAAGACTTAATAATTCATTTTCATTTTATGTAGTTTTTTTCTGCAGTGAGCCTTGAATTATCAGTGTCTAAAAATCAACACCAATGTAAGTGCTTTGAGTTTATATAGTATGATATCATCAGTGTTTGGCCTTGAATTATCAATGTTTCGTTGTGCTTACATGGCTATTCGATATCACTGCTTTAGGTTTATATTATATAATCACTTGGAACTTGCATGTTTATCAATCTATTTCTCTTTATTACATGTTTAAGTTCTTGGAGAAAACAAGGATTAGTGGATGGATGTCTTTGGGTGATATATTGTTGTGTATAATAGGTAACACTATAGAGCTTTTTCTCTATTACATATGTTGAGTTAAGAGTTAAAATCAAATTATCTTTGGATGTTGAATTTACATTTCTTAATCAATGATCATCATCTATCTTTTTTACCAACATTACTGTTTATATGCTATGCATTGGAAAACATTCTTGATACCGTAAGGCAATCTCCGAAGTCCACGTCTTTTGTAGGTCAAAATTCAACTTTACATTGAGTTAAGATTTTATCCTTCTTTGTAAGACTTTGGATAACATTAGGTAGTATGATGGTTCTGTGATTAGTTTCCATTTTTGTGTGCTGCTAGTTTAGAGTCAGTTAAGCATATTTGTTTGTGTGCTGCAAAATCCTACTATTTGGAATATGAGACTTGCTCCTTCATCTAAATGGATCATCCATACTTTGGTATAACACTTTAATCTTGTCCTAAAGCATCACCAAGATAGTTACCTGCGTCACCACCTCCTCACCAAGGAAAACCACCAAGTGGACCTCCTAGAGTATCTCCACCTTTAGTACCTAGATGTGAATATATTAGATTTTAGTTTTTTTGGATAAATTATTTTTGCTTGCTCTATGTAAAAATCAATATCAATATGTAATTATCATTTTGAGAAGTGATTTTTAGTAGACAATTAGTATCTAATAGTTTTGACTAATTAAATAAAATGATATGTGATGTTATTTCATGATGTTTTCTGAAAGTTATTTATTTTTTATATTTGTAGTATTAGTAATACAAAAATTATAAAAAGTATTTAATAACATTAACAAAACAATAATGAAAAATGCCATGAAAGACCTCTGATAGCATTTATAAAACGCTAAAAGACCTACGATAACATTTATAAAAAGCTATAAAATACCTATTACAGCATTTATAAAACGTTGTGAAAGTCTTTATAGCGTTTTTAAAACGCGATGAAAGTCTTTTTTATAGCGTTTCTAAAACGCTACGAAAGGATTTTTCCAATTTTTTAAATGCTATAAAAATGATTTGATAGAGTTTAAAAACGGTGTAAAAAGATTTTGATGGCGTTATAAAAACACTATCGTAGGGTTTTTTTATAGCATTTAAAAAATGTTATCATAGGTAACGGACTTTTAATAACGTTGGTATACATAGCATTTTCAAAAACGCTATCGAGACCTTATGAAGTAGCGGTGTAGCTTAAGTGAGATTTTTCTATTATCTCAAATTAAAAGCTGCATTGTAGAAGAACATTAGTGTATTTAGTGTCTTCTCGGGTTTTAATTTCCAGTAAATATAAAAGCATCTTCTCAATTTCCCATTTAGGAAAATGAGCTCCTTTTCTCTTCCTCTATGGTATTATTAACTATTTAGAGACTGATGATTCGAAAGTGCATGATTTTGATTTTATTTTTGTTGAACCTTTTAGTGTCATCCATGTTTTTTTCATGGACCTTAAACTCACTAGATTGGAGTCTTGCATTAGCTTTATAGGTTTATGAGTAATTGGTAAACCCTATTGTTGGAGAAGAAATTAGGAAGAATTCTATAGGAAGTCTATTTATGTGTTTGACATTCATTTATAAGGAGAAGAAAGATCTTGTCGCAATTTTTCAGAGTCTATGAGGTAAACCATTAGCTTCCCAACCTTTGAGAATGTTTGTGGGTGTATAGGTCTAGAAAAAGCAAGAAAGAAAATTGATATTTAGTCATTCACTGATTATTCTAATTCTTCTCATTTTCATCATTTTACTCTACGCTTTCAGGTTGACATTCACCATGTAATTTGGTTTAGTTTTATGAGATGCTTGTATTTTGGTCTTTCTATTTGAAATGATAATAACATA
This sequence comes from Datisca glomerata, assembly GCA_003255025.1. Taxonomy (NCBI): domain Eukaryota; kingdom Viridiplantae; phylum Streptophyta; class Magnoliopsida; order Cucurbitales; family Datiscaceae; genus Datisca; species Datisca glomerata. The sequence goes on from QANY01004652.1 coordinate 3,507,463, forward strand.
CTTGAAATATAATGATGTTTTTTATGGAATTGAATTATAATGATAATGGAACCCAAATTGCAGAAGACACAATATAATTAGTTGATTAAATATACTTTCTTATGCTATTTTCTCTAAAACGGTGGTGTTTGTTTGCATGAATTTGTTTTAATTGGGCAAATGATAGCACATGGGCATTCCTACAATTAAGATCAGCACATTGGTTTATACTTAACCTACATTACTGACAAAATGTATGGAGAAACTAATCATGCCAAGGCCCTTTCACGTATAATAAATTATGTCTGTCTTGCCATCACGAGATTCATGACTTTTGACTGTAGTGTATCTCTATTTGAAGGTATAGTTCAAATAATAGGCATCGGGTTGTAGAGGACAAACTGATGAGGTAGAGGGATCAACTTCTGCTTGATGAAGCTGGCTCGTGGTCTCTCTTATGGCATCTTTATGGGAAAGGAAATAAATCTTAACACATACTATTCGTTCTGTTTGTATTTTCTTTTTTATTACAAACGCTTGTATTGTGAATGCTGCATAGCATAAAATTTTATTAATATTGTGGCTACTCCATGGTTGTGAAATACTAATAAACCATTCATAAATTTATTAGTTGTTTGTAAAGGCTGAGTTGTGTTTTGATAATGTTGTCTGGATAGCCATTTGTAAGGGCTGAGTTGTGTTTTGTCTTATTCAGGGCCTTTAGTTGGATTTCTCACCCTTCGAATTCTTTGTAAATTTCACAAAAAAATAACGACAAAGTTTTTTTACACATCAATATGAATCTTGTTTTGTCATAAAAAATACTAATAAACCATGAAACTATTACAAATTCAGGTGAGATGTTCTTTCCATCATTAAGATATTTTTCGATAATGTAGCTGAAAAGGCAGGACCGACCAAAATAATGAAGGTCCTATTAATTTTCAATTTTATGTTTTGATTCTTCACTCTTTTATGTGATTTCTATAATTGCAAACGGCCTACTAGAAACCTATCATGGGATTTAGTTGGTGTTTAACCATTATGTTTGCTAGATCTAATGTCATCTTTTAATATTATTGGGTTATTTTTAAATTTCCCCTTGATTGTGGAGTTGTAGAGTGAATGATCATCTTTCTCATACCCTCCTTAATACTTTTGAAATGCTCTTCCTCAATATAAATGTCCACTTTTATTTTCATTAACATTTTGAGCTTTTCAAACTTCATCAGTGTGCATTGAAATTCTAATAGGTGATCGTCCAAAAAATTTCTTCTTTCAACGTAATGGTATAAATTTCCATTGCAGGTTCGAGGTTCTCATGTTGGTGTACATATCTTCCCATATCTGGAGTTTGGCATCACATTCAATGATCTCTTAAGAAAGGGGCCTACAATGCAAGTACGGTTCGTCACTTGGATTTTGATGCTCCAACACGTGAACAAGCTCATCAACTACCTGATGACAAGGTAGTAACTTTGTCTTCTCTAGATTTCCATTCTTGTTCCAACCTCTTTTGATAGGAAATATAACACATACAAAAGGTACGGGAGAGGATGTACATCTCTACTTTACTAATAAGAAAAAATATATAAGAAATCCAACTAACCACCATAAAGAATAAAAATTGAAAAACCTATGTATGCTTTTACAATTAGCTTTCTGATTTGTAAGAATAAAGAAAGAAGGGTATCTATAGTATTTTGGGTCCTTTGTCTTGAGAGAAATGAAAGAATTTTTGACGACACGGTTATTGATGAATCTATTTTATGAAAGAAAATTATTCTTTTGACTTCTTCTTGGTTGAAGACGTATGGACCTTTCTAAGGGCTAGGAGAATTAAAGAAGCACGAGATATTTGCCGGTTTGCAGGACAGATGAGCAGAGCCTGGGATCTTTTGGTTTGTTTCTCAGCTATTCATGGCGTGCCTTATAAAAAATAGACATTCTTGGTGTGTGATACATACAACATCATGGTAGCCTTGGAGAGGAACAACTTTATGCCCTTTTGGAGGGTTGGACCTATTTCCTTCTGTAGAAGATGTAAAAACAAATGGGAAAAATAGAACTCTGCAAGCCATTGAATTGGAAAGTCGTATTGCTCACTAGTGGCATCTTTGGAAATGGGCATCCTATTGCGGATCTGAGGTGACTCTTGAATTTTTTAGGAAAGGCCTTATGCTCGTGAATGGATTTTGTTAACAAGCATGGTGAGAATTTCTACTCATGATGAACTTTCATATAGTTTTTGGACAACATGATGAGGATTCTCCATCATCTATCTACTTTTCATGGTACCTACGATGACGGGGATTCCCCATCATTGTAACCCGTTGTAATGAGTAACTTTAGAACATGTATTCCCCGTCATCTATCTACTTTTTAGAGTACCTAAAATGATAGGGATTCCCCGTTCTCTATCTACTTTTCACGGTACCTACGATGATGGGGATTCCCTGTCATTATACACCCTTATAATGACAATTTTTAAATGACTAATTATGATAGCCCGGTAGATGACAGTCGGTCATCCGTCAATATAGGGTTATAATGATGGATTTTACCCGTCATCTAACCCTCTTTTTGTAGTAGTGCTTATGCTTTCCTAGAAGAAATGACTGCTAATGCTCATCAATGGCCAATTGAGCGCAATGTATCAAGAAAGATTCATGGAGTTCATGAAGTAGATGCACTTACTACTCTCGCAGCTCAAGTAGCTACACTGTCCAAGCAATTTAGCTTTTTTACCGCCAATGCTAGTGCAATGCATGCTACACAAGAAGTTTGTGACTTATGCAATGGACCTGAGTCTAGCACTGAATGCAAGCTGGTAATCCCTTTGCTCCTTCTCAATCAGAACAAGCTAACCTTTTTGGGAATTACAACAGATAGAATAATCCATTCTCTAACACCTACAACGAAGGATGGTGAAATCACCCTAATTTCTCTTGGAAATAGTCAAAATGTGATTGATCCACCAGTTGCTACTCAACCTCATTTTTAGCCTCAGCAACCTAAAAAATTTTTAAAAGATGCTATTTCCCAGCTCATAGTCAATACTACTTAATTTATGAAAAGAACATATGCTATATTTCAAAGGCAAGAAACCATTATTAAGAGTCAAACTGCATCTATTCAAAATTTAGAGCTTCAAATGTGTCAACTTTCAGAAATACTCACTCAAAGACCACCAGGTTCTCTGCTAAGCAACACTAAGAAGAATCTAAAAGAGCAAGTAAATTCCATTACCCTTCATTGTGGTAAGGAGTTATTAGAATCTCAGAAAGTAATAGTTGAAAGTTCTCAGCCAATTGAAGCACAAACTAAGGCAATGGGTGACGATCTTGCCAAGAGCTCAAATAAGAAGGAAGACAAGCCTAAGTCAAAGCTTTTTCCTGATAATCCTCCATCGTATGTTCCACATATTCCATATCATTAGCGGTTCCAAAAGCTGAAGTTGAACAAGCATTTTTCTAAGTTTCTTGATGTGTTTAAGAAACTGCACATCAATATTCCTTTTGTCGATGCTTTCGAATAAATTCTAAGCTATGTCAAACTCATGAAGAAAATTTTATCAAACAAGAGAAAGCTAGAGGTGTATGAGACAGTTGAACTTACTAAGTAGTGTAGTGTTATCTTGCAGAATAAACTTTCTCAGAAGCTAAAGGACCTTGGGAGTTTTACAATTCCATGCAACATTGAGAATTCATATTTTGAAAAGGCTCTATGTGATCTTGGAGCTAGTATTAATTTGATGCCTTACTCAGTTTAAAAAATCTAGGTATTGGAGAAATTAAGCACACAACAGTCTCTTTACAGTTAGTTGATCATTTCAATAAATATCCATGAGGAATTATTGAGGATGTCTTGGTAAAGGTGGATAAGTTTATCTTCCTAGCTGATTTTATTATTCTTGACATGGAGGAAGATAGAGAATTCCCATTATTATTGGTAGACCATTCTTAGCTTCAAGGAGAACTCTTACGAATGTACAGAAAGGGAAACTTATTCTAAGAGTACAAGAAGAGTAAGTAACTTTCAATGTTTTCAAAACAATGAAATATCCTAATGATTTGGATAGTGTTTTTTGTTTGGATAGTGCAGAGAGATATATCAAGTAACTTAGAAAATCTGTTTGATTCAACCATTGGAAGCATGTCTAGTTGGGACCATTGACAAGGAAGATCTTGAGATTTTAGAGTGTGTGAATCGCTTGGAAGCATCTCCATCGATATTCATCAAGAGGCCTTTTGAATAATTAAGAGAAGATAAACCTAGACAATTACCATCCATTAAAAAACCACAGGTGTTAGAACTCAAGCAATTGCCAACCCACCTTTGGTATGCTTATCTGGGACACCTCTACCCTTCCTGTTATTATTTCTACTTCATTAAACGATGAACAAGAAGACAAACTTTTGAGGGTATTGAGAGAGTAGAGAACGACCCTAGGGTGGTCAATCTCTAACATAAAGGGAATTATCCCATCACTTTGCATCCATAAAATCTTGATGGAGGATAATCTTAGACCATCTGTGGAACACCAACGCCGGTAAAATCCCAATTTGTTGAGCTTCTTGATGTAGGTATTATCTACCCAATCTTTGACACTGCTTGAGTCAAACCTGTGCAAGTTGTTCCAAAGAAAGGTGGAATTAAAATGGTCGCTAATGAAAAGAATGAATTAATTTCGACGAGAATGGTGATTAGCTGGAGAGTATGTATTGATTACAGGAAGCTCAACAAAGCTACACGCAAAGATCGCTTCCCATTGCCATTTATTGATCAAATGCTTGACAGACTGGCTGACCATGCATATTATTGCTTCTTAGAAGGTTTTGTGGTTATAACCAAATTTCCATAGCACCGGAGGATCAAGAGAAGATGACATTCACATGCCCATATGAAACATTTACGTTTAGACGGATGCTGTTTGATTTATATAACGCACCAATGAAGTTTCAAAGGTGCATGATGGTAATCTTTTCTGACATGGTGGAGCATTTCATTGAGGTATTTTTGGATGACTTCTCAATCTTTGATTCTTCTCTTGATTCTTGTTTGATAAATTTATCTCTTGTTTTACAATGATGTAAAGAAACAAACTTGGTCTTGAATTGAGAAAATTTCCATTTTATGGTACAATAGGACATTGTTCTTGGTCATCGAGTCTTAGATAAAGAGATTGAAGTAGATCGTGCAAAAATTGAGACCATTGAGAAACTCCCACCACCAACATCAGTAAAAGACATTCAAAGTTTTCTTGGCCGTGCTAGATTGTACCACTGTTTCATTAAGGATTTTTTTCGAGATCATGAAGCCTCTTTGTAATATTCTTGAGAAGAATTTTCCATTTCATTTTAATGAGGAGTGTCATAAGGCATTTACATTCTTGAATACATATTTGGTTTATGCTCATATAATTGTAGTATCGGATTAGAATTCACCGTTTGAGTTGATGTGTGATGCTAGCGATTATACTATTGGAGCTATCTTGGGGCAACGAAAGAGCAAAGTTTTTCATGCTATTTATTATGAAAGCTGAACACTTAATGATGCTCAACTCAAGTAGGCCACTACTGAGAAAGAATTACTGGTTGTCATTTTCACTTTCGATAAATTCAGGTCATACTTGATTGGAACTAAAGTCATTGTGTTCACCGACCACTCCACCACTAAATACTTGATTGAGAAGAAGGATGCTAAGCCTTGCTTGATAAAATGGGTTTTGTTGTTGCAAGAATTTGACTTAGATATTCAGGATAAGAAAGGCACAGAGAAACTTGTAGTCGATCATTTATGTAGATTGCATCAATCTTGCCAACAAAGGAAGAAACTTCTGTCAGGGATGTGAAGCATTACTATTGGGAAGACCCTTTCATTACAAGAATTTTCCAGACCATATCAATAGATAGTGTGTTCAAGAGAAAGATAAAACAATTATCCTTCACCATCGTTATACCTCTGAATATGGGTGCCATTTTGTATCAATCGAACGATTGCTAAAATTCTTCAATCGGATTTTTGTTGGCTTACTCTTTTCAAGGATGATCATGCTTACATTGCTACTTATGATCGATGACAATGAACTGGTAATATCTCTCATCGAAATGAAATGCCTCTAAATAGCATCTTGGTGGTAGAAATTTTTTATGTATGGGGCATCAACTTCATGGGACATTTTCCACCATCTTTCAACAACATCTACATCTTAGTGGCTGTAGATTACGTCTCCAAGTAGGTGGAAGAATTGGCTCTTCCAACAAATTATTTGAGGGTGGTTGTGAATATCTTACGAAAAATATCTTCACCTATTTGGGAACCCCAAGAGCAATCATATGTGATAAAGGTACACATTTTTGCAACAAGAATTTGAAGTTCTTATAGCGAAATATGGTGTCACCCATAAGATTTCCAAAGCTTATCATCCTCAAATTAGTGGTCAATTAGAGATTCCTAACATGGAATTAAAGTGGATTCTCGAAAAGACGGTGAGTTCCTCAAGAAAGGATTGGTCGAAGAAACTTGATGACGCTCTTTGGGCATATCAGACTGCTTTTAAAACATCGATCAGAATGTCTCCTTACTGATTAGTTTTTGGAAAAGCATGTCATTTACCGGTTGAATTGGAGCATAGAGCATTTTGGGCAATTATGAAGTTGAATTTTGACTTACAAGCTGCTGGTGACAAACAACGCCTTCAGCTTAATGAATTAGATAAGTTACATCAAGGTGTTTATGAAAATGCACTTATGTACAAGGAACGTACCCAAAAGTGGCATGACAAGTGAATCATTCAAAAGAAACTTTCTCCTGGCCAAAAAGTGTTACTATATAACCCCCGACTTTGATTGTTACCGGGAAAGCTTAAGTCCCGATGATCAAGTCCATTCATTATAGCAAAGGTGTTCCCTCATGGCTTCATATAGCTTTATCATCCAGAAAAATGGAATTTTAAGGTCAATGGACAGTGAGTGAAGCCATATTGATCAAGAAAAGACCATAATCATGTTGGACTCTTTACGATCATCGCCATTTCATCTGACTGGCGACAAGAAGCAAGCGCTACCACGAGACAACCCGATTCTATCTCTGTTTTATTTTATTTTATTTTGGGTGTCTCTTTATTTTTGTAAAAAGAGAAAAATAAGAAGGAAATGTTGCTATGGTTGATAATTCAAGAGAAGGAAAGTGACAAGTTTGGGGGTGTGATAAGAGAAGTTGGGTTAAGCTCGTTGATTCCTAGAATGCATGTGTAACTACGGGTAAAGATTGAGCTGAAATATTATCTTTTATTCTACCATAAACCCTAGCCTTACATTACAAGCTTACTAAAGTCTCATAAGTGTTATCATTTGCAAATAATAGTGGAGAGTGATATGAAAAATTGGCCTATGGACTTCTAATCTATTTATAGATTAATGGATCCACTTTTACAAGACTTGGTTGCATAAACTCATTTAAGACTAAGAAGTTGGACGACTTAAGGTGTCACACATGCACTCGGGATTTTAGAAAGTGTAATGTAAGTTTGTATTTATGTTGAAATTATACATGATCACAATTCAAAAGTTTTTTTTGGGTTATCGCTATTTTGAAATCTCTGAGGCAAGTTTAGTTAGTCAAAACATTTCATCACTTGATCCATAATTTTCAGAATTAGAGTTAAAGTTTTTCTTGTTTGATTTATTTTATATTTTGTTTTGCTCGAGTACTAGCAAAAAGTTAAGTTTGGAGATATTTGATAAGTCTTTTTCACATTCGTATTTAAGATAATATTAACATTAATTTTGTTAGTTCTTTTTTAATTTATTGCTTGTTTTATGTTTGTTTTTGTTTTTATCTTATAGGTTTGATATCCGAATACATTTGGGTTGATTTTGGAAGGAAAAAATATGGATAATATGAGAAGATAATGGACCAGGACAGAATACCAGCGTCGTGACGCTGCGCGTAACAATCAGGCTGAATGACAGCGCCGCGATGCTGGGCTTCCCAGCGCCGCGATGCTGAAGCTGTGCCAAGAGAAACAGAATGCCAGCACCGTGATGCTGGCTCCCAGCACCACTACGCTGGCACGATAAATATTTTTTATGTGATTTTTGCTCAAACTTTATCCTTATCTAATCCTAGTGTATAAATATAATATTTTAGAGTTTTGGGGGGATGTTTTTGAACGGGAGAGGCAAAGGAAAAAGCTCTTACAGAGGAGAACAAGATTGAACATAGAAACCAATTTTAACTTCAATTTCATCTTCAAATCCAGTTTTTTTTTCTCTGTTTTCTTTATGTTCTTGAATATTATTAGGATGTTTCCTTATTTTAGTATGTTTTTAATTTCTAATCTAGGGCTATGACGTTGGCAAACTACGATTGTTCATTAATTTTGATTTTCAATCTAATCGATGTTTATTTAGTATTACTAAGTGTTGGTTGTCTACCTAAGAGGTTCAAGCTTCAAAATTCAAGAATCTTGACATTTAAGATTGTTGCCTGAAAATCAAGAAGCTATCAAGAAAGCTTCTGAAATGAGAAGTTTGATGGCACAAATGATTTTGCCATCTGGAAAATGAAGATGCTAGCACTTTTGGGAAACTTTGGACTAGATGACGTACTCGAAGGTGAAAGTAAGATGCCGACAAGTTATTGTGAAGAGAAAATGAAAGTTATAATGAAGAAGGCATGTAACACTTTGATCCTGAGTTTGAGTGACAAATTTTTTAGGAAGATTATTGACAGAATTGAAACTCATGATGGTTCTGAGACAATATTGACAGATGTGAGGTATGTGCCTTACTTAAAAAGGAACCTGTTGGAATCGCGACGTGTTCAGATGAGACAGTTTGGATTAAAAAAATTTATTGATCGGAAAAATAATTGCGACGTCACAGGTTCCAAAGATATTTTTTAATGAAAAATAAATTTTTTTCATCGGATCCATTATATACCTATACAATAAATCATAGAGATACAAAGAAAGGAATTATACATCTTGTAGTCTATCAAGCGTCCTAGCCAACAAAGACGTTGATATTCCATGAACAATACCTGAACCCACTAAGACATATGTGGGCACGTAGAATAGTTCAAGAATATTTTTTTGTCTCTAGATGTACTAAACACATGAGATCTAGAGATTTGAAGAATGATTTTTGAGACAGAACTCTAAGAGAATTAGAAAATCCACAGAGCTTTGATTAATGATTAATTGATCAGATGCATGTGTTGTCTTTTTAGGAGGCCAATAGAATATTATCTATATATATATATATATATATATATATTCTAGCTAAAGGCACCTTAGATTTAGTTTTTTTAAAATAATAAATAATTATAAATTTGACACTACACTTGGGACCCACTGTAGTCCGCGCCATACTGTAGTGGGAATTACTACCGTTTAGCGCAACCCTCTTAGTGCCTTGTGCACTGCAGTGTGCTGTGCACCCTTTTAGTGCCTTGTGCACTGCAGTGTGCAGTGTGCTTCGCCAAACGCTTATTCAAAATCAGCTGGCGTGTGGCATTCTGAAATGCCACGTGGTAATTTTTAATTTTCAAAATTATTGTTTTAATCTGATAAATATTTATGCATTATCTCATATAATCATAAATATAAGTTAATTGAAAACTAATTTATCTGATAAAATCCTAACAATCAACTTATCTGTTAATTCAAAATTAACCAATTAGTTGACTCAAAATTTAAATTATTATCTCATAATAATTTAATATTACTTAATTTTATAAATCAAATATATTGTCTCACTTATCGATTAATACATAATTAATCAATATAATTATTAAATTATAATTTCTAAAAATTACAATAAATAATTTTATTAATTAATAACACATAATTATTTCATAATTATATATTTATCTAAGAAATTTACTTCTTTTTGCATGCTAGTCATTTTCTTATATCTTGAAACATTCACACATTAGACTGTGTAGTACAGATGTGGCTCGGGGATCATGGACTTATGGTTATAAGCTCCAATAAATCAGATTATTAATTTCATTATTATTTTACTATAAATATGGAATTGCACTCTTAGTAATTACAGAATATAATTACAGAGTAATCTCCTGTAGTCCATTGATATAATCATTTTATTAAGTTTTATCCTCCAATTATTGGTTCACAAATTAGAGCTGGTCAAAATTACCATTTTACCCTTCTAAGTACCTATTGATCTTTATGTACCATTAATTCACTAGTGAATGATTAATTTATAATTGTATTATAAATTTAAGCTCAATAATCATTCAGTTCTAGAATTGACACTTAATTAAACCAACATACGATCCATTAGAAAATCTTGTAAAAAAAAATCTTGGCCATCCATATCATTAAATCTCCAAAATAAAAGTGACTAGTCTATTTTACAAACAAACCTTAACGAGTGAAAAAAAGATAAAATAGACATGTATATGAGTTCATGACTACTCAAGATTTATAGGGGTCTACATATGATCATATGATTTATGTGTAATAAATCTTTATGATAAATGGTAAGTTAATGAAGATATTAATTCACATCGATCCTATTCTATATAATATAATTACATAAAGTGCATTTACTAAGATATCTATTCACATCAGTGATCTGGATCTAGATCACTTGCATTCAAAATGCTTAGCGAACCGCACTAGCAATCATTCATTAAAGATTTCATACTTTAATATGTTGTGAACTATTTTATCCATTATCTATGATCTTAATCCTCTCGTACTAATACAAGATCATACTCTCATTAATGAATATGGAATTTTTAGATATTTATATAAATTATTCAATAATAATTCAAAAGGACAATTATAAGAAAATATATTTTTATTAAATCCAAATTAAAATGTTTTTACACATGCTTTGAGGGTACTATGCCCAATGATCTCCCAGTTGCCCTAAACTAAATGTGACATTTATCTTAACCCTATTTTCAACCAGGTTATGATCTGACGTTATCTTCATAACCGTCACATCTCCTTGGTGTACAATCAAGACGTCGATTTTTTACTACCCTTATCTGATTCAGAACCAGTATATCTAGTGAGATTCATGTCTTGATTTGAATAAACAAGCATATAATTTCTCATTCTCCGGAGATACTTGATAATGAGCTTTATCGTAATCCAGTGTTTAGAACCAGAATTTGATTGATAACGACTGACAATTCCTACCGTATTGCAGATGTCCAGTCTCGTACACAACATGGAATACATGAGATTCCCAACGGCTGAAGAATATGGAACCTTTCTCATATCATCTTCCTCCTGAGGTATCATAGGACACTGCTATTTGGAAATGACAATTCCATGTGAGTTGGACATCCACATATACAAAAATGGCGAGAACTAGGTTTGGAGTCATTCTGTAACTTTAAAGGTGTCTTGCTTACAGACTTAGAAGGAACTATATTTAAAATATAAGTTTCCGTTTGAAGTGCATGTCCCTAGAATGTGAGAGGTAATCAACCTAACCATGTCCAGTAAGGTTCTCTTTCTCCTTTTTGAAACACCATTTTATTGTTTCACTCCATGTGCTGTGAGTTAGGATAGAATACCATACTCTAGCAGGTAAACCCTCAATTCTAAATTCAAGTATTCACCACATTGATCTGATCAAAGTGTTTTCAAAGATTTAGCTAACTTTTTTGTAGCTTCATCTTTGAAGTTCTTAAACTTTCTAAAAGTTTCAGACTTTTTGTGCATTAGGTAAGTACAATCGTATCTAGAGTAATCGTCAATAAAAGTGAGGAAATACTCATACCCATGTATAGCTTGTACATTGATCGGTCCACAAATATCACTATGAACTAGCTTAAGTGGTTATTTGTTAATTGGTTTTAGTTCTCTCAAAGTACCATGCTTTGTTAATTGATTTATCCTGTCTAGATTAATATGTCCCAACCTAAGATGCCATAGATACATATAATCTTCTTGAGAAACCTTTTGTCATTTGTTACCTTTTGGATTTGATATTTTAAATAATTATTAATTATTTAATGCTCGTCCATTTGGTCTACGCATGTACAGTCAATTTGAAACTTTTGCATGACAAATATCGAATCCAGTTTTTAGAAATAATAAACATATTATTATCAAAAGAAATATAAAAACTTTGTTCATGCAATAACGAGAAAGAAATCAATTTTTTAGAAAATCCAGGTCTAAAATAAACATTGTTCAAAACAAGATTATTTTGAAAATTCAAATAGACTGTCCCCAATACTTTCACTAAAATGAGCACACCACTGTCAACTCTCATTATCACCTTGCCATCAGCAAGCTCCCTTGACGAATCAAGTATCTGCAAAGAAGAACATACGTGGTTAGTGACTTTTAAATCTATAATCCAGGATGACAAATCATATTCCACTAAACAAGCTTCAAGTACAAGTAAATTATATTTACCTTTGTTTTTCAGCTGGGAGAGATACTTGTTATAGTTTCTCTTTTAATGACATTTAACCCCACAATGGAAACATTTTACCTTGGGCTTGTTGTCGTTCTCGTTCTTCTTGGGCTTGGGTGATGCCTTGGCTTTCTTTCCTTTCTTATTCGTACTCTTTCCCTTACCATTGTTTTTTTTCCTTATGTTACCCTTCATAACAGTGGAAGAATACTTTAGCTCAGCAACATTTACTTCACCCTATTTGGTCACATACTCTTGTTGAGTGACTCAAAAATCTGCAGTTCATTCAACAAATGAGTCATGTTGAATTGTAACTTGTTCATAACAAAGTTGGTAGTGAATGCAGAAAAAGTAGGTGTGAGTGATCCAAGTATGATGCTTACTTGAGTTCGCTCATCAATGGTAGCCCTATGTACTTATGCCTCATGCATTATGTTGATCATGTTACAAATATGTTCTCGCACAGAAGTACATTTCTTCATCCTAGTAGTCATGTAGCTCCTACTAGCTTCATGATGACTTTGATCAGATTGCTGCCCAAACATCACCTGTAGAGATTCCATAATCTCATAGGCAGCTTCCATGCTCTCATGCTTTGTTCTGAGAACATCATTCATGCTGACAAGCATGTAGCATTTAGCTTTGTTGTTAGACTGAATCCAAGCATCAAATTTGTCCCTAATATTTTTAGAGGTATTGGCAGGGGGCTCCTCACTAAGAATAAATTTGTGATTCGCACATATGAGCATCAAATTCAATTTCAATTTTCATCTTATGAGGTTATCACCATTCAATTTTTTAAGTGCAAGTAAAGCAGTAATATGGTTGCCCATGGTAAACATAATAATAACTGAAAAGAAATAAAACATACATCATTCAATATAATTGAAATAAATATAAAAAAATTTGGAATGTAAATGTGATGCTTGAATGAAAAATGTCAAACACATAAACTTAACGATTACTAATGTACGATAAGACAACCTAACAATTAATGTGCCACCTTAGGGTCGGTCATATTAATTTCAAACTGTTTTTGAGACATTATCATCTTTATTAATTAAAACTAAAATATCTCATACTTTCTATTTTGATAATAAAGTACCATTTATTTGATCAAGTCATAATTATCCACTCAAAGTTTAACCCATTATTTCAGATTCCATGACTTAATTTAGAAAATGCAACCTTAGGGTCAGTCAAGTCTAAAGTATATCACTTAGTCCTATCTTCATAAGAAGTCAACCTTGATATTGATACAGTTCGAAACCTTCCTTAGGAGGACGAAATAAAGCCATCTCGAGGCTCTCATCATATCTCATGTTGTTGTACTAATAATTCAGACCATATGTGACATTGACATATCAACCTTCTCCCATTCACTATTTTGTAATAATGTGTTTCTATTTAACTAATCAATCAATTCCAAATTAATTACTAGTTACAATAATCCTATGAGTGTAAAATTAATTATTAATTTAATCTAATTGGCCTAAGTTTATTTAATCTTCCAAAGAGCCTGAGACTAATTTAATCTAATTTATCTTCCATCGCGATCAGAATTTTACAACAATTCTTATGCCCCAAATGGCTTACACAAGATGTAAAGAAAAATAAGAACAAAGCATAAATCTAAAAGTTACCATACAATTAACGATTCATCATTAACCATACATTCAAAGCACATTAATACATATCAAAATATATATAGAATAGTACAAGAAAACCCACACAACATTTAATGTGTGTGTGTGTGTGTGTGTGTGTGTATATATATATATATATAAAGATCGCTCTGATACCAATTGTCGAAATCGTGGTGAGCGCAGCAGAGGCGGTTTGGATTAGAGAAAATTATCGATCGGAAAAATAATTGTGATGCCATAGGTTCCAAAAATAATTTTTAACCAAAAATAATCTTTCTCATCGGATCCATTATATGTCTATACATTAAATCATAGACATACAAATAAAGGAATTATACATCTTGTAGTCTATCAAACATCATTACAAACAATGAACTTGAAATTCCACGAACAACAGACTGTGAGATCCATACCAAGATCTTCTGAACCAATCTTCAAACACACTAGAACGTGTGTGGGCATATAGAACAGTTCAATAACACTTTTTTATCTCTATATGTACTCAACACATGAGATCTAGAGGTTTTGGAGAAGGACTTTTAAGACAGAACTCTGAGAGAGAATTGGAGAATTCACAGAGTTTTGATTAACGATCAATCGTTCAGATGCATGTGTTATCTTTCTTAGGAGGCCAATAAAATATTATCTATATATATTCTAGGTTAAAACTCCTTAGATTTAGAATTTTTTAAATAATAAATAATTAGAAGATTAACACTGTAGTGGGATCAATTGATGTTCAGCGCAACCCTGCAGTGTCCCGCACTACTGTAACGCCGTGTGGCAGTGGAGTGTGCCATCCGTCCACTACAGTGCTATGTGGCACTGCAATGTGCTCCATCAATCGCTGATTAAAAATTAAATATTGGTGTGTGGTATTCCGAAATGCCACGTGGTAATTTTTAAATTTTAAATTTATTATTTTAATCAGATAAATATTCATGCATTATCTCATATAATCATAAATATTAATTGATTCAAAATTAACTTATCTAATAAAATCCTAACGATCAACTTATTTGTTAATTTAAAATTAACCAATCAGTTTATTCAAAATTTAAATTATTATCTCATAATAATTTAATATTATTTAATTTTATAAATTAAATACATTATCTCACTTATCAATTAATATAAAATTAATCGATATAATTATTTAATTGTAATTTCCAAAATTACAATAAATAATCTAATTAATTAATATCACATAATTATATACTTACCCAATAAATTTAATTCATTTTACAAGCTAGTCCTTCTCTTATGTCCAGAATTATTCACACTCTAGACTGTGTAGTACAACGGTTACTCGGAGACCATGAACCCATAATTCTAAGCTCCAATAAACTAGATTATTAATTAAACTCTTTAATTAAATAATTTTATTTATGTATTCCATTATTACATCACTATGAATATGGAATTACACTCTTAGTAATTAAAGAATATATTTACAAAGTAATCTCGTGTAGTCTATTGATATAATCATTTTATATAGTTCTGTTCTTCAATTGTTGGTTCGTAAATTAGAGTTGGTCAATATTATCATTTTACCCTTCTAATTACCAATTGATCATTAAGTACCATTAATTTATTAGTGAATGGTCAATGTATAATCTTGTTATAATTGCTATCAACAGAGTTTGTCAATTTACACACAAACCCATTTCTGCTCATTACACTCTGCTAAACGAATCCTTAGGTATATTGCAGGCACAATGGACCATGGTATCTTATTAAAACCTGGTAATCTCAGCATACAAGTTTTTAGTGACTCGGATTGGGCTGGCGATCTAGTTGATAGGCGATCAACTACTGGTTACCTAGATGGTACATAAAATTAAAAATAAAGAGACTTAAAGCTAAAATAAATTAAAGAAATCAATGAACCTGCATACAAGCTTTTAGTGACTCGGATTGGGTTGGCGGTCTAGTTGATAGGCGATCAACTACTGGTTACCTAAATGGTACATAAAAATAAAAATAAAGAGACTTAAAGCTAAAATAAATTAAAGAAATCAATGAATAGAGCACAAAAACTAAGTGTTGTATATGTAAGGCTGATTTTTGTTTCTTGATTGGGGTACTCTCTCTTCTCACCCACTCGATCTTAATCTTATTTTATAGGCTGAACGATTTAAGTCTTGATAGTTTATCGGGTTTGTTGGCCTTATCTCTATGTTGTTGACTTTTTCAAATAAAGATTATTGCCATTTTTATTTAAATGTGATTTTCTTCATAGCAATCATGATTTGTAATTTTGAATTCTTATTTAGCTCAATCTCTTGTTGATTAGGCTACTAAGGAAACTTGGTGATTACTTACCAGACTGAAAATGAAATTTAAAGAGAATTGGAATAATGTTAAAAGGAAAATGAATAGTAAATTTTATTGATGTGTTAACTTAACTATCAGAAAATAAAATCAGACCAAAAATTAATGTCATTGGTATCCTTACTACCGCAAATATCTAAATGATCATATTCATTTTTCAAAATACACAATTTGTAACATAAAATATTGTTCACACTTTGAACAAATTTTAATTTTAATATATCATTTAAAGCAAATTAATAATAGTTAAGAAATAACTTAATTTATTAAATTTATTAATAAGAATCGAAGTAAATCATTAATAGCTGTAAAATAATAAGTTATTCATATTTAAAATAGATTAATTATGAATTAACGAGTTCAAAATAAATTAATATTTATTATATTTGTTTACAAATTAAAATAATAATTTAATAATCTAATTAAAAGTATATGGTTTTCTGCAATTTATCTAATGTTTAGGGTTTTATGTAATCACGTGTGAAATTTGGTAATTTCAGCTATTAAATTTTGGACGATTCACTCTGAAAAAATAACTAAGTTTTAGAGATAAGAGAGAGGAATTAAGTTCACTTTTTTAGGGATAAAATTTAATTGAACCCTTCATTGTCTCTAAAATAAGTAAACACATGAAAAGAAAAGGGTGGGATTTTTTTTCCTTTTTTTTCTTTAGCATTTAGTAAACGTACCCCAAATGTCAAATTAGCGAGAAAAAAATGAACTTAGGGACGACATTTGTTTGACAGTGATGGGAACTTTTGTCAATAATTTATTTATCGCCACTAGAAGTAAGTCCACCGAGAAATTCTTTTGAGTTGAAATCGTGAACTCAATGCATCGTCGCTTAAATCATCCCTATCAGGCATCCGAATTGTGTGATCTTCCTCTTTACCTCCAACTCATTCTTTTCTTTTAGGTTTTATTTGACCGACTTATTTATTAATCAATTTTAAGTCTGAACAACGTAAAGTTCTATCACGTCAGGGTTTTTCCTACTGAGAAATTGTGACTCTTAAATTATTTTTGGAGCAATCCAGCTCACACAAGATTCAGTTGGTCATAAGTCAAATTTTTTAATTTTGTTTTTTAGGATTCATAAAAAATATATAGGGGTTCATCAAATATATACTGAGATTCACTAAAATGTACAAAATTAATAATTCTTAGAGGGTTACACAAAAAATGTATAGGCGTTCACCAAATATGTACTGAGATTCACCAAATATGTATTGTGATTCACCTAAACGTGTAAATTTAATGATTCTTGGAGGAGTTCACCAAAATTGTGTAGAGGTTTACCAAATATATACTAGGGTTTACAAAAATTGTATTAAGGTTCATCAAATATATACAAAATTAATCATTCTTGGAGGGATTCACCAAAATTATATAGGGGTTAACCAAATATGGACTGAAGTTCATAAAAAATGTACTGGAGTTCACCAAATGTGTACTGTTAATAATTCTTGGAGAGGTTCTAAGTTTTTTCAGTGTTCTCGTTGAAACATGCGGGCGTACTCCTTGCTTCTGGGGACATTGATTTGAAGCTCGAGTACGATCCGTGCACCATTTCTCTTCTCTACCATGACGAATCAATTGATTTAATGTAGGAATCGCTCTTTCCTTTGTTCTTCCCCCTATTTTTCCCTATCATATACAACTGTTCACCAAATATGTACTGTGATTCACCAAAACATAGAAAATTAATAATTCTTGGAGGGGTCCATAAAAAATTTGTAAGATTTCACCAAATATGCACTAAGATTCACCAAATATATATGTACCGTGGTTCACAAAAAAAGTATAAAATTGATTTGGTACATATTTGGTGAACCCCAATACATATTTGGTGAACCATAGTACATATCAGGTGAACCCCTATATATTTTTTGTGAACCCCTCCAAGAATGATTAATTTTATACATATTTGGTGAGCCAGAGTATATATATATGGTGAACCTCATTACATATTCGGTGAACCCTTATATATTTATGGTGAAGTTCTTCAAGAATTATTAATTTTGTACATATTTGGTGATCTCCAGTATATATTTGGTGAACCCTTATATATTTTTAGTGAACCCCTCCAAGAATTATTAATTTTGTATGTTTTGGTGAACCATAATACATATTTGGTGAACCTCGTACATATTTGGTGAACACCTCCAAGGAAATGAATTTTTAAATTTTGGTGAACTTCTCAAGCATTTGTTGTACTCCACTACAAATTTGGTGAACACCTAAAATTGCAATCGCCACTCATTATGTGTGAATTTCCATTCAAAAGCCCATAATCCCCATCTTCAAGGTGCTAATCGCATCTGCAAGTCCAAGCGCCATTCAAATGACCCTACTCACCATTGGTCATCCTAATCGCTGTTGGTCATCCTAATCGCCATGTCTTGATAGGCGATCGTCGTATGTTCCCCTAATCGCCATCAAAGTGGTCCTAATCGCCATTCAAATGGCTCTAATCGCAAGCATTCACACTATTCACTTATTATGTAAAATTAGATTGGATTAAGTAAGAATTTATGAAGCAATTGAACACTTATTCATAAACTCAATAAAAGTTGTCATTGATAAGGTTGTTATTCTTTTGTGACAAGTATTGAGCGAGACGGGTTTTCACCATATATAATTATAGATCGTGATATGATGATCGGTAAATCATGTGTATCGGTTTGACTATAACCCTCAAGGTCGGATTCTACTGTTAAATTGAACATATCCGCTAAAAGTTTAAAATTAAATATTAAAATTTGAAATTTAACCATTTATTTTATAATTATTACCTCATAAAATTTGGAAAATAACCTTATTTACTTTTTAATTTATAACCCTATAAATATATTTTTCAAATATAACCTTGTTTTGTTATCAAAATTAAACCTAAAATTAAAAAACCGTATTCCCCTTCTTCTTACAAAACCAGATACCCACCCTTCCCCCCTCTCTCAACACTTCATTCCACTTCACTCAAACACTCAATTCTCATCATTTCTTCTTCATCTCTTTACAGCCCGGAAATCTCATCAAACTGCCTCCAACCAAACACCGCAAGGAAATTTCACACATCCCTTGCAAACACGAATGAAACCCACGCTTAAACCGAGACAAATCCATCCAACCCGCGACCCCAAACCCGATATCCTTTTAATATTGTATTTTTTCACCAAAAATGGCTAGAGGAAAGCATAAAGTTACAAAGGAAATGGTGAGTTTAATGACGCAACCAAGTTCGAGCAGTTCGAAAGGGTCGTATGATTTTACCGTTTATGGGGTGAAAAAATTTTGTCCAAAAAATCAAAATCTTACTAGCCCTATTATTCATATTGCTCCAACGGAGCATATATCTCATCCAAGCAAACAAGATGTAAGTTTTGATTTCAAGATTTTGAATTTTATGTGTTATATTGTTAAAACACCTAATAGATTGATTCATTCTGAAAATTGGATGTTTTTATGTGATGATTGTAGAAATGTATGGTTGTTGGTAGAAATATATGTCTTGGATGGAAAACTATAGTATTTTCATGAGTGCCCGAAAAGTTTGACGAAATGTCATAGTGAATTATATGGCGTATTTTTATCATTGTCCTTAAGGTGTTTGATAAAATTCCACATTGGGGACTATACTATATTTATATGAAGGCCCATAACATGTTTGATGAAATGCTATATCCCATCCAAGGAAAAAAATGTGAGTTTCTTTAATAAAAATTTGGTTTTTATGTGTTATAGTGTTAAAACACCAAATAAATACTTGAATCATTTTGAAAATTGGGTGTTTTTTATGTGATGCTTCTACAAATGTATGATTATTGGTAGCGATATATGTTTTGGATGAAAAATTATAGTGTATATTTATCTGCCCGTAAGGTGTTCGACGAAATGTCACAATAGGGATTATAGATTATTGTCATTACTTTCTTTGATATATTTTTCCTATGCAATACATCTTTCTTCTCACACCTTTTTCACAGAGTCATGACTTTAATTTTGATTTCCTAGACTGAGTTCTATGATCTTGGTGTACGTGGTTTTGGGAACACTACACTAGTAGCTCGGCGGTATAGTAGGCTTCTTGAAAATGTGAAAATGAATGTCGATGCTTCCAGATTTAGGTACTTTATAAGTATATGGAAAAAGGGGTAGATGGATCACATACTATAAAAAATCATGGGTGAGATATGGTGGGATAACACCCACACCTTTCATATAGATGAAGTGGGTGAAATTACAATGACCCCATTGGACTTTGCTACGATTACCGGCCTGAAATTCGATGGTCAACAATTAGACTATGATTTGGAACTCTGCAACAACAAGAAGGCATTGTGGAAGCTAGTCGACAAACCGTTGTCGGAGCTTAGAGAAAAAAAGTTAGTTATCAATGAATTTTTTATAATTGTGTTAATTAGAAGTGTATTACTCCTAAGAAGGAGGAAATTTTGATGAGAGTTTTTCTTCCGGTGCTCTTGGGTAGTACAATTTTTTTACGACAAGAGTAATAATGTTAACTTATACTTCCACCCTAGCCTACAAAAAATAGATGAGATACGAGAGTGTAATTGGGGTGGTTCGTCGTTATCCACATTGTATTGAAATATGAACGCTTTATGCCGTGACAAAAGCGTAGGGACTGAGGGTTTCTAGAGAGCATGGGAGGTATGGGCTTATGATTACTTTATGTGTTTGGCATTGAGCAGACCATTGGGTGGTCCAGACACATTCCCGAGAGAAGCATGTTGGATAGACATTGAGTCGAGAACAAGGGATGTTGCTCACTATCTAGAAGAATTTCGTGTTAAACTTTGATATATGAGGCCCAATGAGGTATGTGTTTTATTCTATCAATTCTTATATTGCCCGTTTGAGTGTGAATAATGTTTTACTGACAAACTATTTGTTATTGAACTTGCAGATCAATTGGAATCCTTGGGGCCAATGTTCAAACTTGCATGACTATTGCATCGACGATATACCTCCTACCACCATGAGAATATTCCTACAAGGCCCTGCTGGAAGAGCATGGTACTTGGGTGAGTGCGTCTCACAGAAGAGTTTGGGAAACGAGAAGCCATACATCCCATACAGACCCCCAACTTCAATGTTATGTGATTAACCATTCTCCAGAGAGGATTTGACTGGTGACCTTGGAGGTTTCAGAGTGACACACTTCATCGATGATGTAGATGGCGATGGCGAAGATAATTATGATGAATTATGGAAAATTGGCTGCCTTACAACTATGACGGGGCATCTTCATCTTCAAAGGTGCTAAAAATCTCTAAGTGGTTTTTAAATATAGGAGATTACTCATATTGTTATACAATGTAAATTTGTAATCTACTTGGTATAGGCAGCAACACAAGCAACCGTAACAGCCACAACAGCACCAGAAGCATCGAGTCGGCTAGAGCAACCATTAATGATATAAGAGTGGCTGACATCCCACTACCATCGTGGTAGATTCAGTAATCAATCCCGGATGGTGGTAGTGAGATAGTTGACATTCCAAATGATGTTCCAGTCTGGGGTCTTCCATCAGCTAATGTCAATTATGTGAATTATGATGTTAATATTTATTATTTGGTCATTGAATATCATACTAACGCACAATTGTAAACTTACTATCTTTCCCTAATTATCTTTTAGTTTGAAATCAAAATATTCAAAATAACTTTTAGCAGACATTTTGAGTATGTACACATGTAAGTGAAGTTGCAAAGATGCATGCAATTGTATGAAACTCAAGTAAGCAGGCATGGAGGTGGTGATGATGATGATGATGGAGGTACTAATGAAAATGGTGAATATTCAGTTAATGATGATGAAAACGACCATGATGATGACACTGATGAAGGTACTGAATCAAAACGAGAACATGAATGACGTACAAAACATTCACATGATGCTTTGTGGAAAAAGAGAAAAGTTGCACCATGACGTTTTGTCAAAGTTTATATCAACTTTTTAAAGTCTGTTTGAATTTTAAACTTGATTCAAAGTTTGTTGAGTATATTTTTTAATTTGTTTAATTCTGGCTGCATTTCGTTAGACATATAATGGATATAAATATGTATTTTGATTGTGGATTTTCCAATATTTATGGGGAGGTTCTGTCTAATTGTTGTTCAGAATTTATGCTGGAATCTAAGTTTGTTCAGTATATGGTTGAATTTTAAACTAGATCCTAAACATTTTGTGTATAAGAGATAAAATTTACAAACCGTCATTCTATCCAATTGGAATTTATAATCAAATTGGAATTTGCAACAAAACAAAATATAAAAGAATTGAGAACTTCAACTTAGATTTATGTAGTTGTATAGAATATAAAAAAAAAAGTGATTCCTACCTAAACGCCTATACGTATGGCGTCTGGGACCAATAAATGACCAAAAGGGTCCCAAACGCCATACTTATATGGCGAATAGCCATAACTCTATGGTGTTTGGGACCCTACTGGTGACACATGCCTAAATGCCTGTGTGTTTGGCGTTTGGGGCCCAAAAATGACCAGGAAGCCCCAAACGCCATACTGTATGGAGAAACGTCGTTAATGAATGAAGTTTGGGACCTCCTGGTCCTTTTTGCATCCCAAAGGTCAGACACACATGTGTTTGGCCCATTTCACTTTTCACCGTTAAGGAATGACATTTGGGGCCCCAAAAGGTACCAGTGGGGTCCCAAACGCCGTAGAGCTATGGTGATTTGCAAGGATGATCAGAGATTAGGCTCTTCTAAGTGGCGTTTAGGTCCTAATCGCTTAGTTCTCGTTTGACTTTTTAGTTGGTAGCTGGTTGATGTTTGGTTGTTGTGCATTTAATATTAGTAATTACTCTTTGTAAACTATCCTTAAAAATCAATTCTTCACTCTACTAAATACATTCTCACTACTTCTCAATCACTCTAAACTTCAAATACACTTGTTCCTTCAATTTATTAGTTTGGATCATCGATTTTCAACTCCAACTAAGTGATCGGCTACAACGAAAAGGTAATGTTTGTTTTCATTGATTTTTTAAGATTATGAGTAAGTTAGATGCTTTATGAGTAATTATTATCAATTTCTTAATTTTTTTCAATATAGTTAATCATCTGCAAAGATGAGTCATCCTGATGTATCCATAAACTAGGGTGAGATGAGTAAACTAGGGTGAGATGAGTACGTGATCGGGCTCATCTACATTAGTAAACTTGAAAAATGAGGATGTCATTAATAAAAAATTTGATACATTACAAGAGGCCGAATATTTCTACTATACATACGTAATTGATGTTGGGTTTAGTGTACTCAAAGATGATAAACGCAAGAATAAAGAAGGGGAAACTGTGTTCCGGATATTGTTTGCTCAAAAGAAGGAGTCTGGGAGAAAAATATATGGGTAGGGAGGACACCAAGAGAGAACTAATGACAAGGGTGGAATGTCATGCTTATTTTAGGGTGAACTTGGATAAGAAGATGAAAAAAATGGGTCGTTAAAGATTTTGAAGCCAAGCACAACCATCCCACTGCCTCATCATAGGACGTGCCCTTTCTTCAATCCAATAGAGCAGTGAATTAAGTGAATATGGCTCAGGCAACATGATTGCACAACGTTGGTGTCAGGCTAAGCCAAGTGTTTGATTACATGGTTGACCAAGCGGGTGGTTATGAGAATGTGGAGTCTTTAAGGACGGATCTCTACAATAAGATGGACAAGCAACAAAATCATTAATCGAAACTGATTCAGATGCAACTATTTCTTTTTTCTACTGTAAAATTGGATATGGATCCGGATATGTATTGCAAATACAACATTGACACAGATAATTGATAAGTGTGTTTCACACTCACATTTTAGATAATCTTAACTTTAATTTTATTAGTTCTTTGAGTTTAATTATTTGATTTATGTTTGTTTTACTTTTATTTTGTTGGTAAGATATTCTAGTGCATTTGGATTGATTTGGAAGATTTGGAAGGCAAAAATGATGATAAATCATAAAAAGGGGACTTGGATAGAAGGGCCAGCGTCACAACACTGGGAGGCAGTAGGCCAATGCTGTGACACTGGGTGCTAAGAAATTATACAGAAAGCCAGCGTCGTGACGCTGGCGTGACATCAAGAGAACCAGAACGCCAATGCCGCGACGCTGGCTCGATAATAATTTTGTTATTTTTTATTTTTACTCTAATTTTATCCTTATCAAATCCTAGTGTATAAAATTAAATAATTGAGGATTTTTAGAGAACATTTTGGACGTGGGAGGCAGAGAAGATAACTTTTTGGAGAGGAAACGAAGACGGGTCAAACCGGGAGAGGGATCTCAACTTCAATTCATTCTCAAATTTAGTTTTTCTTCTCTTTTAATCTATGTTCATGAATATTATTATGATGTTTTATTGTTCTAGTATGTTCTAATTTTCTTATATAGGACTATGACGTAACCAAACTATGATTGTTCATATATTTTGATTTTTAATTCAATCGATGTTTATTCAGTGTCATAATCTGTTCTTAATGCTTGAGAACGTCTGGCCAACTATTGCATGATTTTTCATTTAATTCTGAGACTGAGAAGTGATGATTAAATTTGCTATTTGTTTATAACACCACTAGAATTTCATAAGTTAGAGATAATTCTGAATCTAGTGTAGCAAATAATTTCATGTACTTAATGAGTTTCAATTTATTTAATTTTGACAGAGATGTGAAATTAGTATTTTTGATTTATTGTTATCGATGTTTGAGAAAGATGATAATTACATTAGAGAAGTTCAATGTCAATAATTTGATAAACATTGATTGATTAATATTTGAAATTTAGAGCATGTTTGGTTTGGTGAAATCGAGAACCCTAGAGCTTTTAACTATTCAAATTTTGAATTATTTTATCCTTATCAAATCTTTATCATTTTAGTTTAATTAGAATTTAGCTTAATTAGAACTCCTAACTTTTTCCTCATTCTCAATTAGAATTAAGGTCTAATTGATTTTAATACTTAATGTCAATTAATCGTGTGGGCGATACTCTATTTCATAGAGTTTTATTACTTGACAACGATAGTGTACACTTGCACTCTAAAAAAATTATAACAAGTTTTTGGTGCTGTTGTCGGGGATTGATTTTGTTTATTAATATTGGAGTTACATATCCTTAATTTTACTTCGAGTCATAATTTATTTTTATTTACGGTTGTTTACTATTTTGAATTTTCAGGCATTTTCTAAGCTGTATGAGAAATTTTGGAAGCGAAAATCTGACTCCCTTAAATTTAGAAATTGAGCGATCTTGTCATCGTAACAGAAAAGTGAGGAAAGAAGCTTCTAAACAGTCTCAAGAAACCATGGAAGATGTTAAAGAAAATTCTGAAATTGTGAACAACCAAAATAACCGGGTGATTCGAGACTATGTTGTGCCAGTGGTCAATGAGACTACGTCTCCCATTCAATGCCCTGTTATTAATGCCAACAATTTTGAGATTAAGGCGGCTATCATTCACATGGTGCAAGCAAAACAGTTCAGTGGCCTGCTTAATGATGATCCAAATGTTCACATAATAACTTTTCTGAAATTTTATGAGACATTCAAGCACAATAATGTCTGGACTGATGAAGTTAAACTGAGATTGTTCCCATGTTCACTTCGAGATAAGGCTAAGAGTTGGTTGAAATCTTTGCCCACTAGATCAATCACCACTTGGAATGGACTGTCTGAGAATATTTTGGCTAAATTATTTCCACCAGCTAAAATAACCAAGATGAGGAATGAGATCACTACCTTTCTGTAATATGATATGAAGTCTCTTTATGAAGCTTAGGAGAGGTTTAAAGAGATGCTGAGAGGGTGCCCACATCATGAACTCCTAGGATGGCTACAAGTTCAAACTTTCTATAATGGGTTGGAGAATTCAACGAGGACACTAGTGGATGCAGCACATGATGAGTTTTATGGGCAAGACACATGGGGAGGTTTATGCTTTGGTGAAGAAATGGTTGCTAATGCCTATTAATGGCCAATTGAGCGCAATGTAACGAGAAAGACACATGGATTTCATGAAGTCAATGCTCTTACTGCTCAAGTAGATGCATTGTCTAAGCAATTGAGCTCTTTCACCGCCAATTCTAGTGTTACTCATGCTTCACAGAAAGATTGTAATTTGTGCTACGGGACCTCATCTTAGTACTGAATGTCAAGCCGGTAATCCCTTTGCTCATTCTCAGTCAGAACATGTTATTTTTGTTAAGAATTACAGCAGGCAGAATAACCCATTCTCCAACACTTACAACCAAGGGTGGTGAAATCACCCTAATTTCTTTTGGAAGAATAATCGATGAATCCACCAGTTGCTACTCAACCCTCAACAACCTAATTTTTTTAGAAGATTCTTTTTCCCAGATTACGGTCAATATTACTTAATTTATGGAAAGAATAAATGCTAGACTTAAGAGGCAAAAAACAAGTATTCAGAGTCAAACTGCATTTATTCATAATTTAGAGCATCAAATGGGTCAACTGTTAGAAATACTAACTCGGAGACCACAAGGTTCTCTACCGAGAAAAACTGAGAAGAATCCAAAAGAACAAGTAAACGCCATTACCCTTTGTAGTGGCAAAGAGTTAGTAGAACCGAAGAAAGTAACAGTTGAAAGCTCTCAGCCAATTGAAGCACAAACCGAGGTTGTAGGTGGTGATTTTATTGAGAACTGAAAAAAAAAAAAACAAACCTAAGTCAAAGCTCTTCCCCGATAATCCTCCACCTTATCTCCCACCTATCTCATTCTCTCAACGATTCCAGAAGAAAAAACTGAACAAGCAGCTTTCTAAGTCTCTTGATTTGTTTAGAAACTACATATATACATCCCTTTTAACGATGCTTTGAAGTAAATACCGAGCTAAGAAAATTCTCTCGAACAAGAGAAAGCTAGAGGAGTATAAGACAGTTGCACTTACTGAGAATTGTAGTGCTATCTTACAAAATAAATTGCTTTCGAAGCTAAAGGACCCTAGGAGTTTTACTATTCCTTGCACCATTGGAACTTCATATTTTGAAAATTCTCTATGTGATATTGGAGCAAGTTTCAATTTGATGCCATATTCAGTTTACAAGAAGCTAGGTCTTGGAAAAGCTAAGCCCACGATGTATCTTTACAGCTAGCTGATCGAACTATCAGATATCCACGAGAAATTATTGAGGACGTCTTAGTGAAGGTGGATAAATTTATTTTCCCATCTGATTTTATTGTAATTGACATGAAGGAAAACCAAGATATTGTAATTATTCTTGGTAGACCATTCTTAGCTACGGGAATAACTCTTATTGATCTGTAAAAATGAGAAACTTATTTTGAGAGTGCAAGAAGATCAAGTAATTTTCAATGTATTCAAAGCAATTAAACACCCAAATGATATGAATAGTTGTTTGCAAGCGGATAGTGCAAAATTGGGAGAAGGTAAACCTAGACACCAACCATCTATTGAAAAACCACCAGTGTTAGCCCTCCACCTTCGGTACACCTTTATGGGAGAAGCATCCACTCTGTCTGTCATTATCTCTGCTTCGTTAAATGGTGAAGAAGAAGACAAGTTGCTGAGGGTGTTGAGAGAGCACAAAACGGCCTTGAGGTGGTCAATTTCTGACACAATGGGAATTTTAAAGTCAGTGGACAACAAGTGAAGCTTGGATGATCATTATGTCTGGTTGAAGACATTAAAGCAAGAGCTACCGGGAGGCAGCCCGATTTTATTTCCATTTATTTATTTATTTCTTTTACTTATTCTATTTTGGTTTATTCAGGTTGAAAAAAACTATGGATGAATCTGGCTAAGACACCATTTTTCCCCTTAGTTGGAGACAACGGACAATGCAGAGAATGACGAAGATGAAAGCTCATCCTTATTTAGGGGAGTCCTCTTTACATAATATTTTTACATTTTTTTAATTGAGGACAATGAAAGTTTTAAGTTCGGGGGTGGTGACTTTGTTAAAAATTAAAATTTTGACGTTTTGTAGTAGACAACACTAACACCTATGATGAGATCGGTTTTGATTTATTGATAATTTTGAGAAAAATGATGAATTTATGTATTTGTTTGTGTTTGAACCAATTGTTGATTTTCATTTCACTTGAGAATCCTGACATACTAAGCACCGAGCCTTGAGCGTTTAAGTATCTTCTTACTTAGATAAGGTTTATGTGACTTAAGAAATCATTATGATCTCACAAGAACTCTCCAACCAGTTTGATTGTTGCTCGAGATGAAACTTTAGGTTACACTATACTTTGGACATGATTTAGGCCATCTTTGGACCGTTTGATCTTTTCAAGCCAACATATGCATAATTATTTTCCTAGTCAACCATGTTGAGCCTAAATAGCCATTTTTTATCACCCATGATAATTTCCTAACCTTATAAAGAGTTTTCCCTAGTAAACCTTTTTACTCATAGTATTTGGATGTTTTAGGAAAATACTTGGAGTTATAACTATCTGGGTAAATGGGAGGAGTTTTGATATATTTCAAAAAAAACTTGTGTAAGTTTGATGTTATAGCCTTTTGGACTTGAGTGACTAAGCTCGAAGGGGTGTATTAACACCTAATACCCTAAGATCAATTGGTTTGAGAGCTATTAACTGAAAGCTCACTAAGAAAAAGAGAAGATTAAAGAACTCACATTAAAAAACAAGAAGAAGAATGGTTGATAATTCAAGAGGTGGAATGACAAGTTTGGGGATGTTACGAGAAAAGTTGACTTAAGCTCGTTGATTCCTAGAATTCATGTGTGACTATAGGGAAAGATTGAGCCGAAATAATATCATTTATCCTACCCTAAACCCTAGCCATACATTACAAGGCTACGAAAGTCCTAATGATCCTAAGTGTTATGGTTTGCCTACATTAGTGGAGAGTGACATGCAACACTGGCCTATGGAGTTCTAATGTATATATAAATTAATAGATACACTCTTGCATGACTTGGTTGCATAAACTCATTTGAGATTATGAAGTTGGATGACTTAAGGTAACACACAAGCACTCAAAATTTTACAAAGTGTAATGTAAGTTGATAGTTGTGTTGAAAATGTAAATATTAATGAAAGATGTAAATCCATTGGAAAATCTTCTACATGATCAACAACTCAGAAGTTTTTCTTGGATTATTGTTATGTTGAAATCTTTGATGCAAGTTTAGTTAGTCAAAACATTTCGCCAATATGTCTGTAGTTTTTCTTAATTAGAGTTTATTATTTAGCTTGTTTGATTTTTTTTTTTGTTTTGCTTGAGGACTAGTAATAACATTTCGCCAATATTCCAAAAACATAATAACATTTCGCCAATATGCTTGAGGACAAAAACATAATAACATTTCACCAATATGTTTCGCCAATATGATGAGTGTGTTTCACACTTATATTTTAGATAATCTTAACTTTAATTTTATTTGTTCTTTGAGTTTTATTATTTGATTTATATTTGTTATACATTATTGTGCCATATTTTCGATATGATTATTGTGCATAGTGAAGATAAATAGATTTTTGTAAGTTATTGTGTCTAAGGATGATAAACAGATTTTGCATCTTATTATGTACAACTATAAATAAAAAGATTTTTGTCAGTTAGTGTGTACAATGATGATAAATAAATTTTACAGAATTGTTGTGTACAATAATAAATGAGTAGATTTTTCAAGTTATTGTGTGTATTGATCATAAACAGACTTTGCAGAATTATTGTGTACAATTATAAATAATCATATTTTTGCAGGTTATTATGTACAATGATTGTTATATTATTCGGTCTACAGTCATTGTTCAATTTTCCATTAAAACTTTCATCATCAAATAAAAGACCCTTGAAAGGAGACCGAATTTAACCAAAGCAAAATGCTTGGGCAGACAAATAGGACTCATCGTTGGTGGTTGCTGTGTCTCAGAGACAGATGAGTTCCTACTATAAAACTAGTCAACGCACTCATATATCATTTTATACACGGTGTTCGAAGGATGGTTGATCTTCAATAGAATATCACTCCAAAGATCGTGCGATTTCAACTCCTGTACAAATATTCCCAATATTCAACAAACTATTATACACCTCAACAAATTCAATAATGACAACCACAAATGAGCAAATCCACAACAATAAGAAAATTTCCAATTACATAACTAAAAGAACACAACTAAAACAAAATAGAAAATGGAGCTCAAAGATTTGAATATTTACCAAACTATCATACACCTCAACAAATTCGATAATGACAGCCACAAATGATCAAATCCACGACAATTAGAAAATTTCCAATTACATAACTAAAAGAACCCAACTAAAACAAAATAGAAAATGGAGCTCAAAGATTTGAATATTTACCAAACTATCATTCACCTCAACAAATTCGATAATGACAGCCACAAATGATCAAATCCACGACAATTAGAAAATTTCCAATTACATAACTAAAGAAACCTAACTAAAACAAAACAAAAAACGGAGGTCTGAGGCTTGAATATTCACCAAACTATCATACACCTCAACATATTCAATACTAACAGTCACAAATGAGTAAATCGAGTAATCAGAAAATTCTCAATTACATAAATAAATGAACCCTAACTCTAAACTAAACAAAACAGAAAACTCTCAAGCTTGAATATTCATCAAACTATCATTACACCTCAACAAATCCAATAATGAAAGTTGTAAATGAGCAAATCCAGAACAATAAGAAAATTCTCAATTAGAGATCTAAAAAACCAAAACTATAACAAACAAAAAATGAAGCTCTCAAGTTTAACAAAACGTAAACAATATCTGATAAATTACCCGGGAATGATAATCGTGAACCATTTCTACCCTAATGTCATCTATATATCTCATTGGCCACACACCACAATCACTCATGCAAACGTAATAATAAGTGCATCGTTAAAGGGTGAAGAAGACCAATCAAATTTGTGATCAGTGAACTTACCCATTTGATTAGGTGACGACTTAGGACGGCCTTGAGATTTTGAGTGAGTAGAAGGTTATTGGCAGGGGCAACAAATCTATGAGCTTATGCTCAAATATCAAGTCCATACTTTCTAACTATAATTTCATTCACAAAATATAAAAGGAGAATCAATGTCAAAATAACACATGCTATAAGATATTAGAAGCCATGATCAGGGATTAGAACATACAATCTTTTTTTACCTTTTCGGTGTGTTCGTGTTACGCCGACCATCTAGCAAGGTGTCCCTTATGGTGACTTCCTCATCCAGATGAAAATCTTGGCCATAAACCAATGATCTTGACCATCGTGTATCGACATACAGATCTATATTACATAATACATTTACACAATCATACTAAGTCAAAATTTAATAACTTAACTACATTAAATTTGATTACTGGAGTCTATAGCTCAACCGTTGGCACGTATCTTTCCATGATCTTGTGTTTTCTTATAAAATTAGGAAGTTTTACTAATTTGGAAACACATTCATTCTGTAGTGGCACAACAAAAACATAATAATTTGTTCAAATAAGTGTCACTAAAATAACAACAAGATCTAAAAAATAAAAGACTTGTGAGAACATTATGCTTAAATACTTGCATATTTTTTATATAGATGTTTAACTCTTTATTTTATGCATTTTTATGTACGAGAAATTATCATAGGAGATTTTGGCATCAAATGTACACTTTCAATGCATTAAAAGGTTGATTCACATTGAGTTAAATTTTGCACCCTTCAAAGGTTTCATCCTCATATATATTGATTGAATTGATAACAAAGATATCTTATTATCAAATTTATAAAAAAAATTAACAATGCATAAAAATAAACTCAAGATTAAGAGTAAAAGATGAAGTAGAATAAACAAACACTTATATATGAAAAAGGAAACAAAAAAAATATAAAGTACATGAATATGAAGGAGAAATGATGAAGAACAATGAACAATATATATTGTTAGATAAGGTGCAAGAAATTTAAACTACATTGAGAAAAAGAAATGGGAGAAGATGAATAGAAATATAAACTCTCTTCCTCCCCGTCTCTCTCTCTAAAAAAAGATCACTCTCAATCTCTCAAAAGACTACTCTCTTCTCTCAAAATCATCTCCTCTTCCTCACTCCAAAAGTCTCTTCTCATCCAAATTCACCCCCACTCAAGTGAAAACCCGTTCTCTATTTATAGGCAAAATTAGGGTTTCACTTTTTTCTTTTGGTCCTTATGCTCCATTTTTTTAGTCATTGATACTTTTTCTTATATTTTTAGTCCCTAGTCTATTTGTCTATTTTAGAATTTTTTTTGTTTTCAAAAGTCATACATAGTCTTAGACTAGTAAGTGAGCCAATAAATAAAATGTGTATATTGAAAATATTAGACCGGAAAAAATACGGTGTCTACACCCTTTTAATTACCTCTTAATTCTTAAGTACCATTAATTCAGTAGTGAACGGCCAATTTATAATCATATTATGTATTTTAGCTCAATAACTATTTAGTTTCAGAATTAACACTTAAGTAAACCAATATACGATCCATTAGGAAAGCTTGGATTTCAAATCTTGTAAGATCATGTTCCCAGCCATACATATCACTGAATCTCCAAAACAAAAATCACTTGTCTATTTTACAAACAAACTTTAACAAGTGAATCAAAAGATCGAGTAGCCATGCATAGGAGTTCATAACTATTTAGGATTCATACTGATCTACATATGATCCTCAGTTTTGATGTGTATTAAATCTTTATGATAAATGGTAAGTTAATAAAGATATTAATTTACATCGGTCTTATCATATATAATCTATATAAAGTACCTTCACAAAGATGTCTATCCACATCAATGATCCGAATCTAGATCACATGCATTCAAAATGTTTAGTGAACCGTACTAGCAAACATTCATTAAATATGGTCTAACAAAGATGAAGATCCATTCACATTTTCTTAGATCTAGTGTAAGAAATGTGTTAAGTATGAAATGTCCAACTAAAAAGATATTCATTTCGAAATGAGCAGTTAACTTTATGACAAAGTAAGTTTCAGGAACCCAATACCTGTCCATCTAACAAATTGGGCCCAACAAATCACTGCACCTTTACAAATAGCACATTATAGTTTTCATGAGAAAAACTAAGGCAGTATGCTTCTGGTTGCAGATAAATTATGTTGAGTTTATATAAAACAATCACTTACTGAGAATGTAAATGAGAAAGTAGAGAAGAATGAAAACCACAAGCAAACCATCTTTGTGACATCAATAACATGTGTGACAACAATAATATGTTAAACCCATTGAGCTCACACCACTCACATAGAACTATTCAACTATAATACAAGCCATGAAAATACTTTCCGGCCCAACCAATAAGTTGAAAGGCACAAGATACCAAAAACATATTCTAGACAAGCTACAAATATAAAACTCCAGTCATTGTAGAATGCTTAAATGTATCTACAATGAAATTCATATTATCCTCTCCTACCTTAATAGCATAATACAAATACATCTCATAAAAATACGTCCTCACAGTAGAAATTTCAGAAAATACAAATACATCTCCTGCCTCAATAGCAAAAATTTTATGGATACAAATGCATCTCCTGCCTCAATAGCAGAAAATTCATGGATATAAATACATATCCTACTTCAAGAACATAAATTTCATGGATATAAATACCTCTCCTACCTCAAGAGCAGAAAATTCAT
The DNA here is from genome assembly GCA_003255025.1 of Datisca glomerata. Lineage (NCBI taxonomy): Eukaryota > Viridiplantae > Streptophyta > Magnoliopsida > Cucurbitales > Datiscaceae > Datisca > Datisca glomerata. Next base: position 3,541,548 of record QANY01004652.1, read on the forward strand.
GGATAAAAATACGTTCTAATAGTAAAATATAATATTTATACTCATTAAAATGGATAAATTAGCTTCAATTCTTGTTTGTCAATCAAAACAGAACCAAAATCCTAAATTCTGAAACATTCAAATTACACAAGAGGAAGAAATTTCAAAAACATCAAATACAAAAACTTCTCTAACAAGAGAAAGAAAAATGACATAGGGCAAAGAAAGAGCTCGATAATACCTGGGTATCGCTGAACTTGAAGGATTCACGAACTTACCGAACGAAAACCCTAAATCACGAGAGAACACCAATGACCGATAGAGAGAGTACCGACAACCCAATAAATGAATATCGAATATGAGGGAAAGAGAATGAAAGATATATACAGAGAGTGAGGGAAAAATAAATACCAAGAATGAGAGAGATCAAGAGAAGGAGAATTTACCTTCTGCCAATTTGAGTTTCAGAGAAGGAAAGATAAATACCGAGAATGAGACTGAGAATAACTGAAAAGGGAAATCCCAATGGTTAAAAATCATGTGCCCTAGATGACGCAGAGAAAGAGCCAACGATAGAGAGAGATGGATGACAAAGAGAGAGAAAGAGAGAGTTGGACGATGGAGAGAGAGTTGGACGACAAACTGGATGACCGAGAGAGAGCCCGAAGATTAGGGTGAAAATCATGTAAAAATCGCTTGCTAGAAAGCTTGATGTTCTTGAGTAATGTCAAAGCTTTCGAAGAAAGCTTAAGGAAGAAGGAAGCTTCCTTTGAAAGCTTCTCCAAAAAAAAGTGTGACCTGCAACCGAGATAACAGGTTGTTCCCTAATATTTTTTTATCTAACGACTGGGAGTCTCCTTGCCTCATCTAATGGCTAGAAAGACTCCCAACATCAATGCCAGTAAAAAATTTTCCGGCATTGGAAAGGGATCCTTGAACAACATGATACATGTAAAAAAGGCATCATATATCAATATATATATATATATATATAATTTCCTCAATCATTGTAAGGTAACTAGGAATTGTTCTTTATTAAAAAACTAGGTATTGACCAATAGGAAGAAAAATAATTGGTACAAAGACACCCTCTAAGGTTTGTCTAAAAAATATGGACTCCTACTATAGTTTCGAAAAGTGAAATAAGTCTAATTCGTTATAAATAATTTAATTTTAGAATGAAATAATCAAAATAACCTTAAATTTTGACCCCTTACCTGAGACCCATGCACCCGTACCCGAGACCCAGATACCTAGACCTGAGATTTCCCTCCAGCGCTGAAAGATGACGATTTTTTAGGGGTTTCGCCCACTCATACCAATTGATTGTTTTTAAACTATTATCGATTGCAGTAAAATAAGTTGCATCCGCAAGCCAGCCTGCAATATTACAGTACAATAAACACACGAGAAAATACTGATTAATTATTACGTTAGTCTCATAGTGATTCGGAAGGCTCGATGCTCACTCCACAGAATGATAAACACTTGCGATTGGTGTGAAGGAGTTCCTTATTGTTTATATATTAGCTTATGCTCATAGCTGTATTATGTGTGGTAGAGTCAGTGGAGGAATTGACCACTTGTTCATTCATTTCCAAGAGAATTTCATTTCAACTTGCCAGGACTCTAGTTTGAAGAAGACAACAGAATTGATGCAAGAAGATAAAATCCCCGTATACTTATTATATCTTTTAGTGCTTTTACATATTTCTTTATTTCTTTTTTGTTTGTTTTTCTTTGATAAAAGTTTAAACACAATCAGTTGGTATGAGTGGCTCCTCTTCTTCTCCTCGTCTTCTCCTCTTCTCCTCTTCTTCTTCCCGTGTGAGGCTGTTCTCCTTCTTCGGGTTATATCAAAATAATGGGTTTGATATAACCCTAAACCCATTAGCAAAACCCATTAGCAAAAGAGTTGATTAAGGGTATTCTTGATATTTAAAAAAAATTAATGTCATTAATAAGAAAATTAATATTTTTGGGTTTTTGTCTATAAACAAAATGTCAAGGGAGATCTGTCTTTTTTAAAACTCCAAGAGGTGTTCATGTCTTTTAGGCAAATCTTAGTAAGCCTCCGTGTACTTTTCCGAAACTAATTTCATTAAAAACATATATGTGGTAACAATAATCAAAGTGAACATACATGACTAAAGAAAATCCATATATAACTGTTACTTACAATTCATTGAAAAACATAATGTATGTGGGTGGAAACACTGGATGCTCAGGTTGCTTTGAATCCAGTACTTCAGGTGCCTGAAATAATAAAAAAATAGCCAATTACCAGATAATCATAGTATGAATGGATAAAATTGTTGGTGATAGTAATGTAGAAAATAACTTTATTTACTCCATATAGGAACAAATCAGTGTTTGGATGCCCAACGAATTTGAGAGTTCGATCTATGGCCACAACTTTCATACGAGTTGGGGCAACTATAAGGATCTTCTTCTATGGTGACTCATATGTAATATCTAATAGTTGAAAATTTTTACTGTTATTTGTGTTACATTTTATCTCAGGAAAACCTCAAGGAGAATTCGTTCACTAGTCCCTAGTGAGAACGGGCTCTACCCCATTCCACAAGTTCAATTCCAGTGTCAAGTTCAAGGTTGAATTCTTCAAGACGTTACTTACGTCAATAGCTCTTCTTGGAAGAAAAGTATCTCATAGTCTATGCATTGATAGATTATGACATCCTTCTGATCCTATTTTACTCTATGTACTGCATAGACCTAGCTTATCTTTTGTTTCTTCACCTAAGTGCACCTGTACTATTTAAATTCAAGGGAAAATGATAAGTTACCATATTATTTATGGTATCAAGTTTTCTCTATTGTAACTTTTCTTATCAATAGATCACCTACAGCTTGTCTTAATAATCATAGTCCATTTGAAAAACTATTTAGTAACTTACCTAACTATTCCTCTTTAAAGGTATTTGGATGTGCATGTTTTTCACTTTTGCTAACACTAATGCACAAATATCATTTCCAACTTATGTTTCTCCTCTAGGTTTTGCTTCTAGAGAATTTGCGCCTATTTATTCTAAGAAAAATGTGTTATAATATCTTCTCAATTTGTTACATTATAAGAGGAGGAAGTGTTGACCTACATCCCCCTCAGTAGCTTCAAAATCTGCTACTTGGAGACAAGCTAGAGCAGATGAATTTGACCTACATCCCCTTCAGTAGCTATTCATGTACTTAAATAGAAATAAAAAGAAAATATGTTTTAAATTAGTTGTATTTAGTGTACTTAATTGTTTTATCCATGTACTTAAATTAGGTTATATAATAATGCGTACTCAATGTAGCTGGATTATTATACGTAAAATATTTTATACATATATTCACTAGATATTCGGTGCATTTTGTCAAACTTAGTAACTATTATTAATTATTTAATTTTATTAGTGGTCACTATGATGTATAACACTTGCTATTAACAACCATACAGTGTGTGGTCATTGAAGAGAAAAACACATGGTTTGTAATTGTTTCATATTTATCAATCTCAAAGAGTTGTAATACATTCAATTCCATTCATATCATTTGCCATTACATAAAAGTAATTAAATGTATTTTTAATTAATTAATAATTATATTTGAAAAAAGATAATTAAATAATCAATTATGATATGTTCATATTGTGAATGAGTCTAGTGATACGTGGTATTGAAAGAAAGTTGGATGTAAACACATAACATATTTTGAGTTGTCCATACCTAATTTTATATATATTTATATAAAAGATTATGTATTTAATGTACATTAGATAATTTATTTATTAGTCTATTAGCATTCTTTACATTTTCTCATGTCCATTTATCTGCCCACACAACCTTCCACCACCTCTCTCTCATGTCCGTTGGTGCACCCTAATATTTTAGTCCACTTCAATTCTCCTTAAATGCATTTTGCACTTATTCCACCCAAACCGTACAGCTATCTTTTTTTGCACTAATAATTACACCAACCTCATAACTACCTCTAATTGGAGGAAAACCTTATCGTGCCGATAATTTATCATTTCACCGCATGGAAGTTGAACTATTGTGATTTTTAGATTACATTTAAAGTAATCTGGATCATACAAAGTCTAATATATAGTAGATTTTTTTTAGGTTTATCAAATACGTAACGGGGTTCACTAATTACGTAACGAGGTTCACCAAATACGTACAAAAGAATAATTCTTAGAGGGATTCAATAATTACGTAGTGAGGTTCACCAATTACGTACAAAAGAATAATTCTTGAAGGGGTTCACCAAGTACATACTGAGGTTCACCAATTATGTAGTGAGGTTCACCAATTACGTAGTTGGGTTCACCAAATACGTACAAAAGAATAATTCTTGGAGGAGTTCACAAAATACGTAGTGGGGTTCACCAATTATGTAGTGAAGTTCACCAAATACGTACAAACTAATAATTTTTGGAGGCGTTCACCAATTACGTAATGAGATTCACAATTACGTAGTGGGGTTCACCAATTACGTAGTAGGGTTCACCAATTACGTAGTAGGGTTCATCAAATACGTATAAAAGAATAATTCTTGGAGGGGTTCACCAATTACGCAGCGGGGTTCATCAATTACGTAGTAGGATTCACCAATTATGTACAAAATAATAATTCTTGAAGGGATTCACTAATTACGTAACCGGGTTCACCAATTACATACAAAAGAATAATTTTTAGAGGGTTCACCAATTACGTAGTGCTATTCACCAATTACGTAGTGGTTCACCAATTACAAAATAATAACTCTAGGGAGGGGTTCACCAAATACGTACAACATAATCGCCTATTTTTATCCCTTAAACATCTTTTTTAGCTCCTAAACGCCATCCCGAAAGTGTCAATCGCCATTATCAAAGCGAATCGCTAGTTTATTGCCTCCAATCACTTGTTTCAGTCTCCAAACGCCATGTTGAAATAGGCAATCGCCAGTCTCCCTCCCAATCACCACTTTTTAGCTCCTAATCGCCATTTATATGGCTCTAATCGTCATTCTTCACAATTTTTCTAAAAATTGATACTTTTGTAATTATTTACCGTACACCAAGAAAATCATTGATAAAAATAGAAAAAACTCGTTATTTCAATGCAAACATTCATGACACTTCCTTATTATGTGAAATTAGATTGGATTAATTAAGGATTCTCGATATAATTGAATATTTATTCATAAACTCGTTAAAAGTTGTCATTGATATTGTTGTTGTGCTTTTGTCACAAGTATCGAGCGACACGGGTTTCATCATATATAATTATAGGTCGTGATGTTATGATGGTCGGTAAATCATATTTATCGGTTTGACAAACATGTATAACCCTCAAGATTAGATTCTATCTATCAATCAAACATATCCGCTAAAAGTTTAAAATTGAATACTAAAATTTGAAATTTTAACCTCTAATTTTATAAATTATAACCCCATAAAATTTGAAAAACAACCTATTTACGTTTTAATTCAAAATTAAACAACTTTTGGACCTCTAAAAGTACTTAAACGGTATTTTTTGGAACCGAAATTGGGCTGCAACAAGTAGACTACATCACACATGTAGATCTCTAAATAAGCTTTGATTTGATATCTTATAGGCCACATGGTTCCACCCGAGTCAAAAGTTATGCCCTCCGAAAGTTGACTTACGCGTGCCACAATCTAATCGAGAATATTGGGGCCAAACACCTGTGTGTCTAGCGTTTGGGCCCCAAACGCCATGGTAACAGGCGTTTGGCTCTTGTCACAGTGATACGGGCCAAACACCTGTTACCATGGCGTTTGGGGCCCAAACGCCACCAGCAGTCCCCAAATGCCAATCATGGTAGGTGAATCGCCAGTCGTGAATGACGACTCGCCATGTAGTGATGACGTTTAAGTCCCTATTGTGGCGTTTGACTCTTAACAATTTTCATACACATTTAGTTATATTCACACATTTGAACATTTTACACACTTAACAATTTTAATACACTTCGTCATTTTCAAAACTTAGTCATTTTCACAAATTTACTTATTTTCACACATTTAGTCATTTTTAAACACTTAGCAATTTTCACAACTTAGCCATTTTGCAACTTAATCATTTAACACACCAAGTGTGTGAAAATGAGTAAGTGTATGAAAATTGTGATTTTCATGTGCTTAGTCATTTTCACACACTTAGCAATTTTTGGAACTTAGCCAATTTCTCACACTTAAACATTTTCATACACTTGATCATTTTCACACACTTAGTCATTTTCACACATTTGGTCATTTCATACCCTTAGACATTTTCACATACTTTATCATAGTTAAATTATATATTGACACACTTGATCATTTTCACACATTTTCATATACTTGTCAATTTCATGTAGGTTTTTTGCTACACTTGGTCATTTGTACACGCTTCACCATATTTTCATGCACTAAGACATTTTTCACATACACTTAGTCATTTTTATAATTTTTCACATACATTTCGCAAATTTCATTCACTTAGTAATTTTCTCACCCTTTGTTATTTTTATGTACTTGTTTTGCCACAGCCATATTCTCATGTACGTGTTTTGATGGAACTCAACTATTTTCATGTACTTAATTATTTTCAAAAGGTCGCTTTTCACATGAGTGTTTTGATTAGTCATTTTCACACGCTTGGTCATTTTCACACGCTTGGTCATTTTCACACGTTTGGTCATTTTCATACATTTAACCATTTTCACAGATATAGTCATTTTCACATGCTTAGTTATTTTCACACACTTGTCAATTTTCATTCACCTATTTTCACATGTACTTGGTCATTCTTACTCCATTTCTTTAAGCTCTCTTCAAAGACTTCACATACTTAATCATGTTCACACTCTTAGCCATTTTTATATAATCAATCTCATTGTAAATCTTTATGAAACAATAACTCATTGCTGAATAAAAAAATTTTAATTCAGACTTTTTAAAAAGTAAATCATTCATTGGTATCACAACATATAGATATTCTTTTTCTCATTATAACTTACTTTTTGGTTATAACACAAATACAATGACGAAGAATTTTTAATAATTGGTTCAGCTGCATCGTTTCATTCCAAGTTGGATATGTACTCTCCTCTTTGTAGATGTTCTTCCATTTTTTTCAATTCACTATCATTTAAAAAATGGTGATGGTACCCAACCATTGCAATGAGTACAACAAACCACGTTAAGGTATCTCAAGCAACTAATTCAGCCTAGCATTCTTTCCAGGTCACGACAACAGTCACAAGAAGGACAGACAAACCCAAAATTGTTGTAGTAATAGCATCCACATTAATCATCCCTCCAAAAATCCAAAGGCCCACCTGATATAAAGATTAAAACATGTGTCATTATAAGGAACACATATTCACATAAGCATTAGCGTAATAATCAACAAGTTGGGAAAAAGAAATTAACAGATATCAAATGTTTAAGAAACCAAGTTAGTGGAAAACAAAGTCAGAGAAGGATTTAAGTTCATAAAACAAGCTTAGTGTTAATAAGTTAATATTCCAATGGCAACCATTATTAGATACATTTATTAAATATACATGAAAAATAAAAGGAACCTCTTCTAAGGAAAACTTTTGAATCCAAAAGGTATAAATACCAACTACAACAAAGCTCTCACATAAAAACTAGCATCGTAGTTAACTGCTATTTTGTAACACTTCTGTAAGATAAACCAAGATGGTAGATAACAGAAGGGGACTTCAATAGTGTCAAACACTCAAAATAGATAATCACGAACAAGCATGTATCATCTGCCCAAGTAACTATCGATCTTTAAAATAGGACATTTACCACATTTCTGGTGTATTTTTTACATAGGAAAATTCTTTCTTATTGCATATGAGCTCATCCTCGTTCGGTCCTGATGCTAATAGTCAATTACACATAATTTTGCCTCTAGAAATGACAACTTTTGATTTTCACCAAAGCTGATTTTTTCTTTATAAGAAACCCATAATGACAGATTGAGAAACGAAACCCAAAGCCAACCATGATTTTGTTAGCTAATCAGCATAATTGAGAGAGGGATCTAATCAGGCAATTAATGATAAAATTAACAGTATAAAAGTAGTATATCGTAAGAAGCAAAGTCCCAACCATTATAATCTTATTCTTGGTCATCGGCCCCATCTTCTCCAACTTCTCCCTCACAAACTTGGGCTACTTTTTATTGTAGGCAGATAGAACAAATATAACTCCCAACTTCAACAGTAGAAACACACAGCTTCGAGAAATTGTGACAAATGAAATCATAGGTTCTCATTCTTGAATGCAATAATCTAGCCAAAAGCAAACAAAAAATTCACATACTCAATTCTCTAAAGCAAGAATGAAAGCATGCCTAGATTATAGGGTAGAAGAAGATGGAAAGAATGATGAAAGGAGGAGAGAAAAGGGGATGAATACACCATAACAGAGAGAGAGAGAGAGAGAGAAAGAGAGAGAGAGAGAAAGAGCGAGAGAGAGAGAGAAAGAGAGAGAGAGATAGAGAGAGTTGACTGACAGAGGGAGAGGTAGAGGATGGACTGGACGACGGTGGTGACTGAGAGTAGAGATAGAGAGCCTGATTTTGGTGAAGAAGAAGAATAAATATTGCCTGAGTTTTATGAAGAAGAAGAAGAAATCAACTCGGAGAGACGGAGATTTGAGATTTGTACAAAGCGGCTTCAACGTGGAGGAGAAAAAATTCGTCGTCGTGCCTTGGAGATGTTGTAGTCGAAGAAGGGGGAAAAGAGATGTTGTAGTCGAAGAAGGGGGAAAAGAGATGTTGTAGTCGAAGAAGGGGGAAAGGGGGGAAGTGGAAAAGATGAAGAAAATGGGTAATTGGGTACCTATTCTACCAGTTTCAAAGGAGGTTAAACATAAAAATCATCCAATGACTAGGATTAATCTTGGCCCTAACCTAGAGCCAAGATTAATCCTAGCATTGATGGGTCCCCTAATTGCATTTTCAATCTATTTTGTGCTAGTTAATCAATTAGTATAAGGTAACGAGGAAATTGCTCATAGAAATAAATTATTTTCATTTACAAACATATATGTAGTAGGAATATTCAAAGTTGAACTTACATGACCAAAAAAATTAGCAAACAAAATATAAAATGGTTATTGTTCAATTCATTGAATGAAAACACTTTATGTGGATCAGAATTAGGAAGCATCATAGTTCTATCTCGCTTTGAATCCAGTTGTAGTTTATGTGTGCCTGAAATAATCAAAAGGTAACCAAATTACCTTATAATTATATAGTATAAATTGGACCAAAATGATGATAATCATTTAGAAAATTAAACACAACTAAGAAATTGGAATTAAAATAAAATCAAGTATGAAGGTAGACAGAGAAATGGAACATGGATCGGAGTGAACTAACAAAACCCATAAATCATCTGGGTTGGACAATCCACGAACAAAACCCTCTTTCCCACAATTCAAAAATCTCAGGTATCAGTATAACCAAGAACCTGTATGTATAAATCCCTCACTGAGATTCATACTACTCAACTGAGCAAGAAGGGAGGCCCTCGAGGATGATGACGTAGATGTCGATTTCAACAAACGAGCTTCCAATTTCACGCCAACGAAACTTGTGGAGACATCCATCACCTCCTAACAAGATCGGTTCATTTGTGGGTGTGGAAGAGAAGTGAGAAAGAATGGGTGTGGAAGAGAAGTTGTAGACTAGAGGGGGAATAGAATGAATCCTAAAGGATTGGTTAATGTGTAAAAAAAAGGATTGGTAAAGGCAAACCAGAATTGATGTTGGCCTTCATCTTCTGAGAATACAAGAGTGAGAAATTGTTGGAATCGCGGCGCACGCAACTAAGGTATTTTCGATTAAAAAAATTATCAATCAGAAAAACAATTGCGACGCTACAGGTTCCAAAAATATTTTTTAATGAAAAATAATTTTTGTGATCGGATACATTATATATCTATATATTAAATCATAGACGTACAAATAAATGAATTATATCTCTTGTAGCCTATAAAGCATCATTGCCAACAACGAACTTGAGATTCCACGAATAACGGACTGTGAGATCCACACCAAGATTTTCTGAACCAATCCTCGACACTACTATAAAATAAGGTTTAGATGACAGCAGTGTATTAGATTTTATGGAAGTTTTTTTAAACCCGTCATATAAAAAAGGCTCTGCAATATAAAAAAATTGTTGTTTGGCTAACATGATAGGTTTTACATTAACTGCCATAAATATCTTACCTAATATGACACCTATTCTTTTACACTGTCATTAAATTTTCTTTAATTAAAAATTACCATTATATATGCTCCTCTAAATAACCTTAACCCTTTCATTCCTCTCAAACTTGCGAGTCCAGCTCTCTCCACTCAAATTCCTCGACGTCATGTTCCTCTCCCTTCATCCTCGTCACTGACCATCATCGCCGGCTATCTCCAATATCTCTCTCTATGTGTACATGTCTTTATCTCTCTCTCCCTCTGTTTTTGGGTCTATAACCCTTATCGTTCAGCGTGGTAAGTTTTTCACTTTTTTTATTTTTCTTACTGATGTTCTCTCTCTTGTGATTCAGATATAGCTTTTCTTACATCTTTCCCAGTTTAGGTTAGGGTTACTCCTCTCTCAACCTCTCTCTCTGCTACTGCTATTCTCTAATATATTCTCTCATTCGAATCTCAGCATTTGATAATGGTACTCCCATTCTCACAGTGAGTTTGTAGTTTTTGTTTCAGATTTATTTAGTGTTATTTGTTGTGATTTAGTTTTATTGAGATCTAGGGCTTAGATTTTGAGTTAGGGTTTAGATTTTGTGATTTATTTAGAGTTTATATTTAGTGTTAGATTTTCACTAATTTCACTCTCTCTCTCTCTCTCTCTCTTAGATTTTGTAGCTTTCTCTCTCACAGCTCTCTATCCAGCTTTGTTTCACAGATATGTTTTCCAGCCATTTCCAACTTCGATTTCGCATCTCTAAACAAGAGGAGGGGTTTTTTTTTCTTGGAAGTGCATTTTAATTTCTAATTCATGTCTGGTTGCCTATGATTTTTGTGTTTTTCTGAGGAATTTTATCTGAGTTTAGGGTTTCCCGATAACTAGTTTGTTTTAGTTGTTTCAATTTTACCAAAATCTTCTATTTATTGAGCTCCTTATCTTGTATATAAGGATCAGAGGTTGAGTACGTTGAATCTGAGAACTTGAACGATGTAGAAGATTCTGAGTCAAGTCTGCAGGTATTATTGCTACACCAATCGAGTTGTGAGGGAGTGTGTTTATATCTTCTGCGTTGTCTTACTTCTATAATTCTTATAGTTAGGCTTAGTTATTCTAATATATAAGCCAACCTTTGTATGATATACATTCATTGTACTATTTGAATTTCAGACACTCTTAGCTGGACTAAACTCTAAAAATTGGATTCTGTTGTGTGAAGCACTTAATAATGTACGTAGACTAGCGATATATCTTAAGGAGACAATGATTGATATGCTGTAAGTTTAAGATGCTTACTTGGTGATTTAATTTGGTCTATTTATATCTTACTAATGACTGGTGTTTTAAATTGTTTTGATATTTCTTTATGTTGAGAAATGAGAGTAGTTATCATCTGTTTAATTATCTTGGTGATAGGGAGGATATGATATTGCTTTTGGTAAAGTCTTTGAAAAAAATTAAAAGCGCGGTGTGCAAAACTGCAATTATGACATCTGCAGGCATTTTCAATGCTACAAAAATCAAATGATTGAATCATTGGACCCTTTAGTAACTGTTTACTCTCATGACATACTGATGTGACTTCGTTTCTCACGCTACATTTTCATGTGATTGCCAAATTGTATATGCCAGCTTCTTAGACGGAACTGTGTGTGACTTCTTAGATTATGTCGTCTTATAAATCCTTCTTCTTATATCTTCCTACTAATGTCATATACCCCCCCTTAATGAGTTTCCATCTTAGATATGCTTACTTAGAAGCTTTGTTAGAATTTCAACTATCTACTAAATTCTTTTCTGGATTAGTTTTGATTTCTTTAGCACGAATATGTACTTTGAAATGAAGAAGCATAATATATCAAAACACTGAATATGTTAACCTTTTGATCTTAATCTTGGTAATATGCTCCATGACCAATATTTTTGCATTTATAAATTTATATCGAATGAGATATGTTAAACTTCATATTTGGTTCAATATTTTATTGTGTTTTGACCCTTGTGAGTGGCTAATCTTTTGATTCTGATTGGGTTGATGCAGTAATTCTAATGTCCAGCCACTTGTGATTGCGGCGCATCCACAAGAAGCAAATCAGTTTACATGAGGGCTATCTTATGGTGGGGTTCATGTATTTAAGCCTCTAGAATCTGAAGTAAAATTGGGTGTCCCTCCACCTGTTGAGACCGGGTCAGCTACGAGTGTTACAACCGCTCCTTCATTTGGTGCTTCAGCTTCTAAACAACCTCAGAGATGATCAATTAACGTCCAGAGAAAACTTTTTCTTTCTTTTTACATGCTTCATTGTCGGCCAAGTCCATATATTAGGTATGCTTCGATTTTGACTAGTTTATCTTTTCTTTTCTTTTTGTATGGAACTTGGATTTGTCATTACATATTTGTATCTTTAGTCTGTCCCCATTTATATTATTATTTTTTAGTTATGCAGTTTCCCTGTTTGATAAAATTGTAACTTACTCAAGGAACAACAAAGATGTAGATTTAATATGTTGTATCAGATGCTTAATCTCTCTCTGTTCCAAAAATTGAAGATCTCGTTTATTTTTTTACTCTTCTTGTTCTACAAAAAGGTGCAGCTCCAGTCACTGTAGAATCTGATGTTGAAGATGTTGATGAAGATATTGATTTTGATGATGATGATTTCGAAGGTACATTCTCTCTATGTTAACTTTTGACTCGAATGGAGAAGTTGAGGCATGGGCATGCTATAGATATCCAAACTATGACTTCAAGAGTTAAAAAAATAATGTCTACTCAGCAAGAAGGGTAGAGATCTTGTATCCATTAGGTGTTGTGACATACTATTATTTAAGTAGCGCCCTACTATTTTTGCAGGTTTGGTTATTGATTGTATTTTTTTGTTCATTTAATCTGAATATTTGAATTATGAAGTTCTCACCTTACCAAATTAATGTTTACAAGTTATCGTAATTATTTGTGTCGGTAAGTTAATAGTTACTACAATCCATACTTTTTAGTGGAGATGTTGATGTTTGTCTAGCAAGGAGGATAAGGTGTGACATTATTGAGAAGGTTAGAGATATTACAACTATACTAGATGAGGTTATGTAACTTCTTTCAAGTGTATACAATGGTATTAGTCTACCCTAATTAAGTTAGAGGACAAGGATTTTAGGTGTTTAAGATGTATGTAATCGTCTGCATAGTGGTTTCTAGCTGTTTATGTTCGTTGAAAATTGAATAATTTTGAGCTGTGTTACGGACTGGTGGTTCTTTAAGCACGTTGAAATGCTTTGTTTTCAAGTGAGACCTAGAAAGAATGGTTGTTATATTAGTGATGACAATATTGAGGGGATGAAGGACTGTCATGAAAATGCAGGTTTTTGCCTTTCCATGACAATTTTTTTTAAAATGGCCCTTTAATGACGAGGATACCCCATCATTATAAGAGGCACCTATAATGACGAGCAATCCTCATCATTAAAGGTGTTTTTATGGCATCTTTTGATGACGGTTTATGGTAAAATGATAGATGACAGTCCGATAGATGACAGTCACATCATCGTCATTAAAGAGTTTTGATGACAAGTTTTCACCGTCGTTTAAGCCCCATTTGTAGTAGTGTGAACACATTAAGACGTGTGTGGGCACGTAAAATCATTCAAGAACACTTTTTACTCTTAAGATCTAGAGATTTCGAGAAGGAATTTTGAGACAGAACTCTGAGAGAGAATTAGAGAATTCACAGAGTTACGATTAACGATTACTTGGTCAGATGCATGTGTTATCTCTTATGGAGGCCAATAGAATATTATCTATATCTTTTCTAGTTAAGGCTGCCTAGATTTAGGGTTTTTAAAAATAATAATAATTAGAAATTTGATACTGTGGTGGGACCCATTGCAGTCCGCACCATACTGTAGTTCAACACAACATTGTAGTGCCTGGCGAAACTGCAGTGTGCCGTGCACTACTACAATGCCGTGTGGAACTACGGTGTACCATGCGTGCACTGCAGTGCCACGTGGCACTTAGTGTGCTCCATTAATCGTTGATTCAAAATCAGTGATTGACGTGTGGCATTCCGAAATACCACGTGATAATTTTCTATCTTCCAATTTATTATTTTAATAAGATAATATTTATGCATTATCTCATATAATCATAAATATCAGTTAATTAAAAATTAACTTATCTTATAAAATCATGACAATCAACTTATCTGTTAATTCAAAATTAACCAATTAGTTGATTAAAAATTTAAATTATTATCTCATAATAATTTAATATTACTTATTTTCATAAATCAAATAATTGTCTATCGACTAATACAAAATTAATCGATATAATTGTTTAATTATATTTTTTGAAAATTACAATAAATAATTTAATTAATTAATAACACATAATTATCTCATAATTATATACTCACCCAAAAAAATTAATTCTTTTTGTAAACTAGTCCTTTTCTTATGTCTTGAAATATTCATACCATAACTGTGTAGTACAGATGTGGCTCGAGGAAGATGAAGCCATAATTCTAAGCTCCAATAAATCAGATTATTAGTTAAACTTTTTAATTGAATAATCTTATTTATTAATTCTATTATTACTCCACTATTAATATGGAATTGCACTTTTAATAATTTTGGAATATATTTACATAGTAATCTCGTGTAGTCCATTGAGATAATCATTTCATGTAATTCTGTCCTCCAATTACTGTTTTGCTCTTCTAATTACCTCTTAATCCTTAAGTACTCTAAATTCACTAGTGAATGGTCAATCTATAATTGTATTATAAATTTGAGCTCAATAACCATTCAGTTCCAGAATTAACACTTAAATGGACCAATATATGATCCGTTAGGAAAACTTGGATTCCAAATCTTGTAAGATCATGTTTCCAGCAATCCGCATCACTGAATGTATAAAACAAAAGTCACTGGTCTGTTTTACAAACAAACCTTAACGAGTGAATCAAAAGATCCAGTAGACATGTATAGGAGTTCATGACTACTCAGGATTTAAGTTGGTCTACATATGATCATCTGATTGATATGTATTAAAGCTTTATGATAAACGGTAAGTTAATAAAGATACTAATCTACATCGATTATTTCCTATATAATCTAATTATATAAAGTGCCTTCACTAAGATGTCTTTCTACATCAGTGATCCGGATCTAAATCACTTGCATTCAAAATGCTTAGCGAACCGTATAGCAACCATATATTAAATTTCATACTTTAATATGTTGCGGACTATTTTATACATTATCTATGATTTTAATCCTCTTGTATTATTATAAGATCATAGTCTCATTAATGAATATGAAGTTTTCAGATATTTGAAACCTTTTATCGTTTATTACCTTTTGGATTTGCTACTTTAAATAATTCTTAATTATTTAATGCTCGTTAAGTTGGTTTAAGCATATACAGTCTGTTTGAAACTCTTGCACGACAAATATCGAATCCATTCTTAGAAATAATAAACATATTATCATTAAAAGAAATATCAAAATTTTGTTCATGCAACAAGGTTAAAGAAATCAAATTTCTAGAGAATCCATGAATAAAATAAACATTATTCAAAACAAGATAACTATTTTCAACATTTAAATGGATTGTCTCCAATGTTTTCACTGATATGAGTGCACTACTACCAACTCTCATTATCATCTCGCCATCAGCAAACTCCCTTGCCGAATCAAGCATCTGTAAAGAAGAATATACATGGTTAGTGGCTCCTAAATCTATAATCCAGGATGAAAAATCATATTTCACTAAACAAGCTTCAAGTACAAGTAAATTATATTTACCTTTCTTTTTTAGCTCAAAAAGATACTTGTTATAGTTTCTCTTCCAGTGACCTTCAACCCCACAATAGAAACATTTTCCCTTGGGTTTGTTGTCGTTCTTGTTCTTCTTGGCCTTGGATGATGTCTTGGCTTTCTTTCCTTTCTTATTCTTACTCTTGCCCTTACCATTGTTCTTCTTCCTTTTGTTACCATTAACAACAGTGGAAGAAGACTTTTGCTCAGTAACATTTGCCTCATTCTCTTTGGTCATACTCTTGTTGAGTGACTCAAAAGTCTACAGTTCATTCAACAATTGACTCATGTTGAATTACAACTTGTTCATAACATAGTTGGTAGTGAATGCAGAAAAAGTATGGGTGCGCGGTTCGAGTATAATGCTGACTTTAGTTCGCTCATCAATGGTAGCCCAATGTACTTCTTCCTCATGCATTATGTTGATCATGCTCAAAACATATTCTCGCATAGAAGTATCTTTCTTCATCTTAGTAGTCATGTAACTCCTAGTAGCTTCATGATGACTTTGATCAGATTGCTGGCAAAACATCGTCTGTAGAGATTCCATAATCTCATAGGTATTTTCCATGCTCTCATACTTTGTTCTGAGAACATCATTCATGCTCACAAGCATGTAGCATTTAGCTTTGTTGTTGGACTGAATCCAAGCATCAAATTTGTCCCTGATCTTTTTAGGGGCAATGACAGCGGGCTCCTCAAGAGATTCCTCAGTAAGAACAAATTTGTGGTTCTCACATATAAGAATCAAATTCAAATTCGATTTCCATCTTATGAAGTTATCACCATTCAGTTTTTCAATTGCAAGTAAAGCAGTAATAGGGTTGCCCATAATAGAAATAATAATAACTGAAAAGAAACAAAACATACATCATTCAATATAGTTGAAATAAATATAAAAAATTCAGAATCAAAATGTAAATGTGATGCATGAATGCAACATATTAAACACATAAACTCAAAAATTACTAATCAACAATAAGACAACCTAACAATTGATGTGCCACCTAAGGGTCGGTCATATTAATTTTAAACTGTCTATAAGACATTCTCATCCTTATTAATTAAAACTTAAAATATCTCATATTTTCTCTTTTAATAATAAAGTACCATTTATTTGGTCAAGTCACAATTATCCACTCAAAACTTAATTGTGAGTTTGTGAGTATAACTTATTATTTCAGATTCCATGACTTAATTTAGAAATGACACCTTAGTATCGATCAAGTCTAAAGTATATCACTTAGTTTTATCTTCTTAAGAAGTCAACCTTGATATTGATACAATTCGAAACCTTCCTTAAGGGGACGAAAACATAACCGTCTTGAGGCCCTCATCATATCTCACGTTGTTGTACTAATGGTGGAGACCATAGGTCACATTAACATGTCAGCCTACTCCCACTAACTATTATATAATAATGTATTTCTAATTAACTAATCAATTAATTCTAAATTAATTACTAGTTATAATAACATTATGAATTTAAAATTAATTATTAATAAAATCTAACTGGCCTAAGTTCACTTAATATTCCAAAGAGCCTAAGACTAATTAAGGTGATTATAGAATAATTAGCCAGTTACATTTATCAAACTTTAATAAAATATTTTTTATTAAAATCGATTATCCTAAAGGTCTAACTAAACGCATGGCTTTAGAGTGGTGTGATTATCAAGTTTAACTAATTAAAACTTAACAATTTACAAATAACTGATTTCGCAAAGCAATCTATATAAACACATTAAAAGAATCATAATCAATCATGTTTCTGCTAATAAGACGCATGATTAAATAAAATGTGTGGGGTTTCATATATAACATATGATGGACTAATGCATGGTCATATTATAAATCAAACTAATGAAAAATTATTTAAATAAATAAACGAAGAACCGAGTGATTTTTGGGTATTTTTAAATTTACAACCTTTGAAAAAAAAAAAAGAAATAGTTACAAAGCATACTTCAAGAATACATATATCCAAAATTGCCCCTTCTCTATAAGAGGTCCTTCTTCATAATCTTCAAGTTTTGATCAAAACCTTTTTAATTAGGATAAACTATTTTTTAATCAAATAATCTCATTAATTATCCTTTTAAAATTAATTGAATTTGATAGTTAAAAAATAATTTGATGACACATAAAATTTGGGTCAAACCCAATCACTTAATTAATTTTAATTTTCAAAAAATTAAAATGGATAACTATCCTTTTAAAAATCAAAAGATAAAAGATAGGATTAGGGCTATCACGAAACATCACAGGGATAGGACAACATGGTATCCAGGGCATTTGCACCCCATACCTTGACAATCATAGAGATTTTCGCTACTGGTGGCAGTACGACAGTCCCACTGCCTCCGTCAGATGCCCAATCACCACCAGAGGCGTCGTCGTCATCAGCGGCAATGCTGCCGCCGAAATTTCTAGCGGCGCCAGTGCCGGCAACACTCTTGCTTCCGCTCCTGCCGGAACTCCATTACGCAGTTCCTTCTCCATTTTTGTCTCCTTGTTCGTCTCGTCCGTTCTTTGTCTTCTCTCGCGATCAGAATTTTACAACATAATATTCAAAAATAAAATTACAAAAATTCATATTCCTCAAAAGGCTTACACAAGATCTAAAGAAGAATAAGAAACGAAGCCTAAACTCAAAAATCACCACAATTAACAATACATCATTAATCATATATTCAAAAACCATAACCATCTATTCATCCATACATATCAAAATATATATAGAATAATGTAAGAAAACCCACACAACATTTAATATATGCATATATAAAGACCGTTCTGATACCAATTGTTCGAATCGTGATGCGCATAGCGAAGGTGTTTTAGATTAAAAAAAGTTTATCGATCGGTAAAACAATTGAGATGCCACAGGTTCCAAAAATAATTTTTAATTAAAAATATTTTTTCTCATCAGATCCATTATATATTTATATATTAAATTATAGACATACAAAAAAACAAATTATACCTCTTGTAGTCTATCAAATGTCTTTGGAAACAACGAACTTGAGATTCCACGAACAAAAGACTGTGAGATCCACACCAAGATCATTCAAACAAATCCTCGAACATACTAAGATGTGTGTGGGCATGTAGAATCATTCAAGAATACTTTTTTGACTCTAAATGTACTCAACATATGAGATCTAGAGATTTAGAGAAGGACTTTGAGACAAAACTCTGAGAGAGAATTAGAGAATTCACAGAGATTCGATTAACGATAAATCGGTTAGATGCATGTGTTATATCTTAAGAGGCCAATAGAATATTATCTATATCTTTTCTAGATATGGCTTCCTAGATTTAGGTAAATAATAAATAATTAGAAATTTGACACTACAGTGGGACCCACTGCAGTTCAACGCAACCATGTAGTGTCTTGCGGCACTGCAGTGTGTCATGCTTGTATTGTAGTACCACGTGTCACTACAGTGTGCTCCGCCAATCGTTGATTCAAAAAATCAGTGACTGACGGTGGCATGCCGAAATGCCACATGGCTATTTTCAATTTTCAATTTTATTATTTTAATCTGATAAATATTTTTGCAATATCTCATATAATCATAAGTATCAGTTAATTCAAAGTTAACTTATCTGATAAAATCTTAATAATCAACTTATCTGTTAATTCAAAATTAACCAATCAGTTGATTCAAAATTCAAATTATTATCTCATAATAATTTAATATTATTTAATTTCATAAATCAAATATATTATCTCACTTATCGATAAATACAAAATAATTTGATATAATTATTTAATTTTAATTTCTGAAAATTATAATAAATAACTTAATTAATTAATATCACATAATTATCTCATGATTATATAATTACCCCAAAAAATTAATTTATTTTACAAGCTAATCCTTTTCTTATGTCTTGAAACATTCACACCCTAAACTGTGTAGTACAGAGGTGGCCCGGGGACTATGAACCCAAAATTCTAAGTACCAATAAACCATATTATTAATTAAATTCTTTAATTAGATAATATTATTTATTAATTCTTTTATTACTCTACTATAAATATGAAATTGCACTATTAGTAATTATAGAATATATTTACAGAGTAATCTAGTGTAGTCCATTGATATAATCATTTCATGTAGTTCTATCCTCCAATTATTGGTTTCTAAATTAGAGCTGGTCAAAATTATCATTTTACCTTTCCAATTACCTCTTCATCCTTTAGTACTATTAATTCACTAGTGAATGGTCAATTTACAATCGTATTATAAATTTGAGCTTATTAACTATTTAGTTCCAGAATTAACACTTAAGGGAACCAATATGCGATCCATTAGGAAATCTTAGATTTTAAATATTGTAAGATCATATTCTCAGTCATCCATATCACTGAATTTTTAAAATAAAAGTCACTAGTTTATTTTACAAACAAACTTAACGAGGGAATCAAAAGATCTAGTAGACATGTATAGGAGTTCATGACTACTCGGGATTTAGACTGATCTACGTATGACCATTTGATTGATTTATATTAAATTTTTATGATAAATAATAAGTTAATAAAGATATTAATCTACATCAATCATATCCTATATAATCTAGTTATATAAAGTACCTTCATATATAAACATACATGCAGTAGGAATAGTCAAAGTTGAACATACATGACCAAAGAAAAATTATCAAACAAAATATAAAATTGTTATTTTCAATTCATTGAATGAAAAAACTTGATGTGGATCAGAATTAGAAAGCATCATCGTTCTATGTCGCTTTCAATTCAGTAGTACTTCATGTGTGCCTGAAATAATCCAAAGGTAACGAAATTACCCTATAATTATATAGTATAAATTGGACAAAAACAATGATAATCATTTAGAAAATTAAACACAACTAAAAAATTGGAATTAAAAAACAAAATCAGACATTAAGGTAGACAGAGAAATGGAACCTGGATCGGAGTGAATATAACTTGATTTACTCCATTTAGGAAGAGAGCTGTGTTAGGATGACAACCGAATTTAGAATTCGCTCTGTGACAACTAGAATACAAACTTTTACAATCTATAATAACTCTAGTACTTGCATTGATACAAACACAAATCTCCATAAGTTGATACAAACACAAACTCAAATACATTCTCATCTTTGTTGCATTTCAATTGATGATTGATGTTTAAAATGTTAAAAATAATACTATACCAATTTTTTTCTAGTGTGATATTGGCTCGTTGTACTAGCAACTTGAGCAATGCACATTTAAGAAATCAACTTGAGCAATGCACATGTATGAACATGGGGTTTATGCTATGGGTCTCCATATTTGCTCCAAAGGATTGCAAGATGCGTGTGATTAAGACAAGCAATGATGAATTGCTTGGAGCAATCGTTTGTGGGTTGAGTAAGGCCAAATTAAGGGCCAGAGCAATTTCCAATATGCAGTTCACCTGGATACTATCTTGGATTTTTGTATACACTAAATTTGTATGTCTTAAAATAGCTAAATCTAAGAAGTGCAACCAAAGAGGTAAGTGACCTGACTATAAGCAGCTTCACAGTAGAGCGACGGAGTTAAATTCGTCGCTAAAAGCCTGTCAATAGTGACCAACTTTTTAGTTGATCACCAAAGATGACCAATTGCGACGTTTTTACGCGTCACAATAGGTATCACGCGGGAATGAAAAAAGAGAAGCGCGCCATTTTTTAGGCCTTTTACCGAGGAATGCTTAAATTCGTCAATAAAAGCCTTGTTTTCACCGACAAATAAAATTTTCACCAGGAAAAGCCTCATTTTTAGCGAGCACGTTTTATTTGTTGGCAAAAGTAGAGGTTTTAGCGACGATTTAATCTTGTCGTCACTAAAAGCTATCTAACCTTGTTAAAACGACGTAGTTTTAACAAAGTCCAACTCATAAACACAAAGGGAAGAAAACCCTTACCTTAGCTCCCCACCCCCGCGACAGAGCCATGCCTTCCTCACCCCGCGACAGAGCCATTCCTTCCTCACCCTCGCGATAGAGTTCCTCCATTTTTCAATATTTTTCACTGAGCTCTTTGTCTTCTTCGCGGTCTAGGTAGGTAGACCCCCTGGACAGAGTCGTTCCCTCTGCTTCATTTTCTTCTCTTCTCTTCTCTTCCCTAAACTTGTTCTGCGCATATTGCTTTGGACCGTTCTATAATGCTTAGGTGCTTGATTGATCAAATTTGATGGGGGTGATTGTGAATTTGTGGAGGTAAATAAGTTCTAAGTTAAAAAAAAGACTTGGTGCGAGTTTGGTTAGAAGGAATTACATCCTGACGGTGACTCGATAGCAGAAAGATGAGGTTCAGAATATTTGTTAAGCTTTGTAGTTGTAACATCAAGCTTTAAATACTCTCTTTTTTATTTATATTTTTTGATATATTTGTGAATCACATTTTGTAGTGAATTATGATTTAAAATATTTTATAATGAACTACTAATACTTAGTTACATTACATGTATTAATGATTAACATATGCATTTCTTAGAAAAAATATTGGATTTGATAAATTTTCTAATGATATTATTACTATCACAGGTGTAAAAGAAAATTAAAAATTCAGTTTTTTTATTTACATTCTGGAAATATTAAATTTGGTCGCAAAAAACATGGATCAACCCAATCCACCAGTCAGAAGAAAAACTCGAGAGAACCTTTCTAAGAGATAAAAATGCCTAGAACTAGATTGAGTGCCGCCCTTAATGAGGGAAACGGAACTGGAAACAGAAATGATCACATGGATCAACCCACTCCACCAGTTAGGATGCTTCAAACAATTCTGACGGGAATGTAGGAGATGGAGCAACAGAACATTAAGGTGATACGCAACACATGACAGATGATACAAGATCATATTAACGCGTTGTAATGAGAATTAGCATAGATACGTGCATAGGTTAGTCAGCGGACTAACAATAAGAACAAGAGAACTGTTCAGAGTAAGATGGACAAGACATGCGTTGGGTAAATCCTGAGATCGACAGAATCATGCAGCAAGAAGACGGGGAGGTCCAATCCTACTCCACACAAATGAGACAACAGGAGACACATGTCCACCTAAACTCATAACGGAAAAGGCAGTCGAGGAGATGTTGAAAAAAAGATGATGGAGATGAGGAAGCTAGAGAGTACGAGAAAAGATGACCTTGAGTCACTTACCCATACTCCATTGTGTCCAAAGATTCTAGCTGCCATAATACCTAGGAAATTTGTGACACCAAAGTTCAGTGCTATGAAGGAAAATCTAACGTAGTGGACAATCATAAGCAGTTCAAGCAAGTGATGGCGCTATACCATCACGAGGATGAACTAATGTCCAGGATGTTCCTTACCAGTTTAGACGGGACTACTTTGAAATGGTATCCCTCTCTTCCCGCTCATTTAATTACTAACTCTATTGTTATGTCTCAGCCTTCGTGGAACAGTATTCAACATATCGTTGGGGTAATAGAGGATACGGAATACCTCTTGATTATATCCATTAAAAGAGGAGAATCCGTATGGGAGTATACATATAGATTCAAAGATGAGATGGCGAAGGTAGAAAACTGTGATGACCAGGTAGTCATACTAGCTTTTAGATGAGGGTTGGATCTAAATTCACCTTACTTTGAGGATTTATCAAAGTTAAAACCATTATTCATGGCAGAAACATTCCAATGAGCATAGACTTATATCACATTGGAGGAGGAGAATAAAATTCTATTGAAGAGGATAGAGCAAAAGATAGAGGAAAACAGAAAGGAGAGCAGAGCTCAAGATTCGGGAAGAAAAGATCTGGAAGACTAGAAAAAGATGATGTTAAAGGAGATGGTATACTAACAGAATCCACCCACGGGACTGAGTGCCATTATCATTATACAATGTTCAACTCTAGAAAATATGTCTATGGGAGATCAACGACTGTAGGGTCTGGCACAATCATTGATAGGCTTCAACATGGCCATGAGTTATTCTGAAAGAGTCATTGTTCTCTCAGTGAATGTCGAACCATTCAACCATTTAACATAGTTAGTAGTCTTAAGCACCTCATCCCCGTGTAATGCCATTTTGTGAAGGACTTGACTGCACAAGATGAAAACTATTTCGTCCACCTTTTATCAGGTATTGAAGTATTCGTCACCAGATGGAATCAAGATGATTAAGGGAGATCAGACTGCTGCCCGTATTTACACCGTCATGGCACTAGAGTCTTCCAGGAGAAGGATAACGGACAAAAAAATTGAAGAATAGCCTGAGGCTGTGAAGCAATAGAAATTACAGGAAGACGAGTAAAGTGGCCCGAGATATGAAGCTGGAAAAGAAATTGAGCTTGTATACCTGGAAGAAGGAACATAGAAGGCGACTAACATTGGGGCCCACCTCGGATAAACTGAGAAGGAAATGTTGATAGATTTCTTGCAGAGATGATAGGTAGTCTCGAAAAAATAATGTCATAAATTGAATACAGATCCTACTTTGAAGCCAGTAAAGTAACGTAATAGAAGTTTCACCTCAGAATGGAATAAAGCAATCATGGAAGAAGTGGGGAAACTTTTTGAAAGTTGACTTCATATGAGAAGTAGATAATGTCGTCATGGTGAAATAGAAGAATGGGAAATAGAGAATATGTGTCGATTTCACCTATCTAAATAAAGCATGCTCAAAAGATGACTACCCTTTGTAAAGAATAGATAAAATGGTGGATGCGACTTTGGGGCTTGAACTCTTTAGCTTCATAGACGCCTTATCAAGATATAATCAGGTGAAAATGTTCCAACCAGAATAATAAAAGACTTCATTTATAACTGAACAAGAAATATTCTTTTATAAAGTAATGTCCTTTGGACTAAAAAATGGAGGTTTATGTAGATGATATGTTGGTCAAAAGTTATGAACGGGAGGATCACGTAAGGGATCTTGATGAGGCCTTTTCAATCTTAAGGAAAAGCTCCATGAAGATGAATCCAGAAAAGTGCATATTTGGTGTAGCTGCGAGAAAGTTCCTCGATCACTTAGTTACACAATGGGCAATTGAAGTTAACCCGGACCCAGTAAAGACCATTATGGAGATGAAGTCTCCTATAAATCGTAAATAGGTACAAGGCTTGACGGGAAGATTAAGGGCTTTAAACAGATCTCTCAAGATCAACAGACAAGTGCAAACCACACTTCACAAAATTGATAAAGATCCATGTTGGCAGCTGAGACGAAGAATCTGAAGATGTTGTCAAAAAAATCAAGAAATACTTGTCAGCTCCCCCTTGTATCAAAACCAGTACCATGTGAACAACTACTTCTGTATGTAGTTATGTCACAAATGGCTGTTAGAGCCGTTCTCATCAGAGAGGAGGAAAGGAAATAGAAACCTGTACACTTTGTAAGTAAAAGTCTGGTGGCAGCCGAAATCAGGTACAAAAGAATGGAGAAATTGGTGTTGACCGTTGTAATTGCCACAAGGAAGCTGAGGCCTTACTTTCAAGCCCATAGTATAAAAGTGCTGACAGATTCACCTATTCAAAATCTGTTACATTCACCAGAAATAAGCGAATGAATGGCCAAATTTTCAATCGATCTTGGTCAATATGAAATCCATTATGAGCCAAGAATGTCAACCAAAGGGCAAGTACTGGAGCTTCAAACAACAAAGGCGCCGGAGCAGAATAGTGGTGCAGACCCCATTTGAAAAAACTTTGGAACATTCTATCTCTTTTACTTTCAATGCGCCAAATAATAAAGTAGAATATGAAGCCTTGATAGCAGGAATCACCTTGCTATAGGAATTTGAGGTAACAAACGTAAAGATATTTTGTGATTCTATGCTCATTATGAGGCAGGTTATGGGAGAATTGGTAGCAAAAGATGAAAGAATGATAAGATACCTTCAACGAACGAAAGAGTTATTAAGTCTACTGAAAAGGTACGAGATTCACCCGATCCCAAGGACTGCGAACAGATACGTGGACAAATTAGCAAACTTGGGATCGTCACTGCAACTCCCGCACAGAATAAGCGTGCCAGCGGAATTTCTCGAAAAGCCAAGTATATCACTCCCGTTAGATGATGTAGCAGATGTTGAGATTGAAAGAGAACCTAGCTGGCAGGATGATATAATCCATTACTTAGAAAAATGGAAATTACCTGAAGATAAACTTAAACCAAGGAAAGTCCAACAATAAAAGTCACATGTATTCCTTAATTAAATGATTATTATACAAAAGGTCTTTTTAAGGTCCATATTTAAAATGTCTAAGAGAGAAAGAAGCCCAGTACATACTTGCTGAAATCCATGAAGGGATATGTGGGAATCATACCTAGGGAAGATCATTGGCTCGCAAAGTATTGAACGAAGGATATTACTGGCCCAAAATACAACAAGACGCCAAGAAATATGCGAGAACTATGACAAATGTCAACGCTTTTCCCTCGTAGCTAAAATGGCAAATGGAGATTTCAACATCATGTCAAGCTCGTGGATGTTCATGCAGTGGGCCCTTAACATTATTGGCCCACTTCCAATGGCATCAGCATGGAAATGTTTTCTGTCAGTAGCAATGTATTACTTGAAGCTGAGGCATTCGTGATGATCTGAGAAGAAGAAATGAAGGGATTTTTATGGAAGAATATAGTGTGTAAATACGGAATTCCTCAAATACTCATCTCTGACAACGGACTTCAATTCACAGTAAAGATAGTTAAGGCTTTTTGTGAAGGCTTAAAAATTATTAATCGATTCTCTACACCATACTACTCACAAGGGAATGGCTAAGCAGAAAGGTCAAACCTATGTATACTTGAAAGCATGAAAAAGTGGTTAGAATCAATTAAAGAAAAATGGGTAGAAGAGTTACTAGTAGTATTGTGGGCATACAGGACTACTTCCAAGGGGACAATGGACGAATGCCTTTTGCTTTAGCATATGGAACAGAGGCAGTGATACCTGTTGAAATTGAAAGTCCTACTATAAAATCAATGCTAAATGATCATCAGAATGGAGAGAGACGGTCTTGATCTTCTGGAAGAATGAAGAGAGACGGTCTTGATTCAGATGGCCAATTACAATCAGAAAATAAGAGCTTACTTTGGAAGAAAAATTCGAAGACGGAAATTCCAGAATGGAGACCTAGTCTTGAAGAATATTTTCCAGACAGAAGGGAAGCTTAGAACAAATTGGGAAGGACCACATATTGTTAGCGAAATCAGAGGCAATGAATACTATTACCTAGCAATAACTCGTGGAATGCTACTCATCTGAAAAGATATTTTATTTAAGTTATAAACGTATTATAGTGATATTCTTTCCCGAGGTTTTTTTCTGGCAAGGGTTTTCCATGTAAAAATTTTTGTGTCAACTCTCTTACTTCCCTAGCACAACAATAAAAATGACATGATGGTTCTAAGAACCTAAGTCATTGGGAGTGGGTAGTTCAGGAGTCATTCTCTCAGAATCAAAAATGAAAACGGGGTTAGGGTTCTAAGAACCCAAGGCCTTGGGAGCGGGCAGTTCATAAGTCATTCTCTCATAATCAAAGACGAAAACTGGGTGGTGGTTCTAAGAACCTAAGTCCTTAAGAGCGGGTAGTTCATATGTCCTCTTAGAATCAAAGATGAAAACTAGGTGGTGGTTCTAAGAAACTAAGTCCTTAGGAGTGGACAGTTCATAAGTCATTCTCTTAAAATAAACAATGAAAACGGGTCATGGTTCTAAGAACCTAAGTCCTTAGAAGCAGGCAGTTCATAAGTCATTCTCTCAGAATCAAAGACAAAAACTAGACGGTGGTTCTAAGAACCTAAGTTCTTGGGAGCGAGCAGTTCATAAATCCTTATCTCAGAATAAAAAATGAAAATGGGGTTGTAGTTCTAAGAACCTAAGTCCATGAGAGAGAGCGGTTCATAAGTCATTCTCTCAGAATCAATGAAAAAAACGGGGATGTGGTTCTAAGAACCTTGGACCTTGGGAGCGTGTAGTTCATAAGTCCCTTTTTCATAATGAAAATGGGGTCATATTTTTTTAATAAACTCAAACCCTTGAAAGCAGGCGGAACGAAGCAAAGGAAACCAAAACAACTCTAAAATGCACAAGTCCTTAAAAATAGACTACACAATAGAAAGAAAATGAAGAAGTTTGAGAATGGGTTTTGCAATGAAAGCAGTTGTTCCCGTGGAAAAGATGAAATGTTAAAATTCCTCAAGTATTGGAAAACGGATCACAGTTGAAAAAGCTCGAAGTTTCGCGAGTCAATGGATTTCGTTAGTTGAAATTTTCTTGTACTCAGAGGTGGATTGAAACTGAAATTTCTCAAGTATTTAAGAACAAATTTCAATTTAACAATTTTATTGAGTCTTCGAAACTAGATCACAAGTACAACGAAAAGAGGAAAAATTGCAAAAGACATTCCATTTCTCATTGATAATTAGAAAATACAACGAGAACAAAAATTGCAGAACAGAAAAGGAAAGAAATTGAAATTCTAAAGAGAATAAGAAAACGCTAAGGGATGACAATTATCTCAGGATCAACGATGACATCTTCACCATGGGCACCCTGGTCAGGGTTGATGACATCAGTTTGGTCGATAGTGACTTCAGCAAAACTGATAACCGCGTCTTCCGTAGAGCCGTTAACTTTAGCTTGGACTTCAGGAGACAACTCACAAAGAGGCCTCATAGGGGAACATTTGATGAGCCATCTCTATACTCTAGGCTATAGAAGATCTGCTCGGCTTCATCATAGAGGTCTTAGTACTCAGCCTGCACTTGCGCCTCCTTCTCTTCCAAGGCCTGAGCCTTAGCCTGTTCAGCGGTAGCCAAAGATTCATTAGCCACAGCAAGGGACTCCTCAGCCACTTTCAGAGAGTCCATCAGCTTGAAGCGCTCCACTCTTGCAATGTTTGTCTCCTGGGCATGCTTCTCCATAGTTTCCTTTAGCTCAGCCTCATTCTTCTTCAGCTATTCAATCTTAGTCCAAAGACTACCGAGGACATCATGGGACTCAGCGACTTCCCAAAGTTCACCATGGCCTGATCACGGGCAATGTGGTGCTTTTGAAGGGCATTTGTGATGGATAATGACCTGCAAAAGAAGGGCAACGAGTGAATGGGTAAAGTAGATGTACAACAAGAAAATAAATGAAACTTTTCCTCATAAGATTGTGGCTCAAAGAACTGATGAGCTTACCAACACCCATCCAATGCATCATCGTTGTATCGGCATCACTAAGGATACCCTGGGTGACGATGTGGGAAGACTGGACGTCATTAAGAAAGAAGACTGATACAAGAATAGAGGGAACGAAAGTAGCAGGTTCCTGTTGAATAGTGGATGGAGGAGGAGTTGTTGGAGGGGTCACTGACCGAACTGGAGCTTCTTCATTTTCGGCAACGGGAGCGGGAGGAATAGTGGGCTTGAGAGGAGTTGAACGTGTCCGTTCTCGGGCGAACACTCATTACCGAGAAGTTACCCATCATAGTTTGGAGCCGCTTTGACATCTCTAATTTAGTAGCATCTCTTCAAAATAGGGCTTCGTTTTCTTCTTCCTCTCCCTCACAATCCATTGACTCAGAGGAATCCAAAGATGAAGAACGAGAAATTCTATTAATGAAGGAACGGGGATACCTCTGGGAACTAGAAGAGAAAATGATGACGAGGTAATAGTTGAAGCTACAAGAATGGTGGCATGTGCATGGGCAACATTGACTTCCCTTCTTGAATCAAAAAGCTCATACCACCTCCTGTAAGGACAGCGGTAAGCAGCATCAATTCTTTGGTTTAGTGCCTTCGACACAAAGGTTTCTTATCGGCCCGTTTATCTGCGTAATTCAAAGAAAAACAAGAAGTTAGAAACGAAAATCACATAAGAACTAAAAGAAATTAAAGAAAAATGGAAAGGAGCTTTGACAACTTATTGAAAATTTTCTAATTTTTGGGAATTATACAGCGGCCATCACTGCTCCAATTCCCGCCAACTTAGAGAATATACCGTCCCTATCCTTTTTCTCCTTTTGAAAGATCAATAATCAACGACCCCCATTTTTCTGATGGCTGGGGTGCCAGGTAGTAGCTCTCAACCTGATGATTGATTATGTATAGATATTGGAGTTCATCCATACCTAAACCTATATTATAACGTCTATTCATAGCCTCAAAGCAAAGGACTGTCCTATACAAACTTGGGGTAAACAAGGAAGGAGCTAAATGGTAGTTGCTAAAAAATTCTTGAAAGAGGGGGAAGAATGGGAATTTTAGGCATAAGACTACATAGATAGGATGAATGGTGATTTTTGGGGGGGGCTACAGGTAACCCTAGTGACTCACTCTCTCCAAGTGCACACAAGACATCATGAGGAAAAGCATCTTAATGGAAAGACATGAAACACCTAAACTTAGTTTCAGATCTAACTGAGGGAACGAAGGGCTTAAAGGGGTTTCCATCTATCATGATTCAAAGAAAAGAAACAAATGCAAAGGATAAGAAGAAATGGGAACCTATAGAATCGAAGAAAAGAAGTAAATGGAAAAATGAGGATGTAGATCTTTAAAAATAGGTCGCGGATGTTAAAAAAATTCAATTCATTTCACAAATATTGAAAGGAGGTGATGAAAGGATGCCTCGAGGTACTCAAGTACAAGAACATCCGTCAGAAAGACATGACAGAAAAGATGTAATAAAATGGATTGTCGTGACAACTGACAAATGGAGAAATGACAGATGGAAAAAGAGGCAGCGGTAGACTACCATAAATAAATTTAAAATTGGTGCCGCACATCTTCAAGGAATTTCGAGAATGAAAATGGGTAAATGAAGCGGCAAAAGTTAGTATTCCTCACTAATAACTCAAGAACCACGTTGCCTATTTCGAGGAATATTTCATAAACAGAAGCGGGGGCTGTAACATCAAAATAAGTTATATTAATCATTACACTTCAATGAATAAGATTTTGTTGAGAATAATGGGGATCAATGAACAGTCAGAACTCCATCTTACACGTGGCAAGATCTAGACCAAAGACTCAACCAAGCAAAAATGAAATGAGGATCGTAGGATCAACCATACGCTTATAAAATGCATCTTCACAAGGATATTTTTTATAGAAGTTTATCAATTCCCTGTTATTAGCTACGGGATAAGGGAATTTGTTGTAATCTGATTGTGAAATTAATGTATACATAGGAGTATGTACCACCTCAAAAATCAATCGAATACAAACGAACTAAAGCTTTCGAGTTCTTATTTTCTTACTCTCTCATTTATTATTACTCATGCGTAATACTTTTTTCCTTCAATCGGAAAAACCCTTTACACCCAACCCATAAATCTCAGCTCAAGGGACAAAAGAAGCTCGAGAGGAAGATCGAGAGAGCTTGAGAGAACAAAATGTATGGGATTGGGTTAGGTTTGGGGTATAAAAAAGAATGGCATAGTTGTAATAAATAAAAGCTTCATGAGCAGTTATGCAACGTGTGGTAATTGATGATCATCAACAGTTTTCCAAGTTTTCCTTTCTCCCACGCAACAGTTTCCACTATTAATATCTCTTTCATTCATCATTTAGACATTCTTCTCTTCCCTCCAAATAACTCGTTTGCTAGATTTTTCCTCTACCATTAGCTTCTAATTTTATGTCTTTAATTAACATACATTAAAAGTTTTAAAATATAGTTCTATAATTTTTATCAACTTATTATGTTTATAAGTGTTTCCAATGAAAAATGAATAAATCAAATTAATTTTGAAAACATGACAATTGTACTGGCCAAAGACAAACCTAAAAAGAAAAAAAAATCACCGAAAAGTAATGTCCACAACCAGTATCAAATTTGTAAAGTAATTAGAAATTTAGCATCTAGTTCAAGTCGCAGATTGAAGTCAGTTAGTGATGATTATTATTCTGGTTATAAATTAGTCTTTCTTTTATCAAATATGGTTCAACAATAAACCTGGCTAGGGATTCACATTCTCTATCTAACAATATTGTTTCTAAGTTAATACTAATTAAAACTAATTACTAACTGTTTTCTTTTCCCACCAAGAGTCCAACTTTTTTTAGTCCCTGTTCAAAAATATTGTGCAAGTGACGTATTGAATATGTATTGCTTTGTCAACTGATTAGTATATCAACGGATGATATTTGGTAATGCATCAATAACTAACTAGATATATTGACTAGCTAGATTAATTATGCAAATGGACCACAATCTGCCATTTCTTTTTCTAATTTACTAATATCGTCACCTATTTTGAAACATCATAAGTTTCTTGTGTTGCGGGAAATAACCTATTTGGATATTCTGAATAGAAAAATGTCCACCGTCTTACCATCATGGCGCAACTTTCTTTCGTGCTAGTTACTTTGCAATTTCATCAACCTCACCAAGTCATAGTTGGAAGGTTATAAAAAAAAAGTCATAGTTGGAGCTCAGGTTTTCGGCGGTTCATCTAGGTTGACTTCTAAGTTCAGTCGAAGATTTTTCTTAGGTTTCAATATTGCCGTAGGTTTTCCTTCTTTTTTTTTCTTTTCTTTTTGGACTGAATCAAATTCACATTAAGATCAAGGAGGTTTAAAACCTCCGAAAAGCAAGTTCATGTCAGAACTAACAAGATGGAAAATAAAAGAAATATAGGAACCATTAAACACACAACAGTCCTGATTTAAGCTATATTGGGCTATAGCATCAGCAACTTTGTTGTATTTCCTAGGAATCCATCTCACTTCAGCTGATAAATAGCTCAACTGAGAAAATTTTCTTTAACTCGAAAATCAAACTTCCTGTCAGGCCTGCAAGTTCCCTTAATCCAGCTAACAACCACCAAGCAATCAGATTCTACTATGAGATTAGACCAACCTTTTTTCTTAGCCAAAATACAGCATTGATTTATAGCATCAAGCTCAGCCTCAATAGGGCTGGAAGAGAGTGAATGCCTTCCTACAATGTCTAGAACGCTACCTTAAAAGTCTCTGGCTATTACTCAAATTGCAGTTTTCCTAGGAAGAGCTTTAAAAGCTACATCAGAATTCAATTGAATACAATTAGTAGGATGAGGAGTCCAAGATACAGAAGCATGATTATTGTCAACTGAATAACTGATGCCATCTCCATTGAAAGCAGAAGGAGAATTGCAGCTTAAAATAATTATAAGCTGCAGAATGAGCGTTTTTTTATGATCATCTCAGGATTGGACAACTTCCCCACATTTCTGCCTTTCTAGATATGCTAGCACAAGTAGCAGAAGGAAACTAGAATATCAGAATTACCATTGGATAAGGATAAAAGGTCTTTGGACAGTTTAGTAAACCAGCTGCTAATTAGACAGTCTGAAAGACCATGAAAATTTAGCTCTGAACCAAACCAGATGCACCTACTCCACTCACAAACAAACAAAATGTGCTCAATGAATTCAAAATGAGAATTGCATAAGGGGCAGACATCAGACTGAATTAGACCTCTTCTAAAAAGATTTGATCTTGAAGGTAGCATGTTCTGAATGGCTCTCGACATAAAATATGTCACCTTGGCTTGCATGTTTAAATTCCAAGGGATCTTCCAAAAGTCAGGGAAGAAAGAAGATGAGAAACAATTGAAATTTCTAGTAATATCACAGTAGCATGATTTTACTGAAAAAAATCCCATTTATGTTTAGGGGCCAGATCAGAGAATCATATTTAGTCAAATTCAATACAAAACCATTCCACGATCATACATATTCAGATAAACATATCGAGAAGAGATAGAAACGATTTTATACATTTTCTTGTGATGGAGAGTTTCTAAATTGACGGGATCCAATTAATTCTCCCGTGTTCTTCATTCTTGAGAATCATAAAACTTCTATTGATCTTCGACTAACAACCACCTGTGGAATTCAGAAATATATCTCCCAAGAATATTGTTAGAAATAGAGTGTGGACTCTCTAAACAACTGAGAAAGGAAAAATATTTTTTCTTTTATTCCTCTTGGTTTTCAGTGGTAATTGTACTGAGAGAAATTATTTTTTGCTCTATCTAACACTTAGCTTAGGGTTAGGTTTGCAACCCTTTTATATTAATTACAGAATTTACTCATAAACCACTATAAGATAAACCCAAAATTTTCCTCCCTTGTACTGCAATTCGTGATTTATACATCTCCCATAGAGTCAAGACTGTGTCCAAATTCATCAATTCTAATTGATAAATTAAATTGATCTCTATCAATTAATTATTTAAACTATTTTATTTACTAATTATTCAATAATTAGAAAATAATAAATTAATTAATTTGAACATTAATTTTGATTTTCACTAATTTAGTGATGACACCCATCACATATGGGTTCCAGAAGAGTACCTTGGTCCAAAACACAATTTTGGTCCAACTGACATTTCTCATTCCTGTCCTTATGAGTTATTTCTGAGACAGAATGAACCCACATGAAAAATACTATGAGATTCAAATACCCGACTAATTTTTCTTCATAATTCCTTATCTATTTAACCCCGACCTATTTAATCTCAACATCGTACGACTTCACTATATGTACGATACTGAATCAATTCTCGATTCATCCTCACTACATTTTCTGTTGGTGCAAATAAACATTTTCAATTCACGGTCTACATAATATTTTATGATGTTACCTTTCAT
This sequence comes from Datisca glomerata, assembly GCA_003255025.1. NCBI lineage: Eukaryota > Viridiplantae > Streptophyta > Magnoliopsida > Cucurbitales > Datiscaceae > Datisca > Datisca glomerata. The sequence continues at coordinate 3,576,184 of QANY01004652.1, forward strand.
GAATATCTGTAATAAGAGTGGGGTATAAAATTACTATTTACTCCTCTAGTTATTATTTTCTTAACTCTTTTATTGACGATGAATAAGAAAGACATAACAGTGAAGTGTCTCATACAGTTCACCATGCATTATTTAATAATTCATTTCATCGAGTACCTGGTCAGGTTTATATTTTCACACACGCATCAATAAAGCATAAGGTGATATTGTTACTTTTGCAATCTTACCACGAAGTCCATATATGTGAATCACGCAACTCCAACATAGCTGAATTATGATCCCACTAGTCGATGTATTATCTGGAAACTCAAACTCACTCATTTGGCATATCAAAGATTGAAAGTAACTAATTCAAGTTTCATATTCACCTCAGGATCAATGTAATTATGAAAATACCCTTATGGTGTAACAATTAGATTTAGAGTTAGATAAACAACTTTGCTCTAAACTAATTGATTACTGGTCTATTCAACATGTTTCATAACATGTTTAGATGAACCGTTAGAGTGTTTACTCCCATGCCCCGAGATCGGCATCCTTTGGTTCAAACTTACAGTCATAATTAGACTCGATTGTCCAGTCGATCCTAAGACTGCGAATAATATTTTGAACTATCTTAGAAGAGTTCGTCTGAAAGTCTTACGTTGATAATAGTTCTAGGACTTAAGTAAATTATAAACACACTTTAGTTAAAGAAAACTTTCATTTATTCATAAAATTCAGTAATACGTAAATGTCAAAGAAATAACTAAATACTCATAAATAGTTATTATAGTCTACTTTATGGACATAATTGCAACAATCTTTCACTTGGACTAAAGTACGTGTGTACAATCTCATATCCCCATGCCCTCCAAATGATCATCAAATACTTTACTGCTTAAAGTCTTCATGAATGGATCTGCTAGGTTGTTGACTGTCGATATGTTATTACTTCAACATTTTCGCGCTGACTATCTCTATGATGAGGTGGTACTTTCGGTCTATTTGTGTGGATCTTTTGTTGCTCATCGATTCCTTCAAGTTTGCTACAACCTCACTATTGTCACAATAAAGTAACATGAGTTTGTTAGCATCTGGAATGACTTCCATAGTCTTTAGAAACTTTCTAAGCCTGACAGCCTCTTTTGCAGCTTCACAAGCCACCATATACCTAACTTTCATGAAAGAATCAGCATTGGAAGATTGCTTGATACTTCTTCATACCACTGCTCCACCATTCAGGGTGAACATCGATCATGATGTGGACCTTCTGGAATATTTATTCGCTTGGAAATCAGTATTGGTATAACCTGTCATATTCTGTTCAGTACCTGAGTACACAAGCACATAGTTCCTTGTTCTACTAAGAGACTTGAGGATATGCTTGACAGCGTTTCAATGCTCGAGTCTAGGATTAGATTGAAAATGACTCACCACGCCTACGATGTAGCAAATATCTGGCGTAGTGTAAATCATTGCATACATGAGACTTCCTATGGTTGTGGCATGATGAATATTTTTCATGTCTTCCTCTTCTTGAAGAGTCTTTGGAGAGGCTAACTCCATGTCTAAAGGGAAGATATACCTTCTTGGAGTCTTGCATACTGAAGCGATCCATCACCTTAACAATATAAGATGTTTGAGACAATGACAATTCTATGTTCTTATGATCCTGGAAGATCTAAATACCTAGGATAAAGGCAGCTTCTCTAAGATTCTCAATATCAAATTGTTTTGCAAGCCAAATTTTAAAATCTTATAATTTTCCTACATCATTCCCAATTAGTAGAATATCGTTCATGTACAAAACTAGAAAACCCATATTCTCTTCGTGTATTAAGTTATACACACAGGGTTCATCCACTAACTGCTCAAAACTGAAGTTCTTGATAGTTTCGTCGAATCAGATATTCTACAATCAAAATGCTTGCTTAAGTCCATAAATAGACTTCAGCAGTTCGCAAATCTTGCCCTCTTGGCCTTTATTCATGAACCCATCTGGTTGAGCTAAATAAATGTTCTCTTTAAGATTTTCATTCAGAAAAGCAGTCTTGATGTCCATCTGCCAGTTTTCAAAATCGAGGGCAACAGTAATGGACATGAGGATTCTGATGGATTTAAGCATGGCCAACATCGATAAGATATCATCATAGTCAATACCTTCCTTTAGGATGTAATCCTTAACTACTAGCCTAGATTTGAATGTTTTCACATTCCCATCCGGACCTCTGTTTTTCTTATAAATCCATTTACACACTACTGATTTTACCCTTTTAGGAGGATCTACAAGTTTCCAAACTCCGTTCGAGTAAATTGATTGCATCTCGACGTTCATGGCATCTTGTCATAGGTTTGCTTCAGGACCAGCCATAGTCTGTGTGTAAGAAACAAGTTCATCATGATACTTATCTAAGACTTCCGTCAAGGCATCTCTATAAGATGTGTACATGTTAGGTTGTCTCACAACGCTTCTACTACATCGAGGCTACATTATTTAATCGGGAAGAGATCCTAACTGGGGAGTCGATGTCATCCCACTCAATAATTCCTCTACCATAAGTGTGCTTCTCGGCTTCACACTTCTTATGTAGTACTCTTCAAAAAAACACAAATTCATGCTCATGAATATTTTCTTGTCGGTTGGACTATAAAAAACATATCCTTTTGTTCCCTTGGGATATCCATCAAACATGGATAATTATGATCGACTAGTCAGCTTGCCTGTCTTCAGTCTCAGCACGTGTGCCGTGCATCCTCATATCCTAAGGTGGTTACGAAGGATTTTGGTCCACTACATCTTTCATATGATGTACTAGGCACCATCTTTGATGAAATTTGGTTCAGAATATATGCCTTTGTTTCCAAGGCATATCCTCAAAATGAATTTTGGAGGGATAAATAACTCATCATGGATCTAACAATATTTATCAGAGTTCAATTCCTTCTTTCTAACTGTTCCGGAGTGCCAGGTGATGTAAGCTGAGAATGAATACATTATTCTTTAAGAAAGTCTTTGAACTCTCCTAAAAAATACTACCCACCATGATCGGATCGTAGTATTTTGATTTGTCTTTCTAATTGCTTCTCAACCATTTCTTTTTACTCTTTGAACTTTTAAAAAGTTTCAGACATTTGGCGCATTAGAGAAACATGTTCAAAACGTGAGTAGTCATCTTTGAAGCATACAAAGCTTCAAAAATATTCATAACCTCCTCTTTATTGGATATTTAATAGTTCACATACATCACTATGTACGATTTAGAGGCATTGAGTGACTTTTCTGCCCTTCATTGAAAATGGTTTCTTGGTCATTTTACCTTCTATACAGGATTCGCATGTGGGTAGTGATCTCACACAGTTTACAATGGATCATCCTTTGTGAGTCTTTTTATCCTGTCTAGGCTAATGTGACCAAGATGTAAGTGTGACAAGTAGGTTAGGTCGATTGACTCAGACTTCAACCATTTACTCTCCCTTCGTGAATTAATATTTACTTATATGTTACATATCATTGGAAGTTTAGGTATTACATAGAATAATTTTTTTATCATGCGAGCAGTAGTAATTAAACATTCATTTTTAAAAATACCAATATTATTATTAATGAAATCTAAAGAAAATCCTCGCTCAATTAAACTAGCTACTGAAATGAGATTTGTTTTTTCAAAAACCAGGATACAATAAACATTACGTAAAACCAAATAAATGTTCTCAAATAACAATTTAATAGTCCCAACTAATACTGTCAATACTAGTGATCCATTTCTACAATGGAAGTTAAACTCGCCCTCGTTAAGCCATCTTCTTTCCCTTACCCCTATAGGGAACAACAGATATGGCTAGTGGCTGGAAAGTTTACAATTCACGAGAAAGTAGAGTCAGTCACATAACAATTCTCAGTGACAAGTAATGTACCTTTGGATTATAACTCCTTGAGATAATCTAAGCAGTTGTGTTTTCAATGGTCAGCGACTCCATAATGATGACACTTATTTTTTGACTTGTCCACTCGCAGTGCCCTTACCCTTTGCAGCTTTCGAGTTCTACTTTTTAGCTTTCTTCGGACCTCTATTGTATTCCTTTTGGCGCCAAAGGTGGAAGGCTTACTTTTAGTAAAGTTTTTCTCTCCCTTCTTCCTCTTGCCCTTCATAAATTGGGTCTTAGCAGCTTGCAACTCCTTCATAAGTTTCAGAAGAGAGTATCTCAACTTATTAATCGAATAATTAAATTTGAAATTCTCAAAAGTGTCTGGCAGGGTCTCAAGGATCATATCAACTTGAGTCTCGCCATATACCTCAGCTCCCATGATCTCCATCTCATTCAGATAATTAATGATTAGTATCATATGTTCTTTGACAAGAGTTTCAAGTTTCATCCAGCAATTCATGAAGTTTCACATAGCAACCTGTTTGACTTGACGACCTTGATCCCTGAATATTTTGGTGATGTTCAACATCATATCAGTGGCACTCTCCATGTTCTGATGTTGCTGTTGCAACACATTGCTAACAGATGATAAGATGTAACACTTGCTTGGTGATCTCATCAGAACACAGCCAAGAAGCATAGGCATCATTTTCCTCTTGAGTCGATTCAGCAATAGGCTTAATGGGACAAGACGTGGTGAGCAAGAACTTGTGCGTTTCTACCGTTAGCAGGATATCAAGATTACATTTCAATCCACATAATTTTCAGCAGTGAGTTTGTTTACATTTAAGATTGTTAAGAGTGGTGATAATGACATGATTACTGAAAATAATAAATAAAGGGGTGTAAATAAATATTCAATCATTTAGGAAAGTATGGTAGATGATACAAATACTTAAATATTTAAAAATCTGGAAAAAAAACACATTTCTTCCCCGATCTTATGATCAACAACAATAGCTCATCTCATCTAAGGATAACGCCTGAGCTACCTCCTATTGCATTGAGACTCTTCTCGTTTGCTTAACGCTTCTCATGATGATACTACATCTAGCTTAAACAGTTAGACCGAAGAACATTGGAATCTATCATAGGAGCTAGTCAATAACGCATCGGTTTTAAAAGTTGCTATGAACTAACGGTCCGTCTAGGGATGGTCCCGCCTCACCACTTCATTTACAAGTTTTAGCTTCTCAAGTAACTTGATGACTCAAAGTAACACGTTTCTAAAGTTTCTCTCACTAAAGAGAGAACCACTAGGGCGACTCTAAGCCATTCATCGTACTACGATCAAGTTTGCGTTGGGGATCTTGGGAATGTTTCAACTTAAATGACCCTCCCACTTAGTTTTTGGACAAATGGATTTTTCTTTGCTTTTTCAAAAAACACAACTCTTTATAAATTTGAAAAGAAAGTTTTTAAAATTTAAGTCACAATTTAAAAATTATAACTTTTATAAAATTCACATTGTATTTAAAATTATAACACATTATAAACTTAAACTATAATTATGCATGCACATGTTACATGCAATTTTGATATTGGTATATCTCTATTTGTATATGGCATGATATATAAGGATGTGAGAATAATAATAAATCATACGTTCAAAATTAACCTCTCTATGGCTCATTTCTAAGTATAACCCATAAAAATAATAAATAAATTACAATAATTTAAATATTAGTCTTCATGGCGTCAGTAATTATCTCGTTTAGGAAGTTCAACCTTCTTGTAACTCTTTACCAAGGTCAAGTCTCTTTATAATCTTCAAGCTTTGATCAAAGCCATGTAATTAAAGAAAAATCTCATTAAATATCCTTTTTAAATTAATTGAATTTGATATTTACAAAAAATTAATGCTTATCCAAACTTGGATCAAACTCAATCAATTAATTAAATATTAATTTTCAAAAAATTAAAAATTGATAATTAACTTTTTAAAATTCATAATTCAAAAGATAAAAATATAAAATTGATAATTATCTTTTGAATTCAAAATTCAAAAGATAAAAAAAATAGATTATTATTTTTTGAATTCAAAATTCAAAAGATAAAATTGATAATTATCTTTTGAATTCAAAATTCAAATGATAAAAAGATAAAACTGGTAATTAGCTTTCGAGTATTAATTAAATTTTATGTTTTTAAAATTTAAAATATAAAAGATAAAAGATAGGATAAGGGTTTTCGCGGAGCATCATAAGGATAGGGCAACACGGTATCAGGGCTTCTAAACCCCGCACCCTGGCAATTACAAGGATTCGCACCAGCGATGGCATCGGGACAGTCCCACCGTCGTCGTCAGTTGCCTGGCCACCACCACCAACACTATTGTCGGCGGACGATGGTGGATAATGGACGATGGAAAATGGAACGGCGCGCGGTAGACGATGCGGTGAACAGTGTGGAGATGACAGAGAGCTTTGGGTGTGTGTAGCTTCTCGAGATTCATGCGACAATACAATTGGAATGCATTCATGACGGATTTACATGAAATTTAACGTTACAACGCTTGCAAAAATTAAATTACGTAAAATCCTATGCCACGATTTCAGCGTACATCAATTCTAAAAATAAAAAATAAAACCTAGAGCCAATCGATCAGGATCTATTCATAAAACACATTCAAACATACTTTAAATCTAGCATACCAAATTCTATGCCAATATCACAATATCCCTCCATACATACATTTAACAACAGAATATGCATAATCAAGAACCTAAGGCTTTGATAATAATTGTTGGATCGAGTTTTAAAAATTGAAGAAAATTATTGAACCACAAACAGTTCGTAAGTGGAATATCAAAAAATTTCAAAAAAAATTATTCAATCAAATTGAATACCAAACCATCATACATATTCCGATAAACGTATCTTGAAGAGATTGAAACAATTTTATACTTTTTCTTGTAATGGAAAACTTCTGAATTTTGGCGGGATCCAATTAATTGTCTCGTATTCTTTGTTCTTGAGATTCGCAGAACTTCAATTGATCTTCACACCAACGACCACATGTGTGATTCAGAAGTATATCTTGTAAGGATATTGTTAGGAATAGAGTGTGGGCTCTCTAAACAACTAAGGAAGAAAAATAATTTTTTCTCTTCTTCCTCTTAGTTTTCAGCGACAATTGTAGAGAAGAGTGAGAGAAACTGTTTTCTACTATGTCTAACATTTAGCTTAACTTAAGGTTAGGATTGCAACCCTTTTATATTAATGATGAAATTTACCCATATACCACTATATGATAAAATTCAAATTTTTCTCCCTTGCACTGCCATCTGTGATTTTTACATCTTCCCTAGAGCCAAGACTTTGTCCAAATTCATCAATTCAATTGATAAATTAAATTGATCACTATCAATTAATTAATTAATTTTTTTATTTACTAATTATTCAATAATTATAAAATAAAAAATTAATTAATTTGAACAATAATTTTGGTCTTCACTAATTTAGTGAAGACACCTATCACATATGAGTTCGGGAAGTGTACCTTGGTCCAAAACCTGTTTTCAGTCCAACTGACGTTGTTTCTCATTCATGTCCTTATGAGCTACTTCTGAGACCGAATGGACCCACGTGAATAAAGCTATGAGATTCAAATACCCGGTTAATTTATCTCCATAAATTCCTTACCAATTTAATCCTGACATCGTACGACTCCACTATAGGTCTGGTACCGATCAACTCTTGATTCATGCGTGCTACATTTTCTGTTAGCGTAAATAACATTTTCATTTCACGGTCCATAGAATATTTTACGACGTTTCCCTTCGTGAATATCAGTAACAAGATAGGGATGTAAAATTACTATTTTATCCTTCTAGTTATTTCCTTAACTCCTCTATTGACTGTGAATAAGAAACACATAACAATGAAGTATCTCGTACAGTTCACCATGACTTATTCAATGATTTATTTCATCGAGTACCTGGCCAGATAGATTTATTCACACACGTATCAATAAAACATCATGTGATATTGTTGTTTTTGCAAGCTAACCACGAATTTCATATTTGTGAATCTCGTAACTCCAACAAGTTGAATTACAATTCCAACAGCCGAGGTATTGTCTAACAATTCGAACCGACTCCTTTGGCATTTTAAAGATATCAAGTAACTAAGTCAAGTTTCGTATCCACCTCAGGATTAAGATAATTATGAAAATACCCTATATCAAAGCAAATAAAATCTTAGAGGTTATTAAAACCCGGAATCCAGTGATCATGCCTAATGTTAACAGACTAACCATTCCTAATTCTCCAAAATATCCTCTTCCTAAGTTCCTCCTTACCTAACCAGATGCTTTTCCAAACCCAGGAACCAGATTTTAAGGAAGGAGCTTCCAGAAAACTTGAAGAGGGAAAATATATACTCTTTAACACCTTACACGTAAACTTTTAAGATTTTGAAGTAATGACCAAGCATGCTTAGCTAAAAGAGCTAGATTGAAAGCCTCCATTTATGAAACCAAGCCCACCAGCTTGCTTACAAGAATATAATCTCTTTTGGGAACCATCTCAAAATCTGTTGTTCCCATTTACTCCACCAATATTTAGTCGTAGCTTCCTGGAGATTCACATAGACCTTTTTTGGAGGTTAAAATGGACATGATGTAACTAAGAATAGCTTGAGCAACAGATTTGAGCACCACCTCTTCAACACCATGAGAAAGTAAGGCAGACTTCCAATTGGTAGTTTTTGAATCCATCCTATCAGAAATCATAGAGTAGATTCTAGCTTTAGAAAAATTCCATTTAATAGGGAGGCCTAAGTAATCTCCTCCATCCCTGGCTAAAGGAATACTTAAAATGCTAGCCATAGCTTGCTATCTAGAGTTAGGAACATTTGTGTTGCCCAAATACAACTCTTAAAAATGCTAATCCTTTGGCGTGATGCATTGCAGTTTCTCATAATACAATTGAATAGATTAGAGCAAGAAGAGATATCATCATCACAAAAGAATAAAGAGTCATCAACAAAGAGGAGGTGGGAGATAGAAAGGCTATTCCTCCTGATTTTGAAATCTTTGATTTCTCCTCTAGAAACAGCTTGGTTGATGCACATTGAGAGAGAAACAACAACTAAAATGAATAAGTAGGGGGACACACCTTGTCTTAATCCCCTAGTAGGGTTAATTGAGAAACTATTGATGCCATTGATATGGAAGTTATAGGATACTAAACTCACACTCCATGATCTTCAAAATGAATTGAGAGTTAAAACCCAACTTTGAGAGCAAAGCCTTCAAAAATCCCCAATCCACCCTGTCATATGCCTTAACCATATCAGATTTTGAGAGCCATAATATCTTTGTTACCCTTCTTCTATTCTTTGATATAGAAGAACAATTCTTGAGCCAAAAGGAAATTCTCTTGAATGTGTCTCCCACAAATAAAAGAACCCTGGTTGTTGGAAATAAGAGTATCAAAAACTGGTTTCAATCTGTTAACAAGGACTTTATAGAAAATCTTATAACTAAAGTTGTACAGAGCTATGAGTTTGTACTGAGAAGGGTGAACAATATTATTTACTTTGGGGATGACAGCTACATTAGTTTCATTGAATGATTTAGGCAAGTAATCAATACTGATGAAGTCATTGGCAACACTAAGAATGTCTTCTTTAATGAATTCCCATTAGTTCTGATAGAAAGAGCCTGGTATCTCACCTAGTCCAGGAGCTTTATTTGGACCAAGGGAGAAGACTGCTTCCTTAAGCTCAAATATAGTGATGGGAGCATTAAGATATGAACTAACAGAATCACTGATGCTTGTCTCAATATGGTCAAGGATAAAATCAAAGTTTGGGGTAGATTCAGCAGAAAAAGTACCAGAGAAAAAATTGTTGAAAACCCAAGCAATATCCTTCACATTCTCATGGTAGATCTCATTAGCATCCTTAATATCACTTATTTTGTGATTGACCATTCTCCTTAATACTGAGTTGTGGAAAAAACTAGTGTTTTTTTCTCGTTCCTTCAACCATGAGATTCTGGCTGTTTGACACCAATATAACTCCTCATTTTTCCAGATTTCAACAAGTTTCACCTTCAGATTCTTCTTTTCAACCCACTCATCATGATTTTAATCTCTAATCTCAACTATTTTATCCTTCAACCTCTTGATTTCTTGCTTAGGACTTCCTCTAAGTTGAAAGCTCCATTACATTCTTACACCCATTAATCTTGTTCAAAAAATTATCAATGCCCAAACCTTCATTATTGTCATTTCATCCTTGGTTGACAGTATTCTTAAAACCATCCCGAGAACTCATTTCTTCTCAAGCTTAAAATTCCACCTTTTTTGCTTAAAAGAACCCAGAAAGTCAAGAAGTAACATATTATGGTTAGATCCCAAGTTTTAGGGAATAAAAGCTTCAGCATTTGGAATGTTTTCTAGAGCTTCAGAATTGAAAAAAATCTTGTCTAGTTTCTTCTGTATAAGATCTTGATTGTCCTTTCCATTTCTCCAACTGTAAACACTCCCTTTGGAATTTAACTCACAAACCTCATATACATTGATAAAATTTATAAACTTCCTGGCTTTAGAGAAGTTAAATTTCCTGCCTCTAGACTTATCATCTCTATTGAACATTTCACTGAAGTCTCCCATAATGATCCAAGGAGAGTTGTTAATAGGTTTAGAATCAGCAATTCTCTTAAACCCAGCCCATCTATCAGCTTTATTCCTACTCCCATAGAAAAAGGTAATTTTTCCAATCACATTATAGAAATAGTCAACAATATTAGTACTATTATTAGTTCCAAAATAAGGCATTCCCCTTGAAAGGCCTACATGGTCAACCACATGATAGAAATTAAAGCTCATACTTCTACACAGTCTATTAACTTTCTTCTTCTTCATCTATGTTTCAAGTAAACATATCAAACTAGGTTTATACAACTTAATGGCATCCTTTAAACCGAGAATTGTTAAGGAAGGACCCAAACCTTGACAATTCCAACACATGAGCTTCATTGGTCATTGGGTGGCTTTCCATGACTAGCCACCATAACCTCTTTACCTTTATTGTTGCCAACAGTCTTCTCATTAACACTCAAATAGTTCTCAGTTTTCATCTTTTTAAACTCCTGACCAAATTGAGATTGGATGATAATGCCTTTTGTTCTAGGCCTCCCTTTGTTACTTTAATTCTTTACTCAAGTACATTGAGAGGTACAATTCTCCTTTCTAATAGATTCATAGTCAAAAGCTTCTTCCATAGCCTTCCAACTATTTAAAAGAAATTCAGTATTGGCATCCTCAAGGACAAGTTCCTTACCATTTTCTTTCAACACAATACCTCTACAATTTGTGTCTCATATAGCCTTAGAATACTTCACACTATTGTAATCACCATTGCAATTGTTAGGCTCTTTTAAATTGGCCTATGTTTTAAAAAAAAATCTCCATAAAGATTCTGTTTCGACTCTTTTTACTCCATATAGGTTCTAATTTTGTGATTCAGTTTACCACAATTGAAACAAAACTAAGCCAATATTACATACTTCAACTCAATCCAAATTGAGGCTCTGTTTCTTTTCTTAATCCTAAACCAGGCTCAATGGCTTATCAATCTCCAAAGCATAGAGGTCAATCTCATTAATATCCCCAACCTGAGCAGCAATTCATGTAATAACAGGTTCAAGAATCCAATCTGGGGGAAGGTCTTGGATTTGCAACCAAACTAGGCAACAATAAAAAATGATCTCAGATGGTTGAGATCCAGTCCCATACGTTTGAAGGATCAAGAGAACTCCATTGAAACTCCAAGGCCCCTTAGAACTCAACTCTTGTACATCTCTTTGTTCTTCAAACTGGAACAGAATTAGACTTTTCTCCAAAATCTTAACTTCAAGGCCAAATTCCAGATTCCAATTTTGCCTTAAAACAGACGTTATAACAGCAATATTGATTTTATTAGAAATCATATTTCCCACAAGCTACAGATTAACTCTACTCTCCTCTTAGAGAATAAGATCATCCAAATCAAGAAGAAAGTCTTCCTCTATGAATGCGAAGAGGAAAACTAGAAAGAAAGAGAGGGAAATTTCAAAAAAGAAAAGGAGAGAAAAAAGCACACTTAATAGTTGAAAAAGATACTAACAGAATAACTCAACTAGTAGTGGAGAAATGAGTGAGCTTTAAACAATGTATAGTAAAGGAGAAACGTTGATCATAGATACGTGGAGTGAAAACATAACCAGAGACGTAGGATGGGAAACGTATAAATCAAAAGACTAAGAATAGCATCAACGTGGCTTCCAAAAGCAAAGGACGTGTCATTCTTCTACGTAAATTTGCATGAAACTGCATGAATCTTGAAAACCCGATCATCTTCTTGGATCATCTTCCTGGAATCTTTTAATATGTCTAAGAATCAACTTGTTATTGTCTAATGGTGTCATTTCTCCTTCTGACTAACCCGATCATCAACTTGTCCTAGGTTTTCTTGATTGTGTCTTTGTTATCACTTCGTGGATGGTGGTTCCCAAAAAACTCTCGTCCAATGTAAACAGCATTTGTACCTTGTGTACAAGTTGTATATCATGTGAAAACAACGTGTTCATAGAGTAAACACATTGTTTCGATATGTAAACAGAATGTGTACTTAAGTAAACATTATTTACACAACAAAACCATTTGTTTACTGAGTATAAACATGTTGTTTTTTATATGTAAAGACCCTGTTTATCATTTCTGAAAAATAAGAATTTTTGTTTAAGATAAAGGAGTTCAAGAATAAGATGATGAATCCCATTACTTTTTTTTCAGAAAAAATGCTATTCTTGAAATTTAAAAACTTGAGCGCCGTGTTTACAAATAAAACTTAATATATGGTCGGTCATTCACTATTATTTCCCTATTTATACACAAATATTTATATGATAGAAATCCAATATAAAAATGTTCTACAACATAAATAACATCATAAAAACTAGCCATTTATTATGGCCTTACTTAATAGAATAAAAATCGAGGCTTTGATTCCCATTGTATTTGCATGAAATTCATGAGTTTTGTCTCTCCTCTCTCCTAATATCTCTCCCTAAAATCTCTCTCTCATAAAAAATTCAAAAAAAATCCTCTCTCTTCTCTCTCATAATTTCAGAAATACTCTCAAACTTCTGAAAAAAATTTAAAAACGAAATCCCTTACCTTCTCGAAATTTTTCTCAAAAAAATCTAAAACATTCAAAAACCTCGTAGGTAGATATATACACTATTGAATATAATAAATATACATATATGTAGATACCATATAAACATATATTTGTGAATAATATGTGTTATATCTTATAACAAATGCATTGATTATATATGTTGTAACACATATAGGTATATAGATATAACACATGAAACATATACGTACATATGTTATACATGCAGGTGAATATAACGCGTCTGCATGTATACGCGTGATGTACTACCAACTGTGAATAAATAATTATATGAGATGAAGCACAAATTTATCATCAAAACTGTTGATAGAGCTTTGAGGGACATAATGGATAACAAAGAACCGTTTGGAGGAAAAAAAATTATTTTCAGAGGAGATTTTCGCCAGGTTCTCCCAATTGTTCCGAGAGGCGCAAGGCAACAGACTGTTGATGAAAGTTTAGTAAGATCATGCCTATGGGAGAAAATAGAAAACTTACGACCTACAAAATATGATAACGCAAAATGAGCAATTTTTTGTGGAATTTATTTTAAGTATTGAAAATGCTGTTGAACACAACATTAAAGAGGACTTTATTTGCCTCCTAGAAGAGATAGTGATTACATGAAATAATGAAGAACCTTCGAAGCTTAATTTAATAAGTTTAGTGTTTCTAAGTCTACTAAATCATGTTGCTTCCTTAGAATATATGACTTCACGAGCAATTCTCTCAAGAACGATGAATATGTCAAACATATCAATGAAAAAATGATTGCTCTTTTTCCTAGAGAAACCAAAGAAATAATGAGTTACGATGAAGCTGTTGACGACACAACTAATTACTATCAACAAGAATATCCCAATACATTATTGCCAAATGGAGTACCGCCTTATAGAATGGTTTGTTGTGAATTTAAGAGTCATGTCATCCATGCTGAAATAACAATTGGACAACATGTTGGTAAGCAAGTTTTTCTTTACGCATCCGTTAAATCCTGCAAGCGATGAAGGGTATTCGTTCAAATTTCGAACGAAACAATTTCTTGTACATCTTTGTTTTGCAATGGCCATCAATAAGGCGTAGAGACAAACACATTTTCTCTCATGAATAATTATACATAGCACTTTCAAAAGGAATTTCAATGGAGACAACAAAGTTTTTAGTGAAATTGGAGGACCTTCATTATGCAAAAAATATTTTATATATATATAAGAAGTACTCATACAATAGATGTTACTTATATATGGCTTTGTTGTTGACGTTAGTCTTACAACACCCATTAAAAGTGCATGTATCACACTCTTACTATTGGTGTTAATTTTAAATAAAATAATTAATGAAATTCTCATTTATATTTACTCTCTCACTAACTTTGAGAAAAAATAATATCCCACTAATGTGTGTCATTTATTACTAATTCATTATGAAGATTGATTGATTGTTTGAAATTTTCATATTCAAATAATAATTGAATAGTTTTAAAAGAGTTATAATAATAGCAATTACAATAACAATTAATAAAAGAATAATGGCTAATTTTGTAATCGTAGTAATATGCAAATATACTCTACACAATCTATAATCTATTAATATTTACATCTATCTTCTCTTAATTTACTATATTAAAAGTGGCTAAAATGGGAGAAACTTTTTATTTTTGTTCAAGACTTCTTAAAATATAATACAATTTAGAGTTTTCACTTTTCTCATTTAATATAAGTCATATAATGGAATATTAGTTTTTATTCACATAATTTCTTTAAATGTAGATTGTAAAAATAAAATATTTTTGTAATATAATAAAATAGAAAGAAAAAGCCTAGCATATTAAAACATTGTAGAAGTGATTTTCACCATTAAATATGAGTCATTAATAGAATAGTGTCACAATCTAATAATATAAAAGCACACATTTTGTTCCTCCAAGTAACTTGACAAAATTTTAAACAATTCAACATAAAAGAAAATTTAGAAAAACATCATATAAAACAAGATTAAGAAAACTACAACCGGAAAAGGTTAATGGCTTGGCTTGAGGCAAGTGAACTACAAAACCAAACATGAAATAATAAGGATGTGACTTCAAACCAATTGATCAATTAACTTAAATGGAAATTACTAATATAGATTATTTGAAGAAGATACCTCTGAATAGCTTCAAATGTCCTTATAACGCTATGAATCTTGTAAGTGAAACCAAACTTTCTGTATAATCAACAGCATGTACTTAATCGACGTTTTTTAGAGAATGAATTCCAAGAAATTTCAAGTCTTTGGTATGACAGTCACAGTGTACTATATGTCCTCTTCAAAAATGATATTGCCATTACTGAGTGTTGACAAACCATAAGACCTCAATTCCAAATTAGGACTAACCGTCAATTTCTTGTTCCAAAACTCTTCCACTCCATTCTTAATCATCTCCCATATATCAATCGAATCATGATTAGTTCCCAAAGCACGAAATGATAAAACATAGTGCAATGATTCATTGATGACCGCAATAAATTTGTCTGAAATTTCAATGAACGGAGGGGTTTAAATTTGAGGCATTGGTTTAGAATGAAATAACTCTGTTTTCGAGTGAAAACATACAATTGTATATATCTTGGTCGGCTTTGCATATATATCTTCATCTGAAGGGGATCTGTCCAATTCTTGCCCACACCAATGAAGTACTCCATTTAAGCACATTTGGTAGTCATTAGAAATGTAGAAAGGAAATTATGCGAGTTTGCTGCACCAACTAATGTTCTTCCTTGTAGTGAACCAACTAAGCTTCTGAAGGCAGCAACATCAGATAAAGCAGTGCCAACGTTCTTTAAAAGAGGTGATTTAGTAGAGCATGGTGATGTGTAGGGTTCAGCATTAATCATTCCATCTTTTAGCAGAAGATCATAGGCATACTTTATATTGATTAACAAAAATACCAAACTGACTTCTACTGATTTCTAATCCCAGGAAATATTTGAAACTGCCTAAATCTGTCAGATTGAACTCAGATTGCAGAGATGTGATCAAATCATAAATATATGCACCATTAGTACTTGTTAATATGATATCATCAACATATAAGAGAAGATATGTAAGAGAGTTACTTGTCGCTTTGACAAATAATGATGAATCAGCTTTAGAGGAGCAAAACCCAAAAGTAAGAATGTGAGAAATAAACCTGTCAAACTAAGCCCTTGGGGCTTGCTTCAAGCCATAGAGAGATTTATGCAATCTACACACATAATTAGGGTAAGTTGGATGAACAAAGCCAGGGGGTTGTGTCAAATAGACCTCCTCATTCAAGTTACCATGTAGGAATGCATTTTTTACATCTAATTGTCTAAGATTCCAAACAAATTGTGCACCAAGTGAAAAAATAAGCCTAACTATTTTTTTTACGACAGGACTGAAGGTTTCATGATAATCAAGTCAAGCCTCTTGATGAAAGCCTTTGGCAACAAGCTTGACTTTATATCTTACAATGGTGCCATGAGGGTGGTATTTCAACTTGTAGACTCAGTTGCACCCAACAAGGTTTTTGTTAGGAGGAAGTGGAAATAAACTCCAAGTATGTTGAGTCAGTTAGGCATTGTATTCTTCTTGAATGGTAGGGAATCCACTTAGATGATTTAGAAGCTATAGAAAATGAGGTCGGTTCAGGAATGGGGAGGATGTGAGAGGCATGAAAGGTTTTCTTTTTGCTAATGTCATACTTGGACCTAGTCTGCATAGGATGGGTATTGAGAGAAAAAGTAGCTAGCAGAAGGTACAGAGACTTGAGAGTGTGAAGGTGAAGATATATGGAGATCATTAGGAAAGGCAGTAGAAGTAGTTGGGAGACTAGTGCAAGAGGGGTTATCAGAAACAGAGACAGAACAATTGGAATCATTAGAAGCAATGTTGTATGAATTAGCTGCAGGTTTATTAATATGAGTAGTAGTATAAGTAACAAGCAAGGTAGATGGTAAAGGAGATATAGTAGTGGTGGGAGTGCAAGTGTGTAAATTGTGCAGCAAGGAAAGGGCATTAGAGGAGGGTATAGAAGGAGTAGCAGATAATTGGTACTATTAACATATGAAGCAGTCTGAAAAGGGAAGGCAGACTCATCAAAAATTACATGCCGAGAGGTATAAAATTTCTTATTTTGAGAATCATAGAAAATGTATCCCTTAGAATCCAAAGCATAACCTAAAAATATGCATTGAGTAGTTTTAGGTTACAATTAGTTTTAGGTTACAATTTGTGTTAATGATAAGGTTTTAAACAAGGGTAACAAGCACACCCAAAAATCTTTAGAAAGGTATAATCTGGCACTTTACCAAAAAGAACCTTATAAGGAGATTTGTTATGAAGTGTAGGTGTTGGCATTCTATTTATCAGGAAGACAACAGTGCAAAAGGCATGAAACCAGAATTGCAAGGGAACGAAAGCAGTGTGCATTAAGGCAATAGCAGTTTCAACAATATGTTTATGCTCCCTCTCATCAATACTATTTTGCTAAGGGGTGTAGGGACATGATTTTTTATGTATTATACTATGCATTTGAAGAAAAGAAAGCATGTTAAGGTTGTAAAATTCCCCACCCCCATTAGTTCTTAATATCTTAATAGAATGAGATAATAGATTCTCAACAAATGGTTTAAAAACCTTAAAGATCTTACAAACATCATATTTCAAGGCCAGTGAAAAAATTCATGTAAATCTAGACATGTCATCAACAAAACTCACATAATATCTATAACCAAGAAGAGAAGTAATAGGGGAAGATCCCTAAACATCACTGTGCAGCAGTTTAAAGGTAGTAGTAGAAGAAGAATTAGACAAAGGAAAAGGAAAAATTTAACATTTTACTAAGCAAACAACTAGTACACACACAATTATTAGAAGTAGAAGCAGAAGAAGT
This sequence comes from Datisca glomerata, assembly GCA_003255025.1. NCBI lineage: Eukaryota > Viridiplantae > Streptophyta > Magnoliopsida > Cucurbitales > Datiscaceae > Datisca > Datisca glomerata. The sequence goes on from QANY01004652.1 coordinate 3,594,161, forward strand.
ATAACGTATTTTAGCCGAACTAAGAGCACGTTGAACAATAGGATTATAAGGATGTGCTAATTTTTCATGCCAAAGTTTATAAGTTGTTCTAGTTCCAAGATGGGCAACAGGTGAAGGTTCAGGTAGAGAAACATGGGAAGGTATAGGGTATAATCCATTTTTACTGATGCCTCTGTAAAGAACCTGACTCGTGCACTTGTCTTGGATTAAGAAGTAGTCAACATAAAAAAGGAATGTGAAATGGTTATCCTTGCAGCACCTATAAACAGAAAATATATTTGAATGAATATTAGGCACACAAAACATTTTAGGAAGTCTAAAAGGATGAGAGAATGTGTAGAGAGTACCTGAGCCAGTATGGGAAATTGGCAAAGATTGACCACTTTCTACAGCAACATTGTCTTCACCAGTGTATTTAGAAGGGTTAAAAGATTATTAAGGTCAGGAGTAATATGAGAATTGTAACTTGTGTCTGACAGCCAGACTTGAGGATCTGATGCATTAGAAGAAGCTTGCATATTAGCCATGGCAGCAAGAGTTAAAGGAAGATTCTTGCCCAGGTTTTTTATAGATCTTGCAAAGAACATGTGTTTGTTGAGGGGATGTATTGAACTCAGAATTGCTGGAGTTATTACCTTTGAATGGGAATTGAGGATTGAAGAAGGGTGCAGGTCCAAGAACTGAAGGAGAAAATTGGCCATAAACTGAATTGGTTGAAGATCTTCCTTTTTCTGAGTTAAAGCGTCCAGAGTTGAATCGACCACCCCCTCTGAAGGATCTGAAGTTTTTCCTCTATTTGAGCCTCTAAAGAAGTTTTGATTTTGAACAACCATGAGTGCAGAAGTTTGAACCAGGTTTTCTTGTTGTTTATGTTGGGACTCCAAGAACTTTTCTTCTGATTTGAGGAGGGAATGAAGCTCGTCAAGACTCATTGGCTCAACTCATGTTCTTATAGAAGTTTTGACATGTTATATTCATTTAGAAGCCCATTGAGAGTGAAGATCAGAATGTCCTCATCTTCAAGAGTTACTAAGACAGCAGCCAACGTATCTTTCATTTCTTTGATTCTTTGAATGTAAGAATCAATAGTTTCAGTAGGTTTCTTGGTACAGTTTGGATATCAGACTTTAGTTGTTAGATATTGATTCAAGAAATAGATGAAAACCTTTTTTTCAATGGAGATCCATACATCACGTGAAGTCTGACAACCTACCACAGAGGACATGACCATGTGTGAAAGCGTGGCATTAATGAGAATGATCAGTGCTTGATCTTGTGCATTCCACTAGGTGAAAGAAGGATTGATAGAAGTAATTGATTCGCCTTTGTCGTTGTACAGAGTCCTTGGTGGACAAGGTATGGTTCCATCAACATACCCGAAAATAGAGTGTGCCTTGACAATGGCCGAAATCTGATATTTCCAGAGTACAGAGTTTGAAGAATCTAATCGTATAGATATAAGATTACAAATGTTGAATAATAAGAAAATATGAGAGTGAACTTGAGTTTCTGTGACATGGAGAACAGGATTTTGAAGAGAAGGCAAATCGAGAACTTTTTCTGAAGGTAAATCGCGAGTATGAATTTGAGTGGGAGACTCAGTTTCAGAGCTTGCAGAATCTTCAGCCATGGACGTTAGTCCCTATGGGATCTGATACCATGAAGAAAGTGAGGCAGAGAAGGAAAGATACAACCTTGAGAAGATTGCTGTAAACAAAGAAAAAGAAGGAAGAAAGAAGAGAAGAGAGAAAGAAAATAATCTCTTCTATTATTTCAGTACAAGCTTAGGGCAAAGTACACTTACACTAATAAAGGCAGCTGAGATGTTAAAACTAACTGACCATCTCTACAGCCAATCACAATTAAAAGATTAGCAATTAATAAAATTATTATCTTTCATGGGGACGTTTACTAAATGCCAAAGAAAAAAAAAGGAAATAATTATTTCCTCCTTTTTCTTTTCACGTGTTTACTTATTTTAGAAAATATGGAAGCTAAATTTTATTCCTAAAAAAGTGAACTTAATTCCTCTCTCCTATCTCCAAAATTAAGTTATCTTTTCAGAGTGAATCGTCCAAAATTTAGTATTCTGAAATTACCTTCTGTATTTCAGACATGATTACAAAAAAAACCCTAAACATCAGATAAATTGCAAAAGACCATATACTTTTAATTAGTATATTAAATTATTTATTTTAATTTGTAAACAAAAAATAATAAATATTAATTTATTTTGAACTCGTTAATACATATATAATCTATTTTAAATATTAATAACTTATTAATTTACAACTATTAATGATTTACTTCGATTCTTATTAATAAATTTAATGATTTAAGTTATTTCATAATTATTATTAATTTATTTTAAATGTTATATAAAAATTAAAATTAGTTCAAAGTGTGAACCATATTTTATGTTGCAAATTGTGTATTTTGAAAAATGAATATGATTATTTCGATTTTTGCCGATGGTAAGGATACCAGTGACATTAATTTTTTTATTTTTTATTTATTTCGATTCCGGATAGATAAGTTAACACATTAATGAAATTTATTATTCATTTTTCTTTTCATTCATTTTCCCTTTAATATTATTCCAATTCTCTTTAAAATTCATTTTCAGTCTGGTAAGTAATCACCTAGTTTCCTTAGCAGCCTAACCAACAAGAGATTGAGTTAAATAAGAAATCAAAATTACAAATCAAGATTGATATGAAGAAAACCCCATTTAAATAAAAATGACAATAATCTTGATTTGAAAAACTCATCAACATAGAGATAAGGCCAACAAACCCTATCAACTCTCAAGACTTAAATCAAGCCTATAAAACAAGATTGAGTGGGTTAGAAGAGAGAGTACCCCAATCAAGCAACAAAAATCAGCCTTACATCTACAACACTTAGTGTTCTATTCATTGATTTCTTTAATTTCTTTTAGCTTTAAGTCTGTTTATTTTTTATGTACAATCTAGGAAACTTAGATTCATTTCCGAACTTGTTATTTAATTATCAGAATATTAACTAAAAGTTTTTGAACTTCTTTTTAACTTCATTGGACTTAGTTTATTAATCCAAAATCTTAGTTTCAGAGGTGTCTAGAACTTTAGAATGCTTTCAAATTTGGTTTCCTTGACCAACTTTGTAGTCACGCTCTCGCACAACTTCAAGAGGGATGCATGTGTTTTGTCAGACCTTCATCCACAGTTTAGGTGATATTAGACTAAACAAATTAGTTGAGATTTTTCCTAGTCAAACATCTTTGGCATACTTGGTGAGACAAATGTCAGGATTATACACTTACTACAAGAGTTGGTGAGACCAATGTCAGGATTATACACTTACTTCAAGAGGGATGCATGGGTTTGTCCATCATAAAAATAATAAATCAATTATGATTTAGTTGGATTCAATAAGAGAAAGGTCCGATGAAGTAATTATAATCAAATGGAAGAGGAAAGAATTGGTTTATGGGTTCGGTATAAGTACACACATACATGCACAATACGTGTTTCATATCTAATATAAATAAAACTCAAATTGAACTCTACATATTCATAAGAAATTACACAGATCTCGATGCGTGGATATCCATAAATACGAATACTGGTGGATATAATTGACATATTCAATTACGATATATATTCTATCTTTATCAATAGATATGGTTGTATTAAAAAAAGATATAACTCAAAAATATAATAAATTGTTATCGGATGAATTTCGGCCAAAACATGACAACCCGCTATTCTTGAAGCCAATTTTGTTTCATCATGAGAAATATCCTTATGCATCATGGTTGCACGCATTAAAAACTATGCAAGGCTTTACTTCCGATTCTCCATAAAGATTGAATGCAAGTGGAGAGGGACTGATGAGTGCACATCAATGACGTGTGAAAGCTCCTTAATAAAATACATGCGACCCTCTGCAGGTTTGATTTAGTTTTATCGGTTCAGTTCCCTACACATCAGCTCCCACTCGATCATCTATGGGTGGGATTTAGTTCCACCAGTTTAGTTCCCACGCTTCAGGTCCAACGATTTCCCAAACATATATATCTATCAATACTATATAAAACGGTTTTGAAAGTAGAGCAACATTTTATTCTTTTTTACTTTTTAAATTTCTTAAAACACAATACAAGTTAGGTATTTCACATTTTCTCATTTAATTCATTAATGAAAATTTGTTTTACCATAATAATTTGTTTTTAAGTCAGTAATAATTTGTTCAAATAAAAATATAAATTAACGTTTTGTAATGTTTATATTATTAGAAATATGAAAATTCATATAAAGAGATTCAGGAAAATGCATTAATGTATGTTTTTAATAAGAGAAATTATTACTTAATATGATAATAATTTATTGAAAATATGATAAATTGATAAAATAAAATAATTTCCACTGTTGTATAATTATGAATAAACTACTGTATTTATTATTATTACTATTTTATTTTTAATTTAAATTTCTTATAAATCTTTGAATAATGTATATATTTTATCATTAATATATTTTATCATTGATAGAGCAGGTAGCTGCTCGGCCGCAGTTTCTTGTTGGTGTTTACAGCTTTTGAGTTTCATCAGAAAAAATGGGAAGCAGAGATATATCGGAAGATATGGTGATGGAAATTCTTTCAAGATTGTCTGTTAAATCATTGATGCGATTCAGGTGCGCTAGTAAATCATGGGATTCTCCGTTTTCAGATCCTTATTTCGTTTCAAAACATTATCACTGGAATAGCATAAACACAAAACCTTCTATCCTTCTTAAACGTGTAAACGTTAATAATCAACATTGTTTTCAATGCTTTGTAATCAAACATTACAACTATTTTACGATATCGATACTCCTTCGTTGCTTAATGAAGATATTTCTGACATCAGAACTTCCTTACGCATATATGGTCCTTATAATGGTATACTTTTAATTCATCTTATTTCTGGTGAGCGTCTGATTTATAACTTTTATCTTTGGAATCCCGACTACAGATCTCATGACTACCAAACGTGCTTAACATAAAATATATAATTCATCTTATTATTTACAATGTTTCCGCAGAAATTCCCGACTACAGATCTCATGACTACCAAACGTGCTTAATGGAGTAATTCATTGGTGTGGGCAAGAATTGGACAGATCCCCTTCGGATTTACTTATAGATGCAACGCTGACCCAAATATATAGAATGGTATGTTTTGACTTTTGTTTAAAAATACTTTTATGTACTTAAAAAAATACTATTTTAAATCACATTCTTTTCACAAGTGTTTTTTATATGTAAAGCAATATAACATAAAATATATAAGTGTTTTCAACAAAGATAGATTTCAGTGGAAATTACACATAAAAAAATAATTTTGATCAGACATATTAAACAATAAATGGCCGAAACTTGAAAAATATCCGCGCGATTGAGGGTCCTCCCATTCTTTTATTCTCCTTCAATCTCCTATTTTTTACAGTCCAAGTTCTGTTCTTCCATAGGATATGAAGTCGTTTTGTTCGGTTGGAGGCATTCTATCTCTAAGGAATGGCTAATAATCATTTTTTCATGAATTAATAATAATCAATTAAAAAATTTAACAAAAACAACCACAAAAGTAATCAATCACAAAAAAATAGCAGATAAAATACAACATGTCTATAAATTAGTTACATTGACAACTTTTGCATTCTTGCAATCGACATAAGATGACGCTATTACAAGTAGTAAACTATATATTGCACGGTAGAAGATATAACTGTTATCTAAACATTTTCCAATGATCATCACTCATCAACTCATCAACTCATCAACTCATCAACTCATCAACTCATCAACTCATCAACTCATCAACTCATCAACTCATCAACTCATCAACTCATCAACTCGCCAACTCGCCAACTCATCAACTCATCAACTCGCCAACTCGCCAACTCGCCAACTCATCAACTCGCCAACTCGCCAACTCGCCAACTCATCAACTCGCCAACTCATCAACTCATCAACTCGCCAACTCGCCAACTCATCAACTCGCCAAAAAACACCCAAATAAACAAACATAGTAAATAGTTTATATACATCAATTTCGGTTCGTGATGCATGTTTTTTTAGTAGTAATTTTGAGTTTAGTTTGAAATTTCATTTTATCATTTTTCATTCACTTTTCATATAATTACTTAAAGGAGGTGTACTAATTTATTCATTTATGGCATTAACTGATCCTCCTAAGAATAAATCAGTCCTTTAAAGTCATATTGAAAACACTCATGTTTTCATTAAATCACTCCTTGAAATGAGAAATTTAATTATTAGTCGTAACATCAGCTACAAAAAGCTGATGCTGCCGTTGGGAGGAGTAACATTTTTTTGACTTATTTGGCCACCTCTGGAGTAAACAGAAACCATCGTCAAAGGAAGTAGCAGCCACCGCCAGATGGAAATATCAGCAACGCAGAGAGAGTGGGAGAAAGAAGGAGATCATGAAGAGAGAGAGAGAAAGAGGAGATTCTCTATTACGTCACCTGCAATCGTAACAGATGGGTTAGGGTTTTTCATGGCAGCTTGCTGTTATATAGAGAGGGAGAGGGAGAGTGAGAGTGAGAGAGCGAGTAATTGGCTAGAAACTGACAGAAAGAGATGGTGATCAATCGAGAAAGACAGATTTTAATGAGGGTCAAAATGTAAAACTACATGACAACTGTATTAGTAATTCACCAATTCAGCAATTTTTGTAATTTTTTAATTGACATTTAGCTACATAGATTGACTATTTGAGCTATCTTTATATTTATCCCTAGATTTCAAATAACTATTAACTATAGTCGTGCTCTGCGAATTGGTAATGATGGGGACATGGAATCAGCTTCTATTCGGCATGATCATCACCACATCAATCGTTGGCTTCTTTGTGCTGATGCTGCGAGAAGATCGGTGGAGTTGGTTGGGCACTTTGGGACCTCGAGGGAAAAACAGTCGCGGTAGGATTCCAAAATATTCGCAACTCGAACTCTGTGATTTGTTTTAGAAGCTTATGCAGTTTTATGGGCATTGGAATCTTTCATTCAGTTCAATCCAACTCAACTCAGATCCTGGTTTGTTCAAATTGTTTGACACTCGTTGATACCATCAACAATAGATAGTTTCTCAACCCTCAGATTGGCAATGTGGTTTTTAAGATTTGGGCTTTCAGAAATTATAGCATTTAACCATTCTAGTAGAGTGTTATAGTTTTTTAATCATTTTAAAAAATAATTGAGTTAATAACTAAGTTAGTTTGATCATAATTTTATATTCACATTCCACAATTCTCTAAGACAATCACTATTAATATATTTATTATATATTAAATAAATGGTTAAATATATTCGTGTATCATCTATAAGTAATGTTTTGATTTTTAAAAATCTAACCGAATTATTCTATAACAAATTTTAAAAAATATCTTTAAATTTTCTTATCTAAACAAAATAAAATTGTGAGACTAATAATGCCAAAAGAATGATATAACACTTTCATTTAAGACAACAAATCCACAAGAATGTTATTATATATATGAGATGTGTCATATGATAAAATATGATAATATGAACTATGCAATTATTTTCATTACTTATATCTAATATATTTATTGGTCTATTTTATGTTTAAAAGTACTTATTTAATTAATGAAAATATTTAGAAAATCACCTATAATAATTTATATTTTTTTATTAAATACATATTTTTTTAAAGATTGAGTAATCCCTTGTTTTTAGGTGGAATTAGTTATGAAACAATTTCTTATTTTTCAGGGGAATTAGTAGTGATTTTTAGGTAAATATGTGTTTACTAATCAAATAAACAAATATAAAATTGGAGTAAAAATATTGCATATTATTTTTAGTAATATATTTACAAACTTTTGTTTAGATAAGGAAATATATATTTAGGACATGTATTGCTCCATGTACTTCTACTGTGCTTGAAAATCAACTACGGCATGATATATGGGGATGTCAATTGACGGGTATGATGTGGGTAATGAATTTATCCGCCTCATACATGCACACTATTTTTAATGTCCATAACCGCTATAAATTAAATGAGACAGGTGTGGATAATACCCATTAGGGTATATAACTCACGGGTTATCCATTGCCCATTCTCATTAGAGAATTGGAATAACTTTGAGATTCAATTATTAAATGAAATTTTTTAGCTCGATTGTAAAATTGATGAATTTTGATTCGATTACAAGGTTGATGAATTTTAGTTTAGTTATCTAATTATAAAATTAATTATTCAGCTTGATTCGATTATAAAATTGATGAATTTTTAATATGATTATTCGATTATAAAATTGACGATCCAGTTTAATTAGACTGTAAAATTGACATTCATTTTAATTTCATTGTAAAATTGATGAATTTTAATCATAATTGTTTAAAAATTGATCAGTTTAGAGTTATTATATTATAAAATGGATGAATTGTTTGAATTTTTCATTATAAAATGAAGAATTTTAATTTGATTATTCATTGATAATTCATTTTGATTTGATCGTAAAATTGATGAATTTCTTGGCTTGATTAGAATAAAATTGTTGAATTTCTTGGTTTGATTAGAGTAAAATTGATGATTTAATTTGATTGTCATTCCATCTCTCTGAGGAAATGAGATTATTGTGGTGTTTGGTGGCGCCTTATAGGTGGCTTATTATTGATGCTCTACAACCGCATCCTACCCACTTGATATAAAGTTCGATACAAAATATTTTAAAGAAAAACTCAATCCATACCCATTTACAAGAATCCTTATCTGATCTGTCGATGTGAATACCTACATGTACGGATCCCCGCGGATGTAATTGACATCCCTAGTCACGTTGCACACCAGATTGATGATGGTTTCTTCTCAATTTAGAAGATTGAGAGGTTGGAAATAACGCTGACTAGTGAATTTTGATCTTTATAATCATCTCCTGGAATGGGATTCCTGAAAAGTTTGAGTTTAGTAAAGCTGACGAACAAATAAATCAAAGTCGTTGGAAAAACAGAAAGCAGTGAAAGAAAGGGGAGGTACAGAAAAATGCTTGTGGCAATGGAAGGCATGGAGACCGTCACAGCTCCTCCCCCACTAAAAAAGGAAGTACAATATAAGGAAAGTCCAAATTAACTGAAAGAACTATAGAGTAGAGCTATTTCCCCGAGCCAAGTGGGGCAAGCATGAAAGGAATCAGATGCTTCTTCTATTTTTTCCTTGCGCATTTCGGCCATCCTGAACTTGAACCAGAGACCTCACGAAGTAAATCATCGCACCTATAAGTAGTTGTCAAGCCCTAGATCTCTCAGGGCATCACTTGCAGCATCCTTGCAGCTTTCATGGCTTTGTTTAGCTTTTCTAATGTACTTCTCGATTCCAATTTTTAGCAGAAGAGTCCTGCCCGATGTGAAATTTGGTTAGACGCAAAATAAGGTTTAAGGTGCAGTTGCTAGTTTTTGCATTCTAACATAGATAAATCAAGAAAAAAGTCCCTTGAACGACATCTTAGAAACAATTATACCTGTTTTCCGGGTTGCGAACTACGAGATTCCGAATCATGAGACATGAGTTCCTCTGCATCTGTGGTGCTGTGGGGAACTCCTGCATAGCTTGAAAGGCAAGATCTCCAGCACCAGCTTCAATGGCACGAGCTGCATTTTCTGGTGATCTCAAGGAAAGCACAGATATAGTAGACATGACCTGGACCAGATGACATTGTAAGAGCGTAAATTTAACATGCATACTGTATACGACTGAATTCATCTTTCAAAGAACAACACAACTAGCATTGAAAGAGGGAAGCAGCAAAACAGTTATTTTAAAACACAGCAAAGGTTAACATGGTGGTGTTACGAATTTATGAAATGTCAGAAGAGCACAACACTTTCTATTTCTTTACCTCTTGCAGGACGGATGGATCATCACAGAATCTGGCTGAGAGTTTGACTAGCCTATCCATTCCCCCCTTCTCAACAATATAACTCTTATTTGTATCACTTCCTGCCAACTGATTGGGACAAAACCATTGGAGATGCTTTATTACTTCAATAAGAAGTCACAATCAGATAAACTGAAAATCTAAACAACAAACAACAAACAATAAATGTGCACACGTAAGTGATAAGGACACACAATCGACAACCCCAAACTTTGTGGGGATAAATAGTTCAATTTAGTTCAGTTGAAGCATCATAGTTAGTGAAGATCAACTTAGGACTACACAGGAAGATAGTCATGGGTCCTTACATTTGACAACAACGAACAACAAGCTCTAGCAACAATTTTGTTGCCTTGTTCACCACTTTCATCTATACATCGCAGAACTGCATCAATACCGCCATTTTCAGCAATTGATTTACATATTTCATCCTGCAGTAAGAGAAAACTTAAAATTCAGGAGCAGATAACAAAATCTAGTAAACCAATAACCATTCCCATATCAGTACTACTATGAATATGTGTGTGGGTGTTTGAGAGAGAGAGAGAGAGAGAGAGAGAGAGAGAGAGAGAGACCATGGTAACCTGTACTCATTCCATAACAGGAGAAATTACTATGTGAAGAGTAAATTTGAGACGCCTTGCTTAGCCAATACAAGTTGGTAAATATTCTCATTAATTGAAGTGACTGACTAGCTGCTTTTGCTTACTCTCTATATAGATCAGATGAAGTTAGCCAATTTTAGTTTGTGGCAGCAAAAGGTTTAGATGTGTCCCAAGAGTTTTCAACAAAAATTAGGCATTTGAAAAACCACACATTTATGCATGAATTGTTATTAAAAGGTTAAAACAAGTTACAGCATTCAGCCAGGCGCACTCTCTTATTCAGTCCATTTTCTTAGAGTGGTTTTACACACATTGCAACATAAGATTACATCTGAAATCTCATAGAGTTTATAATAAACAAACTTACATTAACAGCAACAGCTTTTAGTGCGAAGCTTGCTGAAACAAGACCGGGTGAGTTAAGCCCTTGAAGTAGTGAGTTCACAAGAGCATTAGCGACTCCAATTTTTGCAAATCTTCTTGCATAACCATAAACCTGAAAATTTCTTACATCACATAATTACTTTGAGGAACTACTTCAGCACAGCTGGGTGAATGCGTGTTTGACTAGACTTCAAAGATCAAACAAAATGAAGTATGGGCACCTACAAACAAATGAGATGTATCTATATTTTGTTGGATAGTGAGAGATATATCTATGTACGCTTCAAAGATCAGTTTATTTCGCTTTAAGCTGGTTTAGCAGTAATATTGTTAGGTCACTATCTTGAAAGGGTCATGCAAATATAGGCCATGAAATGTGAAGGTTATTGTAAATTATGCTTTGTGGGGGATGGAGTAGCAACTGAGATGACATTATATTAATAGATGAAACATTACATAGCAACATCTAGAAATAAGGCTGCTAACCTGAGAAGCAACCACACGATTATCATCAGGCGTTAATAAGATACGTAGGGTATCATATAAACTAATAATTTGTTCTTTGTTCCGGTTGGATAGTAATTGCAAAATCAGCTCATCAATTTTCAACTCCATGAATGACTCTTTAAGAATCTCATTACCAGTCACAGCTGCAGCGACAACAGCAAAGCCACCATTCAATATATCCACATTTCCATGACAATCATTAAGAATACCCATGACAATAGTTGGTCCACTGCAGGTCCGAAATATTTCTGTGCTTTGAACATCTGCACATATGAACTACATGAAATTAATAAATACCGGAAATAATCTATAACTGTCCAACAAAGTCAAAGTTTAAGTGCTAATTAAAAATTGAAAAAGGAATTTCGGAATTTCTACAACATAAATCATGATTCAACAATCCAAACATCATTGTGATTCATATTATAACTACCTACATACATACATATGAAAAACATACACGACACGACACACATAAATACATGAATATCATTAGCATCATCTTACGGAATGTAGAATGTATATCCCGAATAACTACTCAACTTAATAGTACTTAAAGGTCAAAACCCGGCATTCCACAAACTTTAAGTTTCCTGTACCAAGCAACCCTTTTTCATAAATAAACAAAAGCTTTTAATAAATCATTTGTCCTTCTAATGGAACGTGCATTTCTGCTGAACACTTCATTTGGGCATAACCTCTTCTTCTTTACATTACACCAGCTCCTTACCCTAGGTCCCTGACTATTCCTTCCCCCCATTAATTTTGGAATCCACAGACTGTAGGTCAATCAAGGAGAACACAAAGTGTCGTGCATTTCAAACAAAATAACCAGCACTGTGGAAACTTTTGCCTTCTCAGAACTCAGTTCCATAAAACCAAAAAAAAAACCGGGGGGGGGGGGGGGGG